>OZ005741.1:0-594314 GCA_963930735.1 Dioctria linearis | reverse complement strand
AGGGGGGACAAAAATTTCATCAGAAATCGTCTACGGCCAACGGTTTTCGAGATATTAGCGCTTTTCCGCGGTTTTTTTCATGTCAATAGATTCTAAAGGTGTCATTTACAGGGGGTGTATTCCGATAGGGGGGGACAAAAATTTCATCAGAAATCGTCTACGGCCAACGGTTTTCGAGATATTAGCGCTTTTCCGCGGTTTTTTCCATGTCAATAGATTCTAAATGTGTCACTTACAGGGGTGTATTCCGACAGGGGAGACAAAAATTTCATCAGAAATCGTCTACGGCAACGGTTTTCGAGATATTAGCGATTTTCCGCGGTTTTTTCCATGTCAATAGATTCTAAAGGTGTCATTTACAGGGGGTGTATTCCGATAGGGGGGACAAAAATTTCATAAGAAATCGTCTACGGCCAACGGTTTTCGAGATATTAGCGCTTTTCCGCGGTTTTGTCCATGTTAATAGATTCTAAATGTGTCACTTACAGGGGGTGTATTCCTATAGGGGGGACAAAAATTTCATCAGAAATCGTCTACGGCCAACGGTTTTCGAGATATTAGCGCTTTTCCGCTGTTTTTTCCATGTCAATAGATTCTAAAGGTGTCATTTACAGGGGGTGTATTCCTATAGGGGGGACAAAAATTTCATCAGAAATCGTCTACGGCCAACGGTTTTCGAGATATTAGCTCTTTTCCGCAGTTTTTTCCATGTCAATAGATTCTAAAGGTGTCATTTACAGGGGGTGTATTCCGATAGGGGGGGACACAAATTTCATCAGAAATCGTCTACGGCCAACGGTTTTCGAGATATTAGCTCTTTTCCGCAGTTTTTTCCATGTCAATAGATTCTAAAGGTGCCATTTACAGGGGGTGTATTCCGATAGGGGGGACAGAAATTTCATCAGAAATCGTCTACGGCCAACGGTTTTCGAGATATTAGCGATTTTCCGCGGTTTTTTCCATGTCAATATATACTAAAGGTGTCATTTACAGAGGGTGTATTACGATAGGGGGGACAAAATTTTTAACAGAAATCGTCTACGGCCAACGGTTTTCGAGATATTAGCGATTTTCCGCGGTTTTTTCCATGTCAATAGATTCTAAAGGTGTCATTTACAGGGGGTGTATTCCGATAGGGGGGACAAAAATTTCATCAGAAATCGTCTACGGCCAACGGTTTTCGAGATATTAGCGATTTTCCGCGGTTTTTTCCATGTCAATAGATTCTAAATGTGTCATTTACAGGGGGTGTATTCCGATAGGAGGGGACAAAAATTTCATCAGAAATCGTCTACGGCCAACGGTTTTCGAGATATTAGCGCTTTTCCGCGGATTTTTCCATGTTAATAGATTCTAAATGTGTCACTTACAAGGGTGTATTCCGATAGGGGGGACAAAAATTTCATCAGAAATCGTCTACGGCCAACGGTTTTCGAGATATTAGCGCTTTTCCGCGGTTTTTTCCATGTCAATATATTCTAAATGTGTCACTTTCAGGGGGTGTATTCCGATAGGGGGGACAAAAATTTCATCAGAAATCGTCTACGGCCGACGGTTTTCGAGATATTAGCGATTTTCCGCGGTTTTTTCCATGTCAATATATTCTAAAGTTGTCATTTACAGGGGGTGTATTCCGATAGGGGGGGACACAAATTTCATCAGAAATCGTCTACGGCCAACGGTTTTCGAGATATTAGCTCTTTTCCGCAGTTTTTTCCATGTCAATAGATTCTAAAGGTGTCATTTACAGGGGGTGTATTCCGATAGGGGGGACAGAAATTTCATCAGAAATCGTCTACGGCCAACGGTTTTCGAGATATTAGCGATTTTCCGCGGTTTTTTCCATGTCAATATATACTAAAGGTGTCATTTACAGGGGGTGTATTCCGATAGCGGGGGACACAAATTTCATCAGAAATCGTCTACGGCCAACGGTATTCGAGATATTAGCGCTTTTCCGCGGTTTTTTCCATGTCAATAGATTCTAAAGGTGTCATTTACAGGGGGGGTGTTCCGATAGGGGAGACAAAAATTTCATCAGAAATCGTCTACGGCCAACGGTTTTCGAGATATTAGCGATTTTGCGCGGTTTTTTCCATGTCAATAGATTCTAAATGTGTCACTTACAGGGGGTGTGTTCCGATAGGGGAGACAAAAATTTCATCAGAAATCGTCTACGGCCAACGGTTTTCGAGATATTAGCGATTTTCCGCGGTTTTTTCCATGTCAATAGATTCTAAAGGTGTCATTTACAGGGGTGTATTCCGATAGGGGAGACAAAAATTTCATCAGAAATCGTCTACGGCCAACGGTTTTCGAGATATTAGCTCTTTTCCGCAGTTTTTTCCATGTCAATAGATTCTAAAGGTGTCATTTACAGGGGGTGTATTCCGATAGGGGGGGGGGACAAAAATTTCATCAGAAATCGTCTACGGCCAACGGTTTTCGAGATATTAGCGCTTTTCCGCGGTTTTTTTCCATGTCAATAGATTCTAAATGTGTCACTTACAGCGGGTGTATTCCGATAGGGGGGGGACAAAATGTTCAACAGAAATCGTCTACGGCCAACGGTTTTCGAGATATTAGCGATTTTCCGCGGTTTTTTCCATGTCAATAGATTCTAAAGGTGTCATTTACAGGGGTTGTATTCCGATAGGGGGGACAAAAATTTCATCAGAAATCGTCTACGGCCAACGGTTTTCGAGATATTAGCGATTTTCCGCGGTTTTTTCCATGTCAATAGATTCTAAAGGTGTCATTTACAGGGGGTGTATTCCGATAGGGGGGGACAAAAATTTCATAAGAAATCGTCTACGGCCAACGGTTTTCAAGATATTAGCGCTTTTCCGCGGTTTTTTCCATGTCAATAGATTCTAAATGTGTCACTTACAGGGGGTGTATTCCTATAGGGGGGACAAAAATTTCATCAGAAATCGTCTACGGCCAACGGTTTTCGAGATATTAGCGCTTTTCCGCTGTTTTTTCCATGTCAATAGATTCTAAAGGTGTCATTTACAGGGGGTGTATTCCTATAGGGGGGACAAAAATTTCATCAGAAATCGTCTACGGCCAACGGTTTTCGAGATATTAGCGCTTTTCCGCGGTTTTTTCCATGTCAATAGATTCTAAAGGTGTCATTTACAGGGGGTGTATTCCGATAGGGGGGGACAAAAATTTCATCAGAAATCGTCTACGGCCAACGGTTTTCGAGATATTAGCGCTTTTCCGCGGTTTTTTCCATGTCAATAGATTCTAAATGTGTCACTTACAGGGGTGTATTCCGACAGGGGAGACAAAAATTTCATCAGAAATCGTCTACGGCCAACGGTTTTCGAGATATTAGCGATTTTCCGCGGTTTTTTCCATGTCAATAGATTCTAAAGGTGTCATTTACAGGGGTGTATTCCGATAGGGGGGACAAAAATTTCATAAGAAATCGTCTACGGCCAACGGTTTTCGAGATATTAGCGCTTTTCCGCGGTTTTGTCCATGTTAATAGATTCTAATGTGTCACTTACAGGGGGTGTAATTCCTATAGGGGGGACAAAAATTTCATCAGAAATCGTCTACGGCCAACGGTTTTCGAGATATTAGCGCTTTTCCGCTGTTTTTTCCATGTCAATAGATTCTAAAGGTGTCATTTACAGGGGGTGTATTCCTATAGGGGGGACAAAAATTTCATCAGAAATCGTCTACGGCCAACGGTTTTCCGAGATATTAGCTCTTTTCCGCAGTTTTTTCCATGTCAATAGATTCTAAAGGTGTCATTTACAGGGGGTGTATTCCGATAGGGGGGACACAAATTTCATCAGAAATCGTCTACGGCCAACGGTTTTCGAGATATTAGCTCTTTTCCCCGCAGTTTTTTCCATGTCAATAGATTCTAAAGGTGCCATTTACAGGGGGTGTATTCCGATAGGGGGGACAGAAATTTCATCAGAAATCGTCTACGGCCAACGGTTTTCGAGATATTAGCGATTTTCCGCGGTTTTTTCCATGTCAATATATACTAAAGGTGTCATTTACAGAGGGTGTATTACGATAGGGGGGACAAAATTTTTAACAGAAATCGTCTACGGCCAACGGTTTTCGAGATATTAGCGATTTTCCGCGGTTTTTCCATGTCAATAGATTCTAAAGGTGTCATTTACAGGGGGTGTATTCCGATAGGGGGGACAAAAATTTCATCAGAAATCGCTACGGCCAACGGTTTTCGAGATATTAGCGATTTTCCGCGGTTTTTTCCATGTCAATAGATTTCTAAATGTGTCATTTACAGGGGTGTATTCCGATAGGAGGGGACAAAAATTTCATCAGAAATCGTCTACGGCCAACGGTTTTCGAGATATTAGCGCTTTTCCGCGGATTTTTCCATGTTAATAGATTCTAAATGTGTCACTTACAAGGGTGTATTCCGATAGGGGGGACAAAAAATTTCATCAGAAATCCGTCTACGGCCAACGGTTTTCGAGATATTAGCGCTTTTCCGCGGTTTTTTCCATGTCAATATATTCTAAATGTGTCACTTTCAGGGGGTGTATTCCGATAGGGGGGACAAAAATTTCATCAGAAATCGTCTACGGCCGACGGTTTTCGAGATATTAGCGATTTTCCGCGGTTTTTTCCATGTCAATATATTCTAAAGTTGTCATTTACAGGGGGTGTATTCCGATAGGGGGGGACACAAATTTCATCAGAAATCGTCTACGGCCAACGGTTTTCGAGATATTAGCTCTTTTCCGCAGTTTTTTTCCATGTCAATAGATTCTAAAGGTGTCATTTACAGGGGGTGTATTCCGATAGGGGGGACAGAAATTTCATCAGAAATCGTCTACGGCCAACGGTTTTCGAGATATTATCGATTTTCCGCGGTTTTTTCCATGTCAATATATACTAAGGTGTCATTTACAGGGGTGTATTCCGATAGCGGGGGACACAAATTTCATCAGAATCGTCTACGGCCAACGGTATTCGAGATATTAGCGCTTTTCCGCGGTTTTTTCCATGTCAATAGATTCTAAGAGGTGTCATTTACAGGGGGGGTGTTCCGATAGGGGAGACAAAAATTTCATCAGAAATCGTCTACGGCCATACGGTTTTCGAGATATTAGCGATTTTGCGCGGTTTTTTCCATGTCAATAGATTCTAAATGTGTCACTTACAGGGGGTGTGTTCCGATAGGGGAGACAAAAATTTCATCAGAAATCGTCTAACGGCCAAACGGTTTTCGAGATATTAGCGATTTTCCGCGGTTTTTTTCCATGTCAATAGATTCTAAAGGTGTCATTTACAGGGGGTGTATTCCGATAGGGGAGACAAAAATTTCATCAGAAATCGTCTACGGCCAACGGTTTTCGAGATATTAGCTCTTTTCCGCAGTTTTTTCCATGTCAATAGATTCTAAAGGTGTCATTTACAGGGGGTGTATTCCGATAGGGGGGGGGGACAAAAATTTCATCAGAAATCGTCTACGGCCAACGGTTTTCGAGATATTAGCGCTTTTCCGCGGTTTTTTCCATGTCAATAGATTCTAAATGTGTCACTTACAGCGGGTGTATTCCGATAGGGGGGGACAAAATGTTCAACAGAAATCGTCTACGGCCAACGGTTTTCGAGATATTAGCGATTTTCCGCGGTTTTTTTCCATGTCAATAGATTCTAAAGGTGTCCATTTACAGGGGTTGTATTCCGATAGGGGGGACAAAAATTTCATCAGAAATCGTCTACGGCCAACGGTTTCGAGATATTAGCGAATTTCCGCGGGTTTTTTCCATGTCAATAGATTCTAAAGGTGTCATTTACAGGGGGTGTATTCCGATAGGGGGGACAAAAATTTCATCAGAAATCGTCTACGGCCAAACGGTTTTCGAGATATTAGCTCTTTTCCGCAGTTTTTTCCATGTCAATAGATTCTAAAGGTGTCATTTACAGGGGGTGTATTCCGATAGGGGGGACAGAAATTTCATCAGAAATCGTCTACGGCCAACGGTTTTCGAGATATTAGCGATTTTCCGCGGTTTTTTCCATGTCAATATATACTAAAGGTGTCATTTACAGGGGGTGTATTCCGATAGCGGGGGACACAAATTTCATCAGAAATCGTCTACGGCCAACGGTATTCGAGATATTAGCGCTTTTCCGCGGTTTTTTCCATGTCAATAGATTCTAAAGGTGTCATTTACAGGGGTGTGTTCCGATAGGGGAGACAAAAATTTCATCAGAAATCGTCTACGGCCAACGGTTTTCGAGATATTAGCGATTTTGCGCGGTTTTTTTCCATGTCAATAGATTCTAAATGTGTCACTTACAGGGGGTGTGTTCCGATAGGGGAGACAAAAATTTCATCAGAAATCGTCTACGGCCAACGGTTTTCGAGATATTAGCGATTTTCCGCGGTTTTTTCCATGTCAATAGATTCTAAAGGTGTCATTTACAGGGGGTGTATTCCGATAGGGGGGGACAAAAATTTCATCAGAAATCGTTTACGGTTTTCGAGATATTACCGATTTTCCGCGGTTTTTCCATGTCAATAGATTCTAAACGTGTCATTTACAGCGGGTGTATTCCGATAGGGGGGGGACAAAAATTTCATCAGAAATCGTCTACGGCCGACGGTTTTCGAGATATTAGCGATTTTCCGCGATTTTTTCCATGTCAATAGATTCCAAATGTGTCACTTACAGGGTTGTATTCCGATAGCGGGGGGGGCAACAATTTCATCAGAATCGTCTACGGTCAACGGTTTTCGAGATATTAGCGATTTTCAGCGGTTTTTTCCATGTCAATAGATTCTAAAGGTGTCATTTACAGGGGGTGTGTTCCGATAGGGGAGACAAAAATTTCATCAGAAATCGTCTACGGCCAACGGTTTTCGAGATATTAGCGATTTTGCGCGGTTTTTTCCATGTCAATAGATTCTAAATGTGTCACTTACAGGGGGTGTGTTCCGATAGGGGAGACAAAAATTTCATCAGAAATCGTTTACGGTTTTCGAGATATTACCGATTTTCCGCGGTTTTTCCATGTCAATAGATTCTAAACGTGTCATTTACAGCGGGTGTATTCGATAGGGGGGGGACAAAATTTCATCAGAAATCGTCTACGGCCGACGGTTTTCGAGATATTAGCGATTTTCGCGATTTTTTCCATGTCAATAGATTCCAAATGTGTCACTTACAGGGGTTGTATTCCGATAGCGGGGGGGCAACAATTTCATCAGAAATCGTCTACGGCAACGGTTTTCGAGATATTAGCGATTTCCCGCGGTTTTTTCCATGTCAATAGATTCTAAACGTGTCATTTACAGGGGGTGTGTTCGATAGGGGAGACAAAAATTTCATCAGAAATCGTCTACGGCCAACGGTTTTCGAGATATTAGCGATTTTGCGCGGTTTTTTCCATGTCATAGATTCTAAATGTGTCACTTACAGGGGGTGTGTTCGATAGGGGAGACAAAAATTTCATCAGAAATCGTCTACGGCCAACGGTTTTCGAGATATTAGCGATTTTCCGCGGTTTTTTCCATGTCAATAGATTCTAAAGGTGTCATTTACAGGGGGTGTATTCCGATAGGGGGGGACAAAAATTTCATCAGAAATCGTTTACGGTTTCGAGATATTACCGATTTTCCGCGGTTTTTACAAGTCAATAGATTCTAAACGTGTCATTTACAGCGGTGTATTCCGATAGGGGGGGGACAAAAATTTCATCAGAAATCGTCTACGGCCGACGGTTTTCGAGATATTAGCGATTTTCCGCGATTTTTTCCATGTCAATAGATTCCAAATGTGTCACTTACAGGGGTTGTATTCCGATAGCGGGGGGGGCAACAATTTCATCAGAAATCGTCTACGGTCAACGGTTTTCGAGATATTAGCGATTTTCAGCGGTTTTTTCCATGTCAATAGATTCTAAAGGTGTCATTTACAGGGGGTGTATTCCGATAGGGGGGGACTAAATTTCATCAGAAATCGTCTACGGCCAACGGTTTTCGATATATTAGCGCTTTTCCGCGGTTTTTCCGTGTCAATAGATTCTAAATGTGTCATTTACAGGAGGTGTATTCCTATAGGGGGGACAAAAATTTCATCAGAAATCGTCTACGGCCAACGGTTTTCGAGATATTATCGATCTTCCGCGGTTTTTCCATGTCAATATATTTCTAAAGGTGTCATTTACAGGGGGTGTATTCCGATAGGGGGGGACAAAAATTTCATCAGAAATCGTCTACGGCCAACGGTTTTCGAGATATTAGCGATTTCCCGCGGTTTTTTTCCATGTCAATAGATTCTAAAGGTGTCATTTACAGGGGGTGTATTCCGATAGGGGGGGGGGGGACAAAATTTCATCAGAAATCGTCTACGGCCAACGGTTTTCGAGATATTAGCGATTTCCCGCGGTTTTTTCCATGTCAATAGATTCTAAACGTGTCATTTACAGGGGGT
This sequence comes from Dioctria linearis, assembly GCA_963930735.1. Taxonomy (NCBI): domain Eukaryota; kingdom Metazoa; phylum Arthropoda; class Insecta; order Diptera; family Asilidae; genus Dioctria; species Dioctria linearis. The sequence goes on along the minus strand of OZ005741.1, from coordinate 585,870 downwards.
GTATTCCGATAGGGGGGGACAAAAATTTCATCAGAAATCGTCTACGGCCAACGGTTTTCGAGATATTAGCGATTTTCGCGGTTTTTTCCATGTCAATAGATTCTAAATGTGTCACTTACAGGGGGTGTATTCCAACAGGGGAGACAAAAATTTCATCAGAAATCGTCTACGGCCAACGGTTTTCGATATATTAGCGATTTTCCGCGGTTTATTCCATGTCAATAGATTCTAAATGTGTCACTTACAGGGGGTGTATCGATAAGGGAGACAAAAATTTCATCAGAAACGTCTACGGCCAAACGGTTTTCGAGATATTAGCGATTTTCCGCGGTTTTTTCCATGTCAATAGATTTCTAAAGGTGTCATTTACAGGGGGTGTATCCGATAGGGGGGGACAAAAATTTCATCAGAAATCGTCTACGGCCAACGGTTTTCGAGATATTAGCGCTTTTCCGCGGTTTTTTCCATGTCAATAGATTCTAAATGTGTCACTTACAGGGGTGTATTCCGACAGGGGAGACAAAAATTTCATCAGAAATCGTCTACGGCCAACGGTTTTCGAGATATTAGCGATTTTCCGCGGTTTTTTCCATGTCAATACATTCTAAAGGTGTCATTTACAGGGGGTGTATTCCGATAGGGGGGGACAAAAATTTCATAAGAAATCGTCTACGGCCAACGGTTTTCGAGATATTAGCGCTTTTCCGCGGTTTTGTCCATGTTAATAGATTCTAAATGTGTCACTTACAGGGGGTGTATTCCTATAGGGGGGACAAAAATTTCATCAGAAATCGTCTACGGCCAACGGTTTTCGAGATATTAGCGCTTTTCCGCTGTTTTTTCCATGTCAATAGATTCTAAAGGTGTCATTTACAGGGGGTGTATTCCTATAGGGGGGACAAAAATTTCATCAGAAATCGTCTACGGCCAACGGTTTTCGAGATATTAGCGATTTGCCGCGGTTTTTTCCATGTCAATAGATTCTAAAGGTGTCATTTACAGGGGGTGTATTCCGATAGGGGGGGACAAAAATTTCATCAGAAATCGTCTACGGCCAACGGTTTTCGAGATATTAGCGATTTTCCGCGGTTTTGTCCATGTTAATAGATTCTAAATGTGTCACTTACAGGGGGTGTATTCCTATAGGGGGGACAAAAATTTCATCAGAAATCGTCTACGGCCAACGGTTTTCGAGATATTAGCGCTTTTCCGCTGTTTTTTCCATGTCAATAGATTCTAAAGGTGTCATTTACAGGGGGTGTATTCCTATAGGGGGGACAAAAATTTCATCAGAAATCGTCTACGGCCAACGGTTTTCGAGATATTAGCGATTTCCCGCGGTTTTTTCCATGTCAATAGATTCTAAAGGTGTCATTTACAGGGGGTGTATTCCGATAGGGGGGACAAAAATTTCATCAGAAATCGTCTACGGCCAACGGTTTTCGATATATTAGCGCTTTTTCGCGGTTTTTTCCGTGTCAATAGATTCTAAATGTGTCATTTACAGGAGGTGTATTCCTATAGGGGGGACAAAAATTTCATCAGAAATCGTCTACGGCCAACGGTTTTCGAGATATTAGCGATCTTCCGCGGTTTTTTCCATGTCAATATATTCTAAAGGTGTCATTTACAGGGGGTGTATTCCGATAGGGGGGGACAAAAATTTCATCAGAAATCGTCTACGGCCAACGGTTTTCGAGACATTAGCGATTTCCCGCGGTTTTTTCCATGTCAATAGATTCTAAATGTGTCATTTACAGGGGGTGTATTCCGATAGGGGGGGGACAAAAATTTCATCAGAAATCGTCTACGGCCAACGGTTTTCGAGATATTAGCGATTTCCCGCGGTTTTTTCCATGTCAATAGATTCTAAACGTGTCATTTACAGGGGGTGTATTCCGATAGGGGGGGACAAAAATTTCATCAGAAATCGTCTACGGCCAACGGTTTTCGAGATATTAGCGATTTTCCGCGGTTTTTTCCATGTCAATAGATTCTAAAGGTGTCATTTACAGGGGGTGTATTCCGATAGGGGGGGGACAAAAATTTCATCAGAAATCGTCTACGGCCAACGGTTTTCGAGATATTAGCGATTTCCCGCGGTTTTTTCCATGTCAATAGATTCTAAACGTGTCATTTACAGGGGGTGTATTCCGATAGGGGGGGACAAAAATTTCATCAGAAATCGTCTACGACCAACGGTTTTCGAGATATTAGCGATTTTCCGCGGTTTTTTCCATGTCAATAGATTCTAAATGTGTCACTTACAGGGGGTGTATTCCAACAGGGGAGACAAAAATTTCATCAGAAATCGTCTACGGCCAACGGTTTTCGAGATATTAGCGATTTTCCGCGGTTTATTCCATGTCAATAGATTCTAAATGTGTCACTTACAGGGGGTGTATTCCGATAAGGGAGACAAAAATTTCATCAGAAATCGTCTACGGCCAACGGTTTTCGAGATATTAGCGATTTTCCGCGGTTTTTTCCATGTCAATAGATTCTAAAGGTGTCATTTACAGGGGGTGTATTCCTATAGGGGGGACAAAAATTTCATCAGAAATCGTCTACGGCCAACGGTTTTCGAGATATTAGCGCTTTTCCGCGGTTTTTTCCATGTCAATAGATTCTAAAGGTGTCATTTACAGGGGGTGTATTCCGATAGGGGGGGGACAAAAATTTCATCAGAAATCGTCTACGGCCAACGGTTTTCGAGATATTAGCGCTTTTCCGCGGTTTTTTCCATGTCAATAGATTCTAAAGGTGTCATTTACAGGGGGTGTATTCCGATAGGGGGGGGACAAAAATTTCATCAGAAATCGTCTACGGCCAACGGTTTTCGAGATATTAGCGCTTTTCCGCGGTTTTTTCCATGTCAATAGATTCTAAAGGTGTCATTTACAGGGGGTGTACTCCGATAGGGGGGGACAAAAATTTCATCAGAAATCGTCTACGGCCAACGGTTTTCGAGATATTAGCGCTTTTCCGCGGTTTTTTCCATGTCAATAGATTCTAAATGTGTCACTTACAGGGGTGTATTCCGACAGGGGAGACAAAAATTTCATCAGAAATCGTCTACGGCCAACGGTTTTCGAGATATTAGCGATTTTCCGCGGTTTTTTCCATGTCAATAGATTCTAAAGGTGTCATTTACAGGGTGTGTATTCCGATAGGGGGGGACAAAAATTTCATCAGAAATCGTCTACGGCCAACGGTTTTCGAGATATTAGCGCTTTTCCGCGGTTTTTTCCATGTCAATAGATTCTAAAGGTGTCATTTACAGGGGGTGTATTCCGATAGGGGGGGGGGGACAAAAATTTCATCAGAAATCGTCTACGGCCAACGGTTTTCGAGATATTAGCGCTTTTCCGCGGTTTTTTCCATGTCAATAGATTCTAAAGGTGTCATTTACAGGGGGTGTATTCCGATAGTGGGGACAAAAATTTCATCAGAAATCGTCTACGGCCAACGGTTTTCGAGATATTAGCGCTTTTCCGCGGTTTTTTCCATGTCAATAGATTCTAAAGGTGTCATTTACAGGGGGTGTATTCCTATAGGGGGGACAAAAATTTCATCAGAAATCGTCTACGGCCAACGGTTTTCGAGATATTTGTGATCTTCCGCGGTTTTTTCCATGTCAATAGATTCTAAATGTGTCACTTACACGGGGTGTATTCCGATAGGGGGGACAAAAATTTCATCAGAAATCGTCTACGGCAAACGGTTTTCGAGATATTAGTGATCTTCCGCGGTTTTTTCCATGTCAATAGATTCTAAAGGTGTCATTTACAGGGGGTGTATTCCGATAAGGGGGGACAAAAATTTCATAAGAAATCGTCTACGGCCAACGGTTTTCAAGATATTAGCGCTTTTCCGCGGTTTTTTCCATGTCAATAGATTCTAAATGTGTCACTTCCTATAGGGGGGACAAAAATTTCATCAGAAATCGTCTACGGCCAACGGTTTTCGAGATATTAGCGCTTTTCCGCTGTTTTTTCCATGTCAATAGATTCTAAAGGTGTCATTTACAGGGGGTGTATTCCTATAGGGGGGACAAAAATTTCATCAGAAATCGTCTACGGCCAACGGTTTTCGAGATATTAGTGATCTTCCGCGGTTTTTTCCATGTCAATAGATTCTAAATGTGTCACTTACACGGGGTGTATTCCGATAGGGGGGACAACAATTTCATCAGAAATCGTCTACGGCCAACGGTTTTCGAGATATTAGCGATTTTCCGCTGTTTTTTCCATGTCAATATATTCTAAAGGTGTCATTTACAGGGGGTATATTCCGATAGCGGGGGACAAAAATTTCATCAGAAATCGTCTACGGCCAACGGTTTTCGAGATATTAGCGATTTTCCGCGGGTTTTTTCATTTCAATAGATTCTAAATGTGTCACTTACAGGGGGTGTATTCCGATAGGGGGGACAACAATTTCATCAGAAATCGTCTACGGCCAACGGTTTTCGAGATATTAGCGATTTTCTGCGGTTTTTTCCATGTCAATATATTCTAAAGGTGTCATTTACAGGGGGTATATTCCGATAGGGGGGACAAAAATTTCATCAGAAATCGTCTACGGCCAACGATTTTCGAGATATTAGCGATTTTCCGCGGTTTTTTCCATGTCAATATATTCTAAAGGTGTCATTTACAGGGGGTGTATTCCGATAGGGGGGGGACAAAAATTTCATCAGAAATCGTCTACGGCCAACGGTTTTCGAGATATTAGCGATTTTCCGCGGTTTAAAGATCAAAAAAGATCTTCTTGCCTTATTTCTTGTAGTAAATAATCCTCTTGGACATCATAGGGCTGACGATTCCCTTTGCGCAATTTATTGCTCGTTCATGACCTTACCACAACATCTTATGTCATCTTTTAAATATATCTTTGTAGCAGGATTTATTAAATCGAAATAAGCACCATGGCATAAAGAGTAAGAAGGTATGTTCCATCTCAGTATGAGAGAAACACTTTTTCTTTTTTCATTGCGTCATCAGTTGCCAAAATTTTTAATATTTGTGAAGAAATCGGAAGCGAATATAGAGTTGAGTTTGTAAATTCATATTTAATAGAAGTTAAGCAAAGGAAATCTTTTAAAATGGTTAACAATAAAATACTCCAGAATAGTAATAATAGCAGAAAAATTTCATGAAAACTTACCTTATGAAAAAAATGCTGTGTCCATGATAGCCGCAAACATTTTTAAAGACGACAAATTTAAAAATGTTTTTTAAAAATTAACGCTAAGAATAAGGAATCACAATTGATCACCGTAAATTAATTTACCGAATATTTAAAAATTTGTATTTAAAGAAAACTCTTAGAATCCTTTATTTCCGTGAATAGCTGTAATTTCGTCGTTAAATATTTTAAAAAAAAAAATGTTAAGTCACAAAAACACTTCTTTTTTCTTCTTATGAAACAAACGCGTCCGTTTTCATTGAAATTTTGCAGTTAATTGTCAGTATCCTACCGGTGCTCTACATTTAAAAAGTAACAGTGTACTTCCGGCTTTGTGTAGCTGTGTTGGGCTCGACCCTTCTTTTAGCGTTAATATTGCTTTGGCGTTACCACTCAAATTGAACAGCGGTAATACGTCCCCTACGATGATCCCCAAATACCGAACGTTTTTCAGATTTGTTAGAGTACTGCTGCAGTCGGTTCTTTCGCGCATACTTGCAGCGACTCAAGACCAAGCCCCATATACTTGACGATATTTGGCCTGGCAGCACAGCATCTAGGATCTACATCAACGAGGATCATAATACGGAGGTCTTGTCACTCCGTCACAAGGCCCTGACTCTCAAAATGAAGGCAGTCCAATTTGAAGGTTGCCACCCGGAATAGACAAGTGGCGAAGCTGACCCTGTTCGAATCCTCTGCAGTGCAACGCTGGCGGCCAGCTATTTAGCTGAGACCCCGGTACTGGTCAATAAACAAGATGCACCGTGTGGTACCAACTAATGAAGCTCTTCAATACTTCATGGCCCCCTCAAAATTCAACGTAATTTCACTAAACGCCCACTCGTCGATCAAGAATCTTCCTGAAATCAAAGAACTGGCAATCAACGGTAACGCAAGCGTGCTGCTGATCTGAGAAACATGGACCAAGAAGCACAACTCTTCTAAAATGCTGGAGATCCCGGATTATAAACTAAACAGACTGGATAGAGGGGTGGGCAGAGGAGCAGGTGTGGCGATATATTGGTGAACACCTTGCAGTCAAAGATTTTGCACTGTTTTGTGGATGGTAGCTGGGAGCTGTTATCTATCCTTGTTTGGAGTGAGGGCGGGGATGGCCTGCTGGAGCCTACTGCGCTGGCAGTGGCTTACAGAAGAGGAGCCACTTTCGCGGACCACGGGCTAGAACTACTGATTGATTTTCTCGATCTTGTTTCGGGTAGTTGTCCGCGAATGGGCTGGGGGTTGATTTCAATATTGATATTGGTGTATTGTCCAGCCTGAGTATGCTGCTGAATGATGCCTTTGCAGAGCTGGATTTGACACTATTGAATCACGAACCCACCCGGCATGGCGCATCGTCTGCGACGGTGCTGGATCTCCTAGTCGTTACTCCAAACTTCGGACCCACCCAATCAGGGCAGTGTCCGGGTGTCTCAGATCACGAGGTGGTCCTCGCTAGTTTTGATCTGGGTTGCCCGGCTCCTTGCAGACGGAGAAGTCTCCGTAACTTTGCGGCCATTCAGCATGATGCTCTCGGGCTGGATGTCTCAGATACTGATTGGTCTATTATCCATATTATCCATAGTACCCCTGACCCTGAACAGGCTGCCTCCTTCTTTACCAATACCCTGTATAATCTCTTCCACTCTCATGTTCCAATGAGAACCACGACCCTTAAATCTTCAGATGAAAGAATCTTCAACCGCCCTGACATAATTCTCCAATGCCAGCTTCCAGACATTGCTTGCTCGTGCTGGAAAAGAGACAAGACACCTACTAACCATAGTGAATATAGCAGGATGCGCAGGAGGGCAGACTACTTGATCCGTTCCACAACCAAGAAGCTTGCTAGACGTAACTTCGAAAATGGTGTTGACTGGGGTAAAATCAAGGAACTTGGGCTAGGCTCTAAAACTCGTTGTTCAATGGACGTCGACCCGGACGAGCTCAATTGCCTTGCAGCCTTTAATTCCCCGTCGCATCTTGCATCCAAGTTCTCCCCACCAACACCGAATAACGATTCCCTTACAGCCATGGCTGGGCCTGACACAATGTTGCGTTCTCTCTGATCAGCTGTACCGAGAGTGAAGTTCTGGCAACAGTCATGCGCATTAAATCCAATGCTGTTGGCACGGACCGCACCCCAGTCACTATTCTCGCGCATATGACCAGACTATTTAGTAAGCTCATCACCTGTTCCCACTTTCCTGACTGCTGGAAAACAGGTCATATCTTGCGAATTCCCAGAAAAACAGCACCTAGTTTGCTGGCGGACTGGAGACCTATTACCATATTCCCCACCATCTCCAAGGCTTTGAATCTGTCCCACACTCTACATTAGTCTGCAAGTTAGCCACGTTTTTTCATTTCTCCACCCCCGCGTGCTCCCTGATTACCAGTTACCTATCAAATCGTCAGCAGATTGTCATTTCGAATGGCAAATGCTCTTCCCCTGTGGAAGTGATATCAGTTGTCCCCCGAGGGGCTGTTATGGCCCCCTTACTCTTTTCCATGTACATTAATGATGTATCGACAGTTCTTACTGAATCCGCATCACTGGCCGTTGTCAATATCCCTACACTCATAGCGTAACTCAACGGCATCTTAGATAACATCTCACAATGGTGCTGGCATAACCAACTAAGCATCAATCCAGCAAAAACACAGGCAATGATCTATTCATCGTGCTCTAGGACTCTTGCCACTTCCAGCTTGATCCCCCCGCTGATCCTTCAAGGCCAGGCTGTTCCCTTCTCCACGGGTCACGTAAAAAACCTGGGCCTGATGATGCACCCACACCTCAGTTGGGGACCTCAGGTAAAATTAATCTGTGCGCGTGTTTATGGCAGACTTCGCTCATTATACACAATGTCACATAAACTCCCTCCCAATATCCGTCTGATGCTGGTCAAGACACCGGTCGTCCCTCACTTCTTTTACGCAGACATAGTAATTTTTCCACCCCAAGTGGCATGATGGATAAAATCCTACGTGTACTTAAGGCATGAGTCAAATTTGTGTATGGATACAGGCGCTTTGAATACATATCGCCGTTCATGGAGTTATTTTTTCCGTGCCCTCTGCCTAAACTCTACTCTATACGAGTGGTTACATTCGTTATGAGATCGAAACTTAAACTGCTTCCAAAATACGTAAATATCAAGTTTAAATGGAGTAGGATCAGTACTGCACGAATCACATAATCTCGTACCCGCACCCACTTTCGATCTCGTAACGTCTATGGACAGGGGATCATTATATGGAATAGGATGCCTTCACAAGTAAGAAGAGCGACAGCCCTAGGAAGTTTCAAAGCTCTGGCATTGGACTATTTTTCCACTCTAGTTAATTAATCTATGTCTCATCCTCATTACATACCAAACTAGTCGTCCACATCTTCCCACTATTCAGTTAATCACTTTGCATCGGCTTAAACGATTAATCCACTTACCCCATTATCAACCAATTGGACTCTTAGTCAGAGTCATGCAGCTTTGCAGTTCACCATTTTGCGACTATTAATCCAGTATTGAAGATATCTGTGGGTCTAGCTCCCTTACTTGGCCTTATGCCAGATACTTGGATACAGTGCAATAATGATTGCTGGTCCGCCCCAGCTCTATCTTCAATAATGATGTGAAAACTCGGCCTACTTTATACCAACGTTAGTTTTAAGCTAATCATGGCTCTGTGATAGTAAATGCTTTAATTAGAATTAGATTTGGATTTAGTTCTAGTGAGTTTTATGTATTCGATCTTACACGGAATCACTTGATTCATGCAATACTGTCAATCAGCTGTAACTTTATGTTCAATCTTAGTTTTAGTTGAACTTTTCTCTGTCATAACATAAGCGTATATTTATAAGGAATGATATTGTTTAAGTTGTATTTACCAAGCACTAACAGGTTTGTGAGCTATTAGTCAGCCACGTGAAGGGCATACTCTCAGTCATTAATACTCCACACTTATTACTAATGTCGATTTCCATTGATATTTTAAGAAAAGTGCACGTCAATCAATGAAAAACAAGTTCAATGGAACAACTTTTGACGCGATGAGAATGTAATAGTAGCTCATATCCGTGTAATTTGTCAGATTGCAATTTTCTGGGAACAATAATATCACGAATAACGTAAAAATGATGAAAATTGTGATTTAAAAGATTTTGGCGTGATTGCGGATGAATTTGGTAGAGCAGTAGTTGAAGATTTATATGTGATGCTCAATGACATTCAGTTGTGACATTTCTCAGATAGATGTGTGCGTATTCCGGTGTAACACCGCCGATTATTCAAGTGTAGCACCACAGGCGTTTTGACGTACACCATTTCTAGCAGTGCAGGTCAATGGAACAATTTTGGTGTAACACTACAATAAAAGTGTAACACTTCTGCTAGAAAACGTGATCAATGGAAATCGGTATAAGTTGTAGATCTTTTGTATTTTTGTTTATCTGTTTATCTAAACACTGTTACACCTTGAATTCTCACCGGTTGCAATGTTAGTTTAGTTTATAAGGTAGCTGCGATTAAATCTGGGGCAATGACCCTAAAACGAGTCATTCTTCTTTTGTTATCAGAAAATAATACAATAATCTAGTATTTGACTACTAATTATCTAAATGTGAAATGTTCACTTAAATCAGATATTTCAAATTTCAAATACGTCACCAATGTTACATATATACTACATACATATTATATATACATGCTAATTACATTGATCTTATTAACCACTACTATATTGCGTAGATCCTAACTATTTGCAACTCTGTAAATATGTCTTAATACCTAGTCGCTGTAGCCGAACACTTGTCTGTGTGGCGCATATGCTGGGGTTTGTAATAAATAAACTTTGAATTTGAATTTGAATTCGTTATTTAGTAGAATGAACACAATGCACACAATAAATATTTTCAACTGATCTTGATGTGGAAAGATAGGAAATTATTTGTTGTAATCCAAGTTAAATCATTAATCATTTAACAAATTATAAAATAAGGAAACTACCGTTAACCGACGCCACATGTATTATGTGAAATTATTTCCTTGTTTATAATGCAAAAAAATTCACTAGCTCTATAAATTATTTTATTATTTGCTAATTTATTGACAAAACACACACAACACAAGTTAAAACCACTTTGGAAAATATCTCAACTTAAAACACTACCTTTCCACAGAAGGCTGGACCACAAAGAAATTTAAGATTTTAACGAAACTGAAATTTACTTACGAAAAATTGATATTCTTAGCCTAAATACATATCACATTCTGTAAGGGTTATCAACTTGACATTTTATGTTTGCAATTTTAAAAGGTGGTAAAAGTGAAAAAATTAACAAATGGAAGTTGATTTAATCGAAGATTTGTGCTTTCTATTAATTCGCAGTACCATTTTTATTCCATTTTAATTTTTACATTGCAATTTTATACTCATTTAGTAATAACTTAATTGTTTGACACATTGCTTTCTTACGGAATTAGCGATTCTGACCGCACCTTTACTGACTACTGTTCGACATTTAAACTTAACGAAAGTTCCCCTCTGACGCCTTAAGGCTGAACCAAGGTATATCTTCTATATACCTTGAGGCTGAACTACAATAGAAGTATACGTAAGTACATTTACTTACGCAAAGCGAACGCGCCCTTTAATTAAAAGGCGTACACAAATTAACTTTAACTTTCGTTAAGTTTAAATGTCCAATTTTCTGTAAGTATAGTGCGCTAAGAATCGCTCATTCCGTAAGAACGCGATGTGTTCAAACAAATAAATTATTACTAAATGATTAAAAGTGCAATGTAAAAATTAAAATGGGGTGAAAATGGTACTCCGAATTAATAGAAAGCACAAATCTTCGATTAAATTAACGTTCATTTGTTAATTTTTTCACTTTTACCACTTTTTAAAATTAAAAACATTAAATATAAAGGTAATAACCCTTACGGAATGTTTTATATATTTAGGCTAAAAATATCAATTTTTCGGAAGTAAACCTCAGTCTCGTTTAATTTCGTAAAGTTATTTACTTCTATTGTAGTTCAGCCTTTAGCCATAGCCCACACAGAGGAGATTATATTGGCGCTTTTTACGAGCGAGAAGTATTCGGGGGGAGTACGGGCAGCATACCAATACTACAGCAAGCCGGCCATTTTGAAATTGTGACAGATGTTTATTTGCGATTTGAGGTGATAATATAATAATTTAATAATCATTACGTGTTGTGAATCATACAGTTATTGCTTATATCAAAAACTGTGACTTAATTGAACACGCACACAATTAATTTCGGTAATCATATAAGGAACTACACGAAGGAACATTATTGTTATGGCACGTCTAGGCCAAATTCCTTCCTTCCCTAAAAAGTTCTCGTCTGGGTTGGCCCTTAAAGTTTATTTGTATACATCTGTTAAGGTAGTAGTCTGGCAACTTGGTTTAGAAAAATCGATTTTTTTTCGAAAGTACTATATATTAAATATATAGTGGAAAACGAAATTTTTGTATGACAACCCCACGAAGCAGTTGCCCGATATGTCTCATTTTCGAACTTTATTTTACTTTTTTTTTCAAGCCCTTGTACAAAATTTCGGCTTTCTAAGTAAACGCGCTCTCGAGTTTTCGTGCGCACAGACAGACAGTCAGACGGACATGCAAAAATCAAAATAACTTTCCAATCCATTTTGCTCTACCATGATTATTTCTATGCGTTACAAGCGGAATGACAAACTTAGTATACCAAAAGGTATTCCCATTACGAACCACGTTCCGCCATTACAAAACCCTCGAGAATACTTCCCAAGCGTAACCCCCGGAATATACAAGCCATGAACAAAGTCGAAAAAAGAGAGCAGCGGGTCAGCAGTCGACATCCACAGTCTTCTAGCAAAAATAATATAACATATGTTATATTATTTTTGCTTCTAGTCTTGTCTTATTGCAGGAGTTTTTCATATAAAAGTGACTTGTATTTTGTTCAAACGCTATAATTTCCATAAATTTGTTCTACATGCTATCGTTTTTTTTTTAACTATTAGAAAGAAAACATATTTGGCTGCAATTTGTTTTAACTTCATTTTGCTGTGGGAGCGACAGTTTTGGGCTTTAAAACCTGTTTAAGATGAAATTTTAGTTTTTCCTCCATGACGAGTATACAAAAAGCAATGAGAGTGAGCACTTACTGCATGCTGTACCCGGGGCACGTCAGGGCATTTTAATGTGTCGGTGCCTTCGGCGACTTCATGGCTTGTATTATATTCCGGGGGTTACGCATCAGCCGTAGGTACTTAGGCTCTGTAATTATCGTTGCCTTACAAATCATCTGGACGACGGTATTATATGATAGTAAGATATAGTCAAGCGTTTATGACCTTCTCGACCGTGCGAACAATACACGAAGATTAATTGGGAGTAAATGGTTTAATCGTCCATTTTTATTTGTACTTATCAAAAATTCTAATACTGCAAGATTTGTCAGTTCACTCTCTATTGTGCATGCACGCTACTTTGGTAAAACCTCATTTCACTCTACTCTGTCATTCCAGACTCTCCTTTATGTACACGGTTAGAAAAGGAAAGAAAGAAGGAGAAAAAATCAAACTCTTTTTAAAACTTTTACGAATAAAGGCAAATTATGTGAAAGCGTAGATTACATGCAACGAAACAGAATAGCAACTGATCCATTTTCGTAAATAAATTATGGAACATAAAATGTTGCAGTGCTTTTGCGAAAGCAGGATTTCTGAAATATTCAGAGAATTTGTTCTAAAGTTGTTGTTTTAATCCTGTTATGTTCCAAAGTTGTTGTTAATAATATTTGAACAGCACGTGCTTCTGTTTATATTCGTTTTGCTCAAGAGATTAAGTGAATGTAACTGATGTTTTTGGGAAAAAGAGAATTTTATTTGACAGAAACTTAGCTTCTCCTATCAGCTTGGCCAAAGCGAAATTTATCTTTTCCTTAAAAAATTGAGGTAGTGCAAAACCCTCCAGAAATACTTCCAAAGCCTTGAAACAGAATCCATGAGAGCCCTTCTAACATAGTTTTGACACCTTTGCTAGAAATAGTGTTAAATCAAACGATTTTGCTACTTTGTTACTACATTTCCGAGAATCAATCATATTTACTACATTTTTAGATTTGCCCCAGAAATTTCAATTTTACGTCGAAATTAATTTTTCCAAACTTCCCATCTAAGTATGTAGTAAAACCAAACTAGTATTACCATTTTGTTTTTCAGAGTGTCAGGTTCATGGGTGCTGATTGCGTCCCCTACAGCACTCCTTATCGAACCAGTTAAGTCAGTTGTTAACTTCCACGCGGAACACACTGTACATATACTAATGAATGTTATTTCGTCGCGTCTCTACTTTTTTTACTATGAATACTTTTATACATACACTATTTATACTTCATCTTAAGTCTTTCTTTAATAGGTTTTAAGATATAAAACAAATAACATTGCTTCCTCCAAAGATTTCCTAATCACGTTTTTTTATCATGTAGGTAATACAATAAAATTTTATACTAATAATAATTGTAAATAATTGCGGTAGTGATATTTTGTTTTAAGTATATAAACTTAATAAATTAGTATATTATATACATAATATGTAGCTATAAAATTTCTGTATATTTCCCCCTTCCCGTTTTTAGTTTGTTTCTGTTTACCTTTCTATAAAATATTTAATAAAAGCAACATTGTTCGTGCTTTTTTTTTTTAAGAAAATACAAAAGTTAACATTAAAGTAAATTTTCTTATCGTTACGTTTGTCAGTAGAAAAATACACAACTGGAAGAAAAGATAAATAAATTTATAAGTTTTACAATTAATATTTTTTTGTTATCTTATTTTTATAGGTAGGTTTTTAAGTCTTTTACGCTCTTATTTAACATGTTTTCAAAATTAAGGAGTTAAAGAATAAATGGGAAAGGATTCATTTTTTATTGATTGAATAAAAGATAAGATTCATTCTAAATACATATTATACATTTTGAAAGCATTGTAGGTATGTTTATATTATATTTGTGATGCCAAGCACCTGCGAATACTTTTATGCAAGGCTTGAATGAATTATGTTAGGTAACGGATGCTGTGGTAATAAACTAAAAGCTGATGCAGCTATGCAAAGACAGCCTAGAAGAGGTTTCCATATGGCACAAGGTGACTCTATGCTGGGTACCTGATCATAGATATATCGAATGTAATAAATTAGCAGGGTTCCGCAATGGATAGCTCAAATGCAATATCACATGTGAGAATCTCGTTTAGAGCACTAAAAGGCGACAGCTACGTTAAGACTCGGTGGGTCAACTGGGATACATGTTGCATTGGCAGGCACTTATGGCCTGTGTATAACAGGAAGAAAAAATTGAGCTCCTGAAGGGAGGCAGAGCTGACACCAAGAAAATAGTAGGGGTGCTAACGTCCCATTGGGCCATATGTAATCATACTAGGAGGCTGGATGTGGAGTAGAAATATTTATTTCGTAGCTGTAAGGCTTCTGAGGAAATCAAATCAGTTCGACATCTGCTTTGTGAGTATCCTGATCTAGCGACCAAAATAGGCGGACTACATTGTTGCTACTTCTACTCCAAACTGGGAGAGCTGCAGGGTAAAGACCTTAGATGCGTCCGGAGTTTCTTTAGAGAATGGGGGTGATCTTGGGTGTTTGTAGAAGGATATATTCCAATGAATCTATGGGGCACAATTGACACGTCACCTAGGATAAGCTACGGTTTGCAAAAGAACGCGGCTACGCGATTCCGCTGGCGCATTTACGCTGCGATCAGGAATAAGGAAACTGTTAGAGATGGTTTCCAAGAAACAGTGTGGCGGAAATACGCTTCGGTTTACGTCCAGAACTGCGATGGGATAACAGTTTTTGATTCCGGCGAACTCAGTCAGTGTTAGTTAGTCAGTTAGTGTCAAGTGTTTGTACGATTGGAACGTAATTCGTAGGAAGCAACCCTTGACGATACGAGGCACTAGAGTGAGTGTAATTTTTACGGACGCAGTTGCTTAATTAACGGAAACTTCAATTTCAGGACTAAGTATTAAACGGTATACCAAATAGTTTGTCTGACAAATTCGCATACACATTAGGAAAATGCCAATTAATCCGCTACGTGATTTTTTCGAGCCATAAGAAGAAAAAATATAATATTTTTAAATAGTTAGTTAAATCAACAATTAAAATCCGAAAAATAAAAATAATAAATAAAATATTTTTAATTTAATTTAATATGACTCCTTGAATATTACGCTTACACTGAGTTTAACCACACCACCAAAAGAGGGGGTACTAACACAACTGGAATTTCTCTCCGCTTTTGTTATTCTTATTTACCATATATATATTTCAATTTTAAACAGGGCATTTCGGAATAAATGGATGTTAGTACGTGTCAAGATGTTCAAGTACTGTATGAGAGGTAAGTTGCAAAATTCGCCGTTTGATTGGAAGGGGGATGGGGATTGTGATTTTGAAACTTTTTCCCCCTTAACACTCTGTAATATTTCTTGTATACATTCTATAGATCGTTTTGTGCGAAATGATAGCTAACAGTTCCATCTTTCCATAATATTTCGCATTTATTCCAAACCACATTGTATATCTTATACCTCTTTTTATCCAAAGACTCTAAAGGCACTTTCACATCAAAAACAAGAACCGAAAAATGTAAATCGAAAAGCTCAATTTATTCCAGATTTTTGCTCCAATGATTGATTAATAAAATTCAGGGAAACAGTATAAACTAAAAATTTAACTATTAACATAGTGTGGTGACATCTACTGGAAATGGAGAGTAAACAACTTCAGGTTCGGAGAATCGATGATGGAATCTTCGGGAAGGTTCAGGAATAGAATAGTCAAGAAGATTCGGGAATGGAACATTCCAGGGGCCGGATTCACTAACTCGAAGAGTTGGTGAGTTGTGGAGATGGGAGTTCTTCTGACACTTAACTCTCCACTCGGAATTCTGTAACTCGGGGAATTTGTCTTAAGAATTACCAAACTCTCTATTCCACTCGACAAAACTCTCGGCTGTGTTAGTTGTGGAGAAGCAAGAAAAATATTTCTCAACTGACAGTATTGTCTGCTTTTGTTGTGTTTTGTGACGGTACCTAGGTAACTAGGATTTTCAAATTAATTTATGGGCTCACCACATGCCCTGCCTATGTTTACAAAAACAAATTATGGAAATCCTTGCAATATCTTCAGAGAAATAAGGATTTTTGTGTCTCAAGGTACCCGCCAAAAATTATAAATCTCGCGAAAATGATCAATTTGGTCGTCTTCCAGTGCAGAAGAGACGCTATAAAAATCTTAAATATGCACGTTAAAACTTGTATGTAGGATTAAATCGCATCTACATTTTGTTCCCTAATTAGATATGTCATTAGTTTTTGAGTCCGATAAATGGTTTTGGAGATAACTGCAAAAGAAGTGAATTAGTCCTTCTTAAGATGAAAAAATTGGCGTTTTTTGGTACAAAAATGGACATATTTCAACTCATCGTTACACAGAACTGGTAAGTCGTGAAAACTCACTTTTCAGGAGAAAAATGTTCGCAACAGAGTACTAATGAATGTGAAACAAAGAACGGAAGAAATATATGCAAAATATAGGAACTGGGATGTATATGACCCAAGTGCAAAAAAACTGTTTCGGCGGTAAGTAAAAAGTCAGTTATGAAGTTAAAATGATAAAAAAAAAGTACACCACTCGAATACCCGCTTCTCCCTCTTTAATTTGATACCAAACATTACGTATTTTGGATAGCCCCCAATGAGGGGTGGTAGGACCCCCAATGAGGGGTGGTAGGACCCCCCACCCCCAAAAGCCCCTCTCCAAAAATGTTTCATCTATATTTTTGTACTCTAGACCCTAAATCCAATGGAAAAAAAACCCCAGTGCTCTGCGACCCTCCTACACAGTTAGCCGTCCTTCAATATTGCCACACTTCTCACGTTTTCCCTAACTCCCCAAGTATCTTAAGAGAATCGCGAATAAGGAGTTAGGAAGTTTTAAGCGGGGAAAACGAACATTCTAATCTCCCAAATTCCCAAACTCTACGAGTTACAGAATCCGGCCCCAGAAGGTTCTGGAGAATTTCTAGGGTATAAATATAACAGTTGTCACCGGCAGGAAAGAGTCTTGTGTTAGCCATAGCCCACACAGAGGAGATTATTGGCACTTTTACGGGTGAGAAGTATTCGGGGGTAGGAAAAGTCTGTGCTACCAAGTTTCGATCGGGAGTACGGGCAGCATACCAACACTACAGCAAGCCGGCCATTTTGAAATTGCGAAATTTGCTGAAATGTCTTATCGGGCGGCTGTACAGATGTTTATTTGCGATTTAAGATGATAATATAATAATTTAATAATCATTCCGTGTTGTGAATTTGTGATACAGTTATTGTTTATATCAAAAACTATGACTTAATTGAACATGCACACAATTAATTTCAGTAATCATATAAGGAACTACGCGAACAACATTATTGTTATGGTACGTCCAAGCTAAGGGAAGAAAGTTCCTTCCATCCTTAAAAACTTCTCGACTGTGTTGACCCTTAGACATTGTAGTGTTAACAGGTGAAAGTAATAAAGAAAGTGTGCTAATTGGATGGCGATAATTGAAAGTACAGTATTAGCGATAATTAAAGTTGAGTTTATTAATTAATTGTTAATGAACTTTATAAGATTAGAGTGAAATAAAGAACTTCTATATTAAATATTTAATATTATGTTTTAAATAACGAACCAAAGGCCACAATAGTTATATTTATTTTAATTGAATTTTTGGGCCGATAAAACATTAAAGTTGTATTTTTCTTAAAAATCTGAGATAAATATACTATTTTATTAGTAAAATAGATAGTTTATCCTATTTCCCATCATTTTATTAATCATTGCAGCAAAAATCTTGTTTTAAAGTGGAATAAATTGAGTTTTCGGTTCTTGTTTTTAAAGTGAAAGTGCCTTAAGCTTTACTGTAAAAAAAATTAGAAGAGAAAACTTGTTTTGATCCGAGCTGATTTCCCTGAAATGAGCTTTAAACTAACAAATTCAATGTATATTTATGGTAAGAAACTCATATTATATTTATTGCAACATTTTCAATAGATCCAGTGGATTAAATTTACATAAGTATTATCACTTTATTTTCCCGTTTTAAGAATTGCTTCGTGTGACGTCACACGGACTTGACAGCCCGGACGATCATACCTAGTTACTCTGTATATCGTGCCCTGACTCTATCTGTCACTTTAAGTGACGATAATAAGGCTTCGAAGAAAAATGTTACGTCACACCGTTCGACAACGACAATACGAAAAGTGAAGTGAAGTAGAAGTGACAGCGGAGCTCGTCACTTCGGTGAGTCGACAACTATAATAAGGGTGAATAATTTAGCGAGGGGGGCCATTAAATCTTCAATCATACGCATAAGCGAAGGAATCATCCTCTTTTTTTAAATAGTAAGTTTTCCTGTTTTCCATATTTATGAAAAATAACATCTTATTGATAGGAAATAGAATCGCCCTACGAAATTTCAGTGTTTCGAAGGCCATAAATAAATTGTGCAGAAAATTGTGTTGGCCTGAAAATGCCTTCAGTGGAGAGCAAAATTTTCAGTTTCTTTTATATCGAAAAATAATATGTTTTGTATCGTAATTTAAAATAAAATAATTTTTATGCTGCATTCACAATACGGAGTGGAGCAGATTCGAACAAAGTGAGCTTTCAGACCGAGCGAAGCTGTTCACAATACAGCGCAGAGTGAAATTCGAACTTTGAAATTAAACGCAACGAATCGTCATAACAACGCCAAATCAACAAATAAGCAAAAACTGTCGTAGTCAAAACCATAATTTCGAAAAAGGAGACACCTGCTAAACCATCAGATTGCGTCGAAACTAGCTAAAAAATATAGTACTTTTTTGGTTTTTAAATCAAGTAGTATCAAGAGTAAGTAAATGCTTTGCTACTTAAAAATAAAACATCATTCCTCCAAAAGTGCACGTGAAGAAGTTTACAGAGAAATCATTTTGCTTCACAATAACGACAGTTTTTCATGTTATCGCACTTTTTTAAAACTTCTTATATTTATAATTGTATTATCCATATAAATAAATTCAATAAACCTTCTAATTTAATCAATACACGATTTTCTCCCTTTAAAATAAAGGAGCTAACGTCGGAGTAAATAAATATATTTTGGGGTAATAGGTACAAAAATTCCCCGATCCCTGCCCTAGGTGAATACCCATACGAAATTTCGCATAGTCACTCCTCTCTGATAGTTTTTTCGAATCTATTTCTAGAACGGTTCATCGGGCAATCAAAAGGATTATAAATTTATAACCAAATTCATATTCTGGTGGCTAGGACTGACCGTTTTTACAGTATAAGTAAAAAATCTGAATTCTTGTATGGTAACACCAATATCGGGTTGCCCAATTTAGTCAATTTTGGAAATTATATTTACTATTTTTATGACAACACCATGTACAAAATTTCAGCTCTCTACGTGAACGCGTTCTCGAGTTATCGTGCGGACAGACGGACATGCAAAACCCAAAATAACTTTTGATATTATGCGTGGATGTCCAATCCAATCACAAACTTAATATGCCCTATAGATTTAATCTAGGGCATAAAAAGCAGATAACAATAGTCGAGAGCTCATCGCATATTCTTCTTTGTTTTCGCTGATGCGATACGATCATAATAAGGGCCAACATTTTTTGCATTTAATTCTTAATTGAGAGAACAGGGTTGAAGCGGCAGAACAGCTTGGCTTAAAGCTCTTTAAGCAAGGCTTGGTTTAAGTTTACATCATAAAACTGCCGGAAAAAGAGTGATTTCAATCGTAGGTGACCTCTTGAGAAAATTCCAAAATTTATGTTTATATTTCTAATCTTCTCTTTTGAGTGGGAAATGACTGAAAAGAGTTTAATATACATTGTTATCTTTATTTTTTTACAGAAAAATAACGGAATAAGGAAGAAATTAGAAATGCATAAAGAAGAGGAACGTCTGCACCGCTTGACATTTTTATAATGAGCTGACTAATCACTTGATCAAACGTAAAGCGTTTGTAGTCAGTAAAATTGACAGCCGAAGTGAGTATTGACCGTCAGTTCTACTGACTGGCTTAATCGTGGGGTATCAACCCAATATCCCAATTTATGTCGTAGCTAAATTGGCCCGTTAAACAATTAGACCGGAGCTAGAAAAAAATTGTGATTGAAATGCTTTCTAGTTCCATTTATAGCAGCGCCAATTCAGCAAGTAGACAAATGATCATTCGCCTCAAACACGGAAATTGTATATGCATTTATACACTCGATCTAGCTCGAAGCCACGTCCAGCTCTGATCAAAGCCACGAGCTTCTTTTGTTTGGATAACAGTTGCTAGAACTAAGCTAAAGCGAAAATAAAGTAGCTTAGTAACTCTACGGTAACCTATAAGTATAGTTAACGATGAGGGGTATCTTGAATTAGTCGATTAGTGAATACGCAGATATGAACCATTCTTGCAGATTTCAAACTAGACCGCGAATAGAATAAGCTGAGATCTGATTTCTAGGCGTGAGGTGAAATTATCATAATGTGGGAAAGTGACAACAAAAGGGAAGAAGTTAATAAATTGTAAAAGCATTTGTGCCACTTATTACTTTAGAATAAATACCTCCTTTAAAAAAATGACTATTCTCTCTTTACTAATATTTTGAATACCATTCCTCAATAGAGAGGATGCACTTTAAAATTTATGAACTTGTTTATGGCAAGCGTTTTAATGCGAATGTTCATCAGAAGCGCAAGACATCTGAAGATGAAGATTGAAGATGTTGATTTTATGATATTGATTAATCTTTAATCATTTTATCTCTTAGATTTAAAAATATGTTTTTTACATGCTTGCAAAAAAGAAGGATATAGAATGGAAAGTGTAAGTACAGCTAACTTATGTATTTAATATGAAGATGTTTTAGATATAAATAAAGGAGGACAAGAGAGACAGGATTGCAAGGAAAGGAAATTGAAATGCAAATTAACAAAACAATTTTCACTATTATACTCATCCTTTGATTTTTATCATCTTTTTCACATTTTTAATATTTTTGTAACTTTATGAATAATCGTAAAAATATATTTTATATATATATATATAAAAAAAAGGGGGGGGGGGGGGGGGGGAAGGTAATTGTAAAAATAAGTGGAACTAAGTTGTTATTAATACAAAAAAATATTTTTTCTTTTTAATATTTAAGAAAGTTAGAGCAATAAAAGCAAAATCCTTTCCATGCCTATAAAAGTACTTTTATAGAAATAATGCAATCATAGAAGTCGTATAAAAAACTTACTATGATTGATCCATACAAAGATCAATATGGGTAGATATAGATATACATAGATGTATTTTAACATATTTTTCTGGGAACATATTTGTTTTTGTCTTCCTTTTCTTTAATCATCTTTATTTTATATTTTTTAATCTTACTAATATTATTAATCCTTCATTCTTGTTTGTTTTTTGTTTTTATTTATTTAGTGCGACTTTTATTTTAAATTAGCAATTACATACTTTTAAAATTTGTTTAAGGAAAAGGGAGAGACATACATTTTATACCACAATTTACGTCTTATGTAGGAAAATATGAGGGAATGCAAAATATATAAATTTAAATATCTATCAAAGAAATACAGGGAAAAGGGAGAAAATTGAGGAACAAATAGTAATTAGCATTCATAAAATATGAAGTTTTGTTTAGAGAAGAACACAAATTGATTTTTTCTTTTGTTTTTGCTTCTTTTCTGGAGATTTTTTGTTTATTTGTCGTACTAAATCGTAGAAAATCTGAAAGGAGAAATTGTTGAAAATCTCTATTAATATAAATTTTGTTATAAGCTTATAGAATTCCTGCTTCTATTATATATGTACAAAATTCAATAAAACTCTTATTTTTTAAGTATTGTTCCTACCTACTTAAGTGCCTGCTTAACACTTAAAGTGTTATACTATTTAATTTACCTTTCTTTTAATGTTTGCTTATGTCCACGCTAACAATCAGTAACCACTGTCGATCTATGTACCCACAGTTTAAGGACGTGGCTTTGGCCAGGGTCTTTCACAAAACGTTTTTGTATTGTATTTGTATTTTATTGTATTTAAAAATTTAAATCACGAATGAAATACAAGGAAACCCTTTCCTTTAACCAAAAAGAAATAACTTCCACTTGGAATAAATAAATTTTCATAATTTCAAAAAACTCCCTCCAGAATAGAAGGAAAAATGATTTTAGACTTAGACGAGGATGCTGGACCAATCGAAAACCCCACGGATAATTGCTGAATTCAACGTAATAAAATCATAAAACAGGATAATAGAAGTGCAAGAAGTGAATATCGTAAAACTATCAAAATATTTTCCACGATGAAAAATACTACGTTACACCAGATGAAGTAATGAGAAAGCAAGTTAAATCAGAAGATATAATGCAAACGATATCCCGCTACATTCTAGCAAAGAAACATAAAGACATGTCTTTATGTTTCTTTGATTCTAGTAACACTTTCACGAGAAAGAAAAGTCGCTACATGAGTACTAACAGCACAAATCAATAACAGTTATAGTAAGATGAAGATAATGGAAGTACATAATTCAGTACTTCAATTTATTGTTTTAACTGGGTGCAATTATCTGCAAGAAACATTCAGCCACATTCAGACTTACATAGTAACCATTACCATAAGATAAAAACTGTTTAGAAACAGTCACAATGGATTGAATAACGTTATATGCGTTCCTAACGCCGACGTTGTCAACTATATTGTTAACAAAATACTGCACTACCATGGCGTGGTGTAGAGGCACAAAAATGTGTTCAACCGAGCTTTTTTACAACTAGGTGCTACTACTACTACCAATCTACGAACCTCGCATGAAGGATTATATCATGCGAGACATATTTTAGTAAAAATACAAAAAATTGAGGAATCTTGAGGAATCTGCTTATTGTCCATGGCACGTAAAAAAATTCGCATGCTGATGGAAATAATCGAAAAATAAAGCTAATGTAAAGTAACAATTGAATAATAAATGTGTCAGTACATGCTATCTATTTGTATGATTAGAGGAGTTTAAAATGTTTTTCTTTTTTCAGGACATATCGTATTTAAGTGATACATATCACTACGCTGATGATTTTTTGTACAGTAATTATGTGAATGATCAAATAGTTCGTCTCTTTCCTCCCCCAAATTTTCAGATCACTTTCCCTTCTTGATTTGGTTTGAATTGTTTACGACTTGATATTATTCCCTGGAGGTTTTAACAGCGATCATTTATCAGTCCACTGTATTGTACTTAGCCTACTTATATGGAGTAATGAGAGTGATTTTATAGAGCATTCGATAAAAATCGAAGTCTCAGTTCTCAGCGACCTTTAAAGTGATAATTATCCTGCTGTACTACACTGTATTACAGAGACTACCCTTAAAAGTACTGATGTGCTATAAAACTAAAGAAATTATGGATTGAAAATTGTTCATCGTAGATCTAAGATCTATCCTATGCGAAAAAAATGTCTAATTCAATTTCCTATTTCTACCAATGTACACATAATAAATGGCGACTTACATCGATAACATTAATCTTAGCTTTGGCTGATGTCTCCATGAAAGCGCAATTAAACTGACTCGCTAGACTTTTACCCAGTTCTTTACCAACAACCCGTTCTTCTTCCAAATCACATTTGTTACCTACAAGAACCATAGGAACGTCATCAGTGTCCTATTAAGGAGAATAGTAAATACAATTAAAAATTATAATAAATTATGTTACTATCTAAATAAAACCATACCTTCACCCTCAAAATTTGTTCTCTTAAATCTTGGAGATCGTTAAATGTTGATTGTGCTGTAATTGAATAAACTAAAACGAATCCCTGGCCATTTTTCATATACAAATCTCGCATAGCTGTAAATTGTTCCTAAAGGCAATTGTAATATTTTTATTTTAAAAATTAATTATGCATGTAATACTTACTGTGCCGGCAGTATCTAATATTTCTAGCATGCACTGTTGCCCGTCAACTTCTACTTGTTTCCTATAGCTGTCCTCAATAGTGGGATCATATTTCTCTACAAAAATGCCCTGGAAAGGGGGAAAATAGCACTTCTTAATTCTCTGCACACTTTCTTAATTAATTTCTTAAGTTTAATTGACACCAGACTTTATTTACTTACTGGAGGAAATAAAAGAAGAAGAAAATTCTAAGACCAATAACATTATACGTTAGATGAAAATAAAAGTTAAATAACGTGAAAAACAAAAGTTTTGTATTGTGACACCTAGAAGGGGGTTGCCCGCACTTAAAAACTAGTCCTACATATAGGGCCTGAAGTGTTTTTCTTTTCTATTAAGACAGATATCTTTAACTTCTTGCATGCTGCTGCTAACAGGGGCCATGCGGTTATATAAGATAATAAGATTGTGCGTCTTAAGTACAAAACTATTATGTTTGAGCTCAATATAAAATTTCTCATACAGCCAATCAGTTCTTCGTTCTTTTGGCAGTCTAGAGATTTAAACACTTAATTCATGGCTGCTTACTTCTTCCCCCTATGCTTGAGTCCCCAGTCTATAAAAGAAATTTTCGGCAGTCAGTTTGTTTTGGCTCCCAGTTTAATGAGAATAGCTACTACTGAAGGTCGTCGTCTTACATGGAGTTTGTTCGAATGTTATCGAAATTAAGGTTCTTGTGAATCTGAAGCCAAATAGTTCCACAGTTCTTTGAACTTATAAACCTTTTTTTTATTATTATTATTTTTTCTACAAGGCAAATAAATGACTAATAACGACAATTTAATTCGAATTTCTTTTCGTCACATTTCACACACATTTTTCCCAATGAAACTAGCTTAACATTATTTTGAAATAAGATCAGCTTAAGAGGAGTCAGTAACAATATGTGCAAGTTTCATACATTTTTCAATGCAAATTTCTGGCAAATTATTTGTAGCAGAATATTGATTTATATCTTAAATTAAAGGTAATGACGAAGTCTAGCAAAAATTAAAAAAAGTGTATTGGAATGGAGATATTAGCTCGGAAACTTGTAAAAAATGGTTAAAATTGAAGTATTTTAAATCAAATTCCTGTGGGTAGGTATTCTCATTTCTTCAAATTGTGACTGTTTTAAAAAGATAAGGCCTAGTCTAGCAAATACCGTCGAGTTTTTTCATTTTTAGTAGCCCTTTTTATAATTATTTGACTCTAATAGTACTTGTTTTTTCTCCCGACATTTCACCGACTAGAAATTGCAAAGTTGAAATTGAAAGTTGTTTAAATACAAAGCAAAATAGCATATTTAACAATTATGTGCAAATTTAGGAGTGTTAATTCTCGTTAAAAATTTTCAATTTATGTTAACTGCAAAATTTCATTTTTCGTCTCATATTGTATGGTTTTGTCGGATATTGGGTTTCTGTCTTTTGCGGTAGATGTCTCTAGTCTGCTTTGTGGTTTAGGTCTAGGCTAATTTTATATGAATTTTCTCACTTTTCAGACACAAACCTACGTATGGTAAATTTTATTACCTACAGGTTCGCTGGTATCTAAATTGAAACTTTTGCTGAGTACTGACTCCTCTCAAGCCGCCACGGGCGGTGCGAGAAGATATATTCTTTTTGTAAATCTTATTCATATGGGCTTTTTGTATGAATGTCCATCCTCAAAATTCGCTTCGATTCTTTGTCTCGCAGGGTTACTTACAAAAAAAATAATTTTAATTCATTCACTAACCTGAACAAACTGGACAGTCAAAGCAGATTTCCCAACACCTCCACTGCCAAGTACCACAATTTTGTATTCACGCATGTTGTCAAAAACAGACTCTATAAAATTTTAATTGTAGAAAACGGAAAATCCTATCGTTTATTTTCTTCCTTAAGGTAATAATAAAAAAAAGTTCCCAATATAAAATATATACGTTTTTTGGATTCTTTTGTGTTTTTCTTGGAAAATGAGTTTGAGCTTTCTGAAACGAAACAAATGGAAAAATATATATTAATATTAATTTTCTTTATTTACAAAACATCAAATTGAATTGTGAAAAAAAGGTAAAGCAAAGGAATGGTAGCATTCTAATTTCTTATCTTTTTAAAAATTTCTCAATAAAAACCCAAGTAAAAAGCATATAAATTTAACAATTTGTCACACATGCAAAAAAATTTCTATAGCAACTTTTTAGCTCCAGAGCCGACCATAGCTTAAAATAGCTTAAATTATACTCTCGTCTCGGTAACTATCAAAAAAGAGCTGTGTCTTTGCTTTTTTGATAAATCAACCCAAAATAGCTGCTAATAGCTGCTATAGACTAAATGTTGCAGGTAATTCTAATTGTCTTAACGATTTGAACTATTCTAATTGCGGCTGTTGGTATCAATGCATTATGATTCAAAATTTCGCAGCAGTAGAAAATATACCTATTAGTAAGTTTTGAGACTTAGTTCAGTAAAACGGAAATAAATAGGAATTAATAGAAATTGCAACATCTACAAACAATAACAACTAGGAAAGAGTGTTAATCAATCTAAAACCAATGTTGTTTACACCCATAAATGTTACTACCCTTTGTTTGGAAAATGATCTTTCAAAGTCCTTTTTCTAGAGCGCCGGTCGGCCGGTAAAAATAATCATAATCAATTTCGTAGAGTTTTACATTCCGAAGAAACTCTTCAGTACATTAAAAATCTTTGGGACTGAATACCGTATTTCGTACCGCGAGTACTTTTAACTTCATTATAACAACGTACCGACCTATGGCAGTATCTTTGAGTGAAGAGCTTCTGTTATCCGAAAGCATAATTAGGGAAATACTCCGTTCCCCAATTTTCGTTGCTTGAGCAAGAGAAATTTTTTGTTCGTTATTTACGGAACTTGACCAGCTATAGACGGAATGTGATCGTTGATCGCTCGTAGCTTACAAAGCTACCTCGCCCATTTTTATGTGGAAACGCAATTTTTATGTCACCCATTTTCTTCATTATAGGCAGAAAACTAATGAAGAAGTAGTCCCATCCAGCTTTACCACATCCATTTTTGTACGAAAACTTGGTTGTATCTGAGCAACTGGCGCTCGAAAATATAAATGACTCCACCGCAAAGAAGTACTGGCGCCAGCAAGCGTTCCTGGTGCTTGTAAGATTTTTATCTCGTCACCACACCATTTACTATATAAGCATTCTAATTGCTGGCAACAGCAGGGGCTAGCTGCCGTTAGTATTACCTGGGAGGTGCATAACTGCAGACAGAATGATTTTGCCAATTTTCGAACATTAACATTAGCTGTGTTCTTTTGTATTCGCAGACAGGGCAAACAAAATATACACAAAAGAGCGCCTCATACATTTTCATAGAAGATTTATAAATGAAGCGAACAGTACAAATTGTTCGCTTCAATCGACAATACAGCTATTATCAACATTTTTCTCAAAAACAAGGTTATTACATATTTTAATTATACTGGACGATTTTGTTTTTATCGAGAACATCTAAAGATCGAGAGAGTCATTAGTAAATTTACAGATCTCATTTTGACGATGGAAGTGAAAGAAAAATTGAAATCCCAATCACAATAAAAGAAGCAGGAAGGGAAGTAAAGAGAACATAATGTATGGATAAAAAAATGTCTTCAAACTGTGGTTTAACGATTCAAGATATCTGCCAAGTCTTTTGTTGTCAGTACACTTTTTTTTCTGTAAAATACTGCAGCTTTCTTGGTGCTGTAGCTTTGCACAACCACTGCACTTAATATAAAATCAATTCAATATTTAATATCAAGTTTCACAAAACAAAAACAATTTGCAAATTCAAAAAATTAAACAAAATATGTATTGTCAAAGGTTTTGGACCAACAGCCAATACCGCGCAGAACGAAATTAGTGCACAAACAGAACAGAAGGAGCGTGGGTGTGCTGAACCTTTCAAAACCAACCGAGCACCGAAAGCGTATATAGTCAGCAACCCAATAAAAAGTAGATTTGGTTTGTTTTAGCAAAGCAGTGGGATTATATGATTGTATTTACCTGGTTGTCGGAAGGAGCATATTACTTGATTCCTCATTCACCTCTCCTTACTGCATGAACTGATATTATAGATGATAAGAATGTCCCCGATGACCGCATGAAATCTTTGAAGTTCATTTATATAAAATAAAAGGTAGACTGAAAAGTCTAGAGAAATGATTGAAGAGTCCTTTTAGTACATATTGCCAAAAATAAATACTGTCAAAGTCAAGAAAATCAGAACTCCGATCTAAACTAAACACATATCACCCAGGGTTTGAAAGCAAGAGCGAAGAGTAAGCAATGCACTAAATCATGTGCTTTGCTTTGCTCCAAGAGCAAAACATATTTTGCTGCGCTTGCTCCCGAATACTTTGACTCGCACAGGGTTTCAAAGCAAGAGCGAAGAGTAAACAATGCACTAAATCATGTGCTTTGCTTTGCTCCAAGAGCAAAACATATTTTGCTGCATTTGCTCCCGAATACTTTGGCTCCCTAAAGCATAAAGAGCTGTTTTTTTACTCTCAGTTGCTTCAACAATATTGTGTTACAAATTGCCTTGATAACATATCGATTGAATGCTTTGCTTCGACTCTTCTCTAAAAAACACTTACTTTCACTTATATATGTACTTTGCTCCGCTTAATTTTGCTTTGATATAGAGTAACAAGGTATGATCGTTTATATTTATTAATAGGTTTTGGAAGGTTACATGATTACCAATTTGTGTTTATATGATGCCATTAACATGACGTCACACTATACTATACCGTGTTTTGCTTTGCTCTTGATTTCAGAATTTTGGATTTAAATGTACTTTCTTGGTACAGTTTGAAAGCAAGAGGCAAGTCGGTGACGCATAAGCATAGGTTTCTAAAAGCTTTTAAAGCTTTTTCCAAGATGGTATTCTTGGTACTGTATTTCTTTTTTTTTAAAGTATGAACAATTTTCTTGTTTCATCTTCGTGAGTCATTCGAAATATTATTTTGGGTTTGAAAGCTTCTTGTTTCTTAAACATTCATCGCGGTTTACTGTAAAATTCTTTCGATTAGTTTACTCTTACTGTACCTGTGCTTTGGGATTTTAAGATTTGTGTGAATTGCAAGTAAGCAAATGTGTTCTACTTAATTAAATTGTTGATATTTAGGGCTTAATTTTCAGCCATGCGTGTACGAAAAGATACTGTTTGGGAACATTTCGAGAAAAGTGATGATCAAGGTGCCAAATGCAAAGTATGCGGGATTCGCATGAAAGCTGATCGGACAAACAATCTAAGGAGGCATTTGGAGAAGATACATAACTTACATTTAAATCGAGCAAGCATAAATGAAAATTTAAACTCAAACATGACAATTCAAAAGAAATCTGTTTCAAGAAAAGTGCCTGTTAAGGTCAATGTATCAAAGAGGGATCTTTTTAGAGCATACGTCGGCCTTGTTACTGAAGATAATTTACCGTTTCATGTGTTAAACTCGGCAAATTTGCGAGCAATTTTAGATCCGATTTGTGACGGTTTAAGCGCTTTGCATGGAAAAAACTTTCGCCTAAACGCTATAAATTGCAAAAAAAACTGTGTCCTTAGTCGCTGAAAATGTACGTGAATCAATAAAAACAGAAGTGCAGGGGAAGCTGTTATCTCTTAAAATCGACAGTGCTACCAGATTACATCGAACTGTTTTTGGAATAGGCGTGCAATTTATTTCGGCTGATGAGATTCAGTCAAGGTTACTTGGAATGGTTGAATTAAAAGGAGCAATGGCGAGCACGTCTAAGAAACTTGTAACAAAAATTGTCGATGTAATAAATAAATACGGCATAACGGTTGCACAAATCGTATCTGTTACTTCAGATAATGGAGCTAACATGATTAAAGCGGCAAAGCTTTTATCCAATATATCTGGTTTTGAACACGATGCAGAGGAAAATAATGAAACATATTTAGAAAATCTAAAAAATTTTGAGCATTTCGATAAGTCTGCTTTAAGAATAGGTGTGCTACAACACTGTCGATGCGCTGCACATACTTGTCAATTATGTGCACTTGATTTAACAAAAGATGAAAATGTGAAACGGTTTTTATTACAGTGTCGAAACCTAACAAAATTCCTCAGGAAATCCACAAACGGTTTTAGAGAACTTTTCGGAATTAAAGGGCTAAGAGTACCAGGATTGGACTGTGCAACAAGATGGGGCTCAACATATAAGATGTTAGAAGATCTTGAAAATGCAAAAAGCATCATAGAAAATGTTGACAGCGTTGCTAATAAATCTGATGACGAAAATTTTGATTTAACCGAGTCCTTGTGGAACTTCATCGATGCATATATAAAAGTTTTCGCACCACTTCAGAAATCAATTATTAAATTTCAAGAGGAGCAATTAAATTATGGAGACTTTTATGCCTCTTGGCTAAAATGTAAATTATTAACGAAGAAAATAACTGGGCTGCAGAACCAAGCGACCGTCCAGAAGCAACTTCAACTTTAATTAAATATTTGGGACAAAAACTTCTTAAATCATTTGAAACTCGGGAGAAGAACTTATTAGATAACGAAGGTTTTAGCGCTTGTATTTTTCTTGACCCACGATTTCATCATTTGTTAAATCCAGTGAAAAAACAGGAAGTGATAAACTTTTTACTGAAATTATGGGAACAATTTAAAAGTATAAACCCTGAGTTCTGTAGCTTACAAAACAAAGAGAATGTGCTTAATGAAAGCAACCAAACTGTTCTATCTCAAGACGATGATGAAAATGAAATTTTATGTAATTTCTTACTACAAGGAGTTGGTAATAATTCTAATAAGAATGTGGACCTAGAGACAAAAATACAGAATTTTACTCCCGCATTTTCTGGCATCGATGTACACATCCTCGATTATTGGAGAGCAAGAAAGCATTCTGATCCTGAATTACATGCTCTAGCAAATGTATGTTTTGCGATTCCGCCGACACAAGTGTCTGTAGAAAGAGCTTTTTCTGCTCTTAACCTTGAATTATCGGATTTAAGACATCAGTTATCTCATCAGCTACTTGAGGATATTTTATTAGTTAAGCTCAATCGAAATTTTCTTGATGAAGCCGTAAAAAATTTGCCCCTATTTGAGCAAGCAGAAAATTTAGACAATAATAACATATCTGACTAAATTTTATATTTTTTTATATTTAATTTTCACAATTCTTGTATGGAATTACCATAGTTTATTTAAGCATGAGTATAGCTTTTTATATGTAATATGTTTATAATATGTTTGAAATTAAAATGTTTTTAAAATGTTATTTATTTTCATGGAGAAAGTTAAATATTTATTTCCCTTTTTACCAATACCGATCTTTGTTTCTATTTTCCTCATCCAGAGATTAGAGTGTTATAATATTTCTTTGTAAAAACATGAGAGCGGAGCAAAGCATTCTAAGCATTTAACAGCAAAGTAAAGCAAAAATTTCCAGAGCAAAAAGTTTTATGAAGCAAAGCATTTAGAGCAGAGTAGTTTTCAGAGCAAAGCAAAGTAATGAAAGTTGCTTAATGATCTTTTCAGAGCGGAGCAAAGCAAAGTAACTTTATTTTGTTTCAATTAAGAGCAAAGCAAGAGTAAGAGCAAGAGCAATTAAAAAGCTCGAGCATTTTAAACCCTGCCTATTCATTCTTGCAATCAAGCGACAATAAGAAGAGAAAAATAATACAAAAATATTGTAAGAATCAAACTATTGATCAAGCTTGCAGTAATTCATTTTTAGAAGCAAAGATAACTGGTTAGAAAGAAGCATACATTTTAATGAATAGTCAGTACTAATGAGTCATTAAATCGTAAATCTCTTAAACAGGCTCCACAGTTTGAAAAACTTTTGTGGAGAAGTGTTTCAAAAATGTTTTAGCCATCCCACCCAGAAATACAATCTAACAGAGAATCTGGAAAATCATGGATACGAAAATAACCGTAAGAAACCCGGGACAATAGCTACATACGACATAGGGAAATTCTTATAGCTAAAGTTTCAATAACTAAGGAAGAATTGAACATTGTTAAGTTACATCGGCACATAACAAAAGTTGACAAAAAAACATCATCATCATTCTTGTGAAACAGCCATTAATATGATGTTAACTTCGTGGAAGGAGGAGTGTTCAAAGAAAATGAAAATAGGATGTATCTTTTTGGATATGAAGCGAGCTTTCGAAAGTGTAGATTGATCTATATTGCTAAATAAGCTTCTCACTTACGGAATAAAAGATAAAGAGTACGAATGGTTTAAATCTTATTTGTGCACTAGATGTCAACGAGTAAAAGTTAACGACAAACTTTCAGATAGAAGTACGGCATGGAGTCCCGCAGGGATCAATATTGGCAACACTATTATTTCTTATATATATTAATGATATGAAGAGGGTCATAAAACACTCTAAACTTGCACTTTTCGCGGATGATGCTTTAATTTACATCAATGAAGTTAGCTATATTTTACAAGAAGATATGAATCGTGTTAATCAGTGGCTTCAAATAAATAAGTTGAAATTAAATATTAAAAAAACTAAATGTATGGTGATAAATAGCGAACTGGATATTAAATATAAGTATTGAAGGTGAACTGAAAGTATTGAACAAATAAATGAAATAAAATATTTAGGTGTTATTATAAACCATAAATTGAAATTTAGTTCACATGTGGAATACACGACTAAAAAAAATGCAACCAAAATCGCTTTTTTAAGTAGAATAAGAAGAAACATAACAATGATCAGTGCAATTAATATATATAACGTGATCGCCAAGCCACATTTTGTGTCCTTGGACGTTAGCAAATGCTTGCACAGTTACAGAAACTACAAAAGAAGGCAATGAGATCAATCTTGAGATTTAACAGATATGCACCCATTCAAATATTGTTGGATGCTGAATATTTTGATGCCTGAACATTTAGTGAAGCATATTAGCTATGTAAGAGATGTACATAATTTTTATTTAAGAAATTGTAATGATTTTAGATTGCCCCAGAAAATGACTGTTTTCTCGCAAAATAGCTTAATATATAAGGGATTCAAAATATTTAATGAATTGTCAAGGGATATTAACAATATTAAAGTTTTAGTTGAATTTAAAAGAAGAATATCGGAATATGTTAAAGTAAATATTAAGTAAGATAGGAATTTATTTGTTGATAAGGAATAATTTATTTACACGTACCGAGTAGCGAAAAAAACAGAGTATATATTGTACAATCATGTATACAAATTCCAAATCATGCTAATAAATTATATTATTATATCGTACCAGGTCATCCATTTTTTGTATTGACCTATCAGAAAGTATTATTTTCCGAGAGATTTAAATTTTATTTGTATAGCAATATATGTATGTAAATAATGGTAGGTAAATTCGATGATTCTAGTGATCGAGATTAAGATAGCTTGAATACAATGTGTCTTCTTATCTTTTATCTAATAATTATGCAGACTTTTAATTGTTACTTGAACTAATGTTCTTGTCGGTAAAAACGTAGCAAATTCACAACTATATAAGGGCAATATTATGGAATAAAGTTTCATTTCTTGTTTTGAAACTAAAATGAATAGATAGAAAAATATTTTTCGAATGCTGTTGTGTAAAGTGAATAAAAATTGTATAAATTATCGAAATGTTACCGTTTCGTTACGTTACAAGTTACCATTTTGTTACAAAATTACTCATTTTTCGGATGGCTCTGAAAGTATACAGGGTGTTTCCCCTTAGGAGGTCCATAGAGCGGGAGGTGATAGTACTCACCTAGACGAACCAAAAATTGTATGGCAGGGGGGAGGGCAATATCAACCGTTTAGGAGTTACAGGGTGATTCATAAAAAAAGCTAGGTTTTCACAAAACACCCTGTATATTAAAAACTACAGGGCGTATGATCGGCTCACTGTACGCAGAACTTCATGGCCTTTCCAACGACAGATCAACCAGCCCCGTACCCCTCTCCCCTAAGAAGTTATGAAGGTCTAAACTAAAAATTTCAGATTTTCTTTTCTTTTTTTTTTACTTTGACCTCTATTATTTTTGCAAAGAGGTCGTTAACATAACTTTTTTTTATAAAAACTGTAAACTGCAGACTCTCCTCTTTAATATGACCTATTACACTTAATGTGCTATCTGAAGCCCTTTAAGAGTTATTAGCTCTAAACCTATTCTCAAACCTATTTTCAAACCTATTCTCAACGATAATTTGTTCCCTTAGCACGTCATTTTAAAAAATATCGTCTTTTTTCGGTGTGACCTGAATAGGTTATGAGTTAATAACTGTTTAACGGCTACAGTTAACACATAGGATGTAATAGGTCAACTTAAAGAGGAGAGTCTGCAGTTTACAGTTTTTATAAAAAAAAGTTATGTTAACGACCTTTTTGCAAAAATAATAGAGGTCAAAGTAAAAAAAAAGGAAAGAAAATCCGAAATTTTTAGTTTATACCTTCATAACTTCTTAGGGGTACGGGGCTGGTTGAGCTGTCGTTGGAAAGGCCATGAAGTTCTGCGTACAGTGAGCCCTTAACTGTGACCATACGCCCTGTAGTTTTTAATATACAGGGTGTTTTGTGAAAACCTAGCTTTTTTATGAATCACCCTGTAACTCCTGAACGGTTGATATTGCCCTCCCCCCTGCCATACAATTTTTGGTTCGTCTAAGTGAGTACTATCACCTCCCGCTCTATGGACCTCCTAAGGGGAAACACCCTGTATACAAAAATAGGATGACCTGCAACAATTATATCATATGAAGTTTATTCTTGAGGCAGACTTTGCGTGCCTTAGGAGGAGTTAGGAAATTCAAACATCGAAACATCTGTGCGATTGGGCAGTTTCACAGAAAGATTAAAAGTGAAATGTGTTTATGTTTCAACAAAATATTACACCAATATTGAAAGAAAAGTTAAAAATGGATATAATCGTGTAAAGGCAAAATCAGGTACGCATCAGTACTACGCTTTTATACCTGTAAATGACAATAATGTTAGTAATAATGAATATTCCTTTTGTATTAAAAACAAAATTGGAAAATTTATGAAATAATAAAACAGAACTATTATTATAATATGCTTTATTTTTTTAATTTCGTTAAGTATCTAAAAACAATAAAAAACATCATTTTTTGAAGTAAATTCTAAAATTTTCATATGAGATTATGCAGAGACGCTAATAAAAAAAATTGTATCTCCTAAACTAAGAGCTGAACATCCGCAAATTTTTGATATATGTATGTATTAATATTAGAGCATTTAAAAAACATATTTTTTACGGAGGGGTTCTCGTCCGGATGGGGTTAAAAATCCAAAATTAATAAAAATTGTCTTTGTTCCATATTTTTTACTTTTTTAAATTTCTTTTGAAAGCTCAATGTAATATCAAAGTTAACTTAACAACAAGTTAAGAATCAGGCTAGATTTCCGAGTATTTTAAATTTAAAATGTACACGACAAGA
Organism: Dioctria linearis; assembly: GCA_963930735.1. NCBI lineage: Eukaryota > Metazoa > Arthropoda > Insecta > Diptera > Asilidae > Dioctria > Dioctria linearis. Next base: position 550,132 of record OZ005741.1, on the reverse strand, counting down.
AAAGGAAGAAAAAAAAGTAAAAAAGTAAGACCAATTCTTATGATACCCTAGAATCTAGATGAATGCCCGTATGAAATTTCGTATGATCTCCCCAATTTTGATTTTTGAAGTGGTTTTTCGCATATATTTCTAGAACGGTTTGTCGGACAGAAAAAATGATAATAACCAATTTTATAGCATTTCGTATTCTGAAGAGGTTTCTAGTACAATAAAAATGTCTTGGACCGATCGTTTTCACAGTATACGTAAAAAACCTAAATTTTTATATGGCAACACCAAGGAGTTGCATGATTTAGGTCCATGTACGAAATTTTAGCTCTCTACGTTGACGCGTTCTCGGGCAGTGTCCAAATATATAGCGGAAAACGAAATTTTTATATGGCAACCCCACGAAGGAGTTGCCCGATTTGTCTAATTTTCGAACTTAATTTTACTTTTTTTTTTAAAGTCCGTGTACAAAATTTCAGCTCTCTAAGTACACGCGATCTCGAGTTATCGTGCGCACAGGCGGACGGACGGACAGAGGACGGACATGCAAAAATCAAAATAACTTTTAATATTATGCGTGTCCAATCCATTTTGCTCTACCATCATTATTTCGAGGTGTTACAAACGGAATGACAAACTTAGTATGTATACCAGATTTCATCTAAGGTATAAAAATGAGAATATAATCAAACTCTCTCTAAAACTTTTATGAATAAAGATAAAAAATGTGAAAGCGCAGATTACATGCAACGAAGCAGATTGGCAAATGATTCATTTTCATAAATAAATGAGTAGTGGTGGAGGTTTTGGTTTTACTCTCATAGAATATTCCCGCGCGTTTGTGAAAACCGGTTTTTGCTGAAATATTATGAGAATTATCCAATGTTTTTTATAGCAAAACCAATGTTTGTTAGTGTAATTCCTACAATATTTGAACAGCAGGGCCTCTGTTTACATTTGTTTTGTTCTGAAGAGATTAAATGGGAAAAATTCATGCTGGATTCTCTGATACTTTCGGGAAAAATGAGAATTTTATTTGAGAGGAACTTTACATCTCCCTTGCCAAAGCGAAATTTATGTTTTTCTTAAAAATGGGAGGTAGTGTGACCTGATGTACATTATTATGAATAGTTTGATAGGATTTTGAGGGATTCAATAAGCTTTTGTCGTTCGGGTAATCCTACGTTCTCTCGGGTTTTGTGTTTAACTCGTCTCAATCGCACTACAATAATGCATAGCCAAGTTCTTTTCTCCCATTCATGCAAAAGGCGAAAGTATATGACATTATTTGTTTCATTCTAAAAAACAAGAAACATTTTCAATTTTGTTCTGCTGATGCCTATCTTCTTATTAGGTTATTTGTGGTAATACCTTTAAATTGAGATATCTCAGAAAACAATCGAATAACTCGATCCTAAGTAATCAGCAGATTAAACTGTGGACATGTACAGTGAAAACTTTAAAATTTGAGTCACCCTGTATCCAAGGGTCGGCAGGTTAAACGAAAAAAACACGGGTCCAATATTTTTTAATACTTAACTAATTCTGAAAGTTTCATCGAAATCGGAGGGGGTCGTGTTCAAAAATTAAAATTTTTTATCGTTTTGGTATGGAATTGCTGTATAAGAACGGCTGGCCATTGCTCGGAGGTTTTCTGCCACTGGTGATTCTTATCATTCTTTAATGTACTTGTTTAAAGTCTCAAAACAGTTGACATCAAAAATTGTTCCGTAAGTAACTGAGGCATTAATAGTTGTATTGCAACCATATATGTATGTCGGTACGTATCAACATAGAAAAAAACACTTTAACTGGCCCTTTGTACCCGTTTTTCACGCCGGTACTGAGTAAGCAACAAGTTTTGCTTTTTGCTTGCTTCATCCGGATCCACAAATTGATATGAAGGAGTCATTACGTTTTAATTTTTCCTTCTACTCTTCACTCGACTTTTCCCACAAATTTCGGTGTGTAGATTACAGTTCTATTAATTTTATAATATTTATCTACTCCCAATTCTCAAGTAATCAACTTTATTATCAAAATATTCCAAAAAATTACAACACTACAAAATAAATTCTCACTACTGCTTTCCACAGCTGTTGAAAACTGACTGAAAATACTGTACAAACTTTAACAAATTAAATTGAAACTTTGTTAAGAATCCAAAACTGTAAAATTTACGTCCACACTCATCAAACATTCCACATATATTGTGGCGGTGTATTAGCGGGTTCAAGATTGAGATAAGAAAAATACAAAATGGTTCAAATAAATAACCAAACTTTTATTTCAAAACCAAACGACGTGACAAAAGAGGAACTAACTCACAATTGTTTTCAAAGACGACTAGACAAAGTTAAGACGGCCGGTATGTTTTACATTTTCTTGATGGAGATAGTCGTATAACTTGCGTCAATGTATGCATTCAATTGCGGCTGCAACATTCCGCCCGCCTTGGAGTAAATGCGAGTTTAGTTCAAAATTACAATTCAATAAATTATAACAAAGTTAATGAGCAAAATTTACGTTAATACTAGCAAACTTATCGTGAAACCAGGTCATCAGAGAGTGGATTGTAGAAGCAAGCAAAGTTTCACTATTGGTCTCGAAATTTCGCCTTCAGATGTTTTTATGGTGACGACTCGAACTTTTGCATCCTGTCCAGGATGTACTTTGGTAATACGCCCCATTTTCCATCTTGTGGGAGGGAACCTTCCGTCGCGAATGATTACCAAATCCTTAACTTGAAAATCTCGAACCGGTTGAATCCACTTGGTACGTCTTTGGATCCCCGCTCCATCTTTGCCAAAAGTATTGGCGTATCTATGAAAGTGATTGCCATCGATTAAGCAAAGTACCTTTGAAACGCAACATGTCAGGCTCTGGAAGTGCTTTGAGCAGCTCCCCAATGAAAAAGTGCCCTGGCGTGAGCACCTGTAAATCATCAGGCTCGCTGGGCAATTGACATAACGGGCGAGAGTTTACGCATGCTTCGATATCAGCCAGAAGCGTGATGAATTCTTCGTAGGTAAGCGTGATGTTCAAACAAGCAAGGGCACGTCGCAAGTGGAACTTAACACGTTTCCCAGCTTTCTCCTAATAGCCGCCCATGTGAGGGGCAGCAGGTGGGTTGAAGTGCCAAGTAACATGATCGTTCGATAGGTAGGTGTGCAGCTGTTCGTCAGTAGATGCTTGAGAAAGCAGCGTCCTAAATTCTTTCTCAGCTACAACGAAGTAAAGCTCCTAGCAGTGTCCCCATCTTGCGATGAATCTTTTATAAACGGCGATAAAAATAGCGGTTGACAAGTCGCTAGATAGTTCTAGATGCATTGCACCTGTAGCCATGCAGATAGCCTTTCGTAGCCTTAGCTCCTCGTTCCTTGTAATAACGAATTGCAAAAGGACCTGAAAATCAACCCCGCTGCGTAAAACGGGCTAGCAGGTTCGACTCGAGCCTTGGGCAAATCTCCCATTAGTTGGAGATGCTGGGTACGTCTGTAGCGACAGCATGTAATACAGTCGTGAGCTATTTTCCGAAGAATCCCTCGGGCGTTTAGTACCAAAAAGCGTGTTAGAAGTACAGTTTGCATGAGTTGAGGTCCAGCGTGAATCGTAATGGAGTGAATTTCCGTACACACCAGTTTAGTAAGTGCTGATTTAGCTGGTAATAGAATTGGCTATTTGACATCCGTCGGTAAAGAAGCCTGCCGAAGGCGACCTCCCACTTGGAGCACTACCTTGCTATCCTTAAAAGGGCGGAGTTTAATGAGTTTACTTCTAGTTGAGAGTGATTGTTTGTTTTGTAAATTATTGATGTCTTCTGGGAAGTGATGAGCTTGAACGATTTTTACCCAAAATTCGAAAGCATCTTTTCGATTTTATACTGTTGCGAGCGTGGCCTTTGGTTCGTTATTTAAAACACAATATTTAAGATTTAATATGCAAGTTCTTTATTTCACTTGAATTTTATACAATTCATAAACCTTCAATTAATCAACTCAACTTTAATTATCGCTAATTCTGTCCTTTCAATTATCGCAATCCAATTATAACACTGTCGCCTGTTTATTACTTTCGCTTGTTACCACTGCAACGTCTAAGACAAGACTCTTTTTCTGGCGGTCACAACTGTTATATTGATACCCTAGAAACTCTCCAGATTATTCTGGAGTGTTCTATTCCAGAAGCTTTTTGACTATTCTATTCATTCTATTCCTGAACCTTCCCGAAGATTCCATCATCGATTCTCCGAACCTTAAGTTGTTTACTCTCCATTGCCAGTAGATGTCACCAGTTGTCTCTTTCTGTTGCACGTTACAATCCATATAGATATGCCACCGCCTCGCACAAGATGTTGTTACTTCTTCTCACTGAGTCGCCACTATAGTACTTTATCATCTGCTCACAAAAAGGTCCGCCATCTGCCAGCAAAACTTGGCGAATATGAGGATAATAAGTTGTCTTCGATAATAAAGAGCGCCATATCACAGCAAAGAATCTAATCTAATTTTGTGTTTTTCGTCTTTCTTTACCTAATTATGTGTAGAAATGTGGAAAAACTCTGTGATAAAGAAATTTAAAGGAATATCTTGACTAGTATCAAGATGATTTGAATAATTTGGTAATAATAATTTGCATGATAAGTGATTTAAGTGAAAAGAATCTCATACTTCGCTTTCGCAGTAGAAAGTTGCAGAACAGACAAAATTCTTATCTAGGCACTGGGGGCTTCCAAGAAATTTTTCGGTCGGATTTTCGATAAAATTTCTGCGATCTGCCTTTTCACATCTGGTTGTTGACTTGACTGGTACATTGATTTTTCGTAAATTATTTGAAATATTTTCCTTCAAGTCGCTTGATGAAATTTCTTAGAATATTTGGGTTTGGACCGCGGTATACAGAAAGCAATATCTTATGAGCGTAACAAACATTATTTGTTTTTTTACCCTAGATGAAATCTAAAGGGTATACTAAGTTAGCACCTAGAAATAATGATGGTAGAGCATACGTATGGCTCCAAAACAAAAGAATTGGGGCAGGAGGATATGGTTTATGACCTCGGGTCGACATATCTGCTAGTGTCGATGAAACTATCAGCCTTCTAAGCAGAAATTTATGCAATTGAGCTATAAATTAGGGAAAATATCAAGAGAACCCACAGAAACAAAAATATCTATATTATCCTTTCTGACTGCAGAGCTGCATTACTGGCTCTTTAATCAAATAGATTCAACTAAAAACCGATTTGAGACTGCCTGCTTGAATTAATTAAACTAACGCACTCCAATTTATTTGCACTAATATGGGTGCCTCTACACAGAAAGCTGTCATAGTTTTACGTGAGCACCTGCCATTATGGCTTAATCTCACGGCACTCTTAAGCTCTTAAGCGAAAATCAGCGCCCTTGAGAGGCAGAATATAATTTATATTCTGTCTCAACAAGTACCAGTTTATGTCAGTGTATGCTTGACATTGGACTTACTGGTCGAAGCGAAACCTACCTAAAATCTCTTCCGATCTGTGGGTCACGGCACCCGGTTGATTTGGCGCAACTCCACGCCGAGAACCAATCCTCTAAGCATACATTAATAAGCGACCATTCCTCAAATTCACGGACGCAGTATGCAATTTTGCAAAGGAACAACTACTCTGTTTAGAGAAGAATGTTCGCCTAAGTCATGCAGACTCAGAAAATCTCACTCTGCCCGCATATGGGGTACCACACCTACTACGATGCTCCCACAAGGCGGCCTTCCCAATGTTGAGGAGAATATCACTACTATGTAGATCAATTCGGGGCTCCTCAACCCCGTAGTACCAAGTTAGCAATGTCGGCTACCCAAATGGTATGGCTTCGTATAACATAATCGTACGATTACGAGTACTCCCAGTGAATCTTCATGCACTCTTAAACGTTACTGGTACCTCCGTTCGGGCTTAATCATATTAGCACTTAAAAAGTGACAGTAGTGGACCACGAGAAGGTTATGATCCGCCCTTTAGGCTAGGAGAGACTTGAGACTAACGCCAGTAGCAAAAGTAATATAACATAAAGATATCGCATGACCATGCTTCGGTTGTACCCGGAAAATTGCGCTCAGGGATTTGTTAGCAGAACCCGTGTGATCCCTTCTCAGACATTATCAACGCCACTGCACATATCGCTCTCGGTTTTCTATTTCTCTGAGAATTTTATTTTATTCTCTTTATAATATCCTGAAATAAGAAAAAATACATTACTTGTATTGTGTTGCAACCCCCGGAATATAATACAAGCCATGAAGTCGCCGAAGGCACCGACACAGCCATGCATTGTTTACGTCAGATATGATTTTCGTGACTGATATAATATGTATGAAGTATAGGTGAATGAAGTACGTATATATAACATACACATATATGCATTTATATTTCAAATGAACATTATTGATACAAGAGAAAATTTGTCTGAAATTAGAATTATTGGATTAGGTAGACAACATGCATAATCAAGATTTGAATGAGACCTTAAATCGTCGTACAGGTATGAAACATCGGGTCACAGTAATTGTATGGTCAAAAAATTTCTAGCGGAGTTTATGACTAATTATGACTGTCCTTATGAGTCAATAGAACGATGATAATTACGAGTATTTTTGATTTTTTTTTTGTCGGAAATAAAAATCATTTGCCGATTTGATTAAAAGAAAAAAATCCACACAGTTAAGATTGAGTCTTTTAACCCAAATATTAAAATTTAAGGAATCTGAAGGAAATTTGAATATTTTTAAATTTTCAGCCTCCGTCCTCGAATTTCTGCAATGATCCAAACTACATTTGAATCTTCCCATTTTTCTCTTATCCTTTCCCATCGTATGACTAAAATCCGCGGGAAATATACTGTTATAAATATGTATAATATAATATAATAAATTTATATACCTATGTAGATACAAATATTAGTATTGAAGTATTTTCATAAAAACAAACTTTTTTCGAAAAATTAAATCTTCGTAGAATTTAAAGTAACGTCGAAGAGAAATCATCATTATAAATTTGCCCTCGAAACTTTGATCCATTTTCGTTGTGGCGTGGAACCAAAGTTGACTTAACAATCTCATTTTTCAAAAAATGTACCCGCGCTTTTGTGCAAACCGGTTTTTGCCGAAATATTGTGAGAATTATCCAATATTTTTTATAGGATAACCAATGCTTGTTAGTGTAATTCCTACAATATTTGAACAGCAGGGCCTCTGTTTACATTTGTTTTGTTCTGAAGAGATTAAATGGGAAAAATTCATGCTGGATTCTCTGATACTTTCGGGAAAAATGAGAATTTCATTTGAGAGGAATTTTATATCTCCTTTCAGCACTTTGGCCAAAGCCGTTCGGGTAATCCTACGTTCTCCCGATTTTTGTTTCTAACACGTTGGCTCAAGCCAAGTTCCTTTCCCCCATTCATACAAAAGACGAAAGTATGCATACACATACTAAACATCACACCACCCATCTGCAGTCTGCCTTTCATATGCATATGTGGCTCTTGCACCTACATTTCTCTGTATTATAAAAGCTGTGTGCGCATGCATATATAGATATAAGGACTTGCAAAGAGATGAGAAAGGAAAACAATTCCAGAGAGCTGGCAAAGCTGAGAACAAAGCGTTCAGTGGCGTTGGTATTTTTTTAAATAGGGGGGATCTGGGTTCTACTAATAAAACCCGAAAACAATTTTCTTCATCCAACTTTAGCACAGGCGTAGCATGGGCTGTGCGATATCTTTATGTTATATTATTTTCGCCAGTAGTATTATAGCATACCAAGGTACAAACACCAAGCTGCATACTAGGTCATATACGCGCTAGGCTTCACTAGGTACACGCACAATCATCAGAAATCAGAAAGCTATGTCCTCAGCACAACGAAGCACGGTCCACATATATGGCTTTTCACATCCAGTTATCCTCCCTTGGCAGCTCTGCGCTTCACTTGCCCTTTGCACCACCGGGTGCCTGTACACAGCAATATCGCAGCCAACGGGAAAGGGGGCCAACTAGCCAGGAAAGGATTCGAAATGGGATTCCTGCCCTTCAGAGGTTTTTCGGCGCCACGGTGGTTGTAAACGACAAGTAAACAGGAAGGTTGAAGAACCAAGTTGAACGCCACTGGATTAATACTGATAGCTGCATGTATGTATTCAAAATTATTTGTGGAGAATTACTTCAGGAAAAGAACTTCCCAGCTACTAAATCTAGAAAGGAATCTAGTCTGGCTTCTAACATTAAACGGGACTCTGTCGGATTAAAAAGAATCTGCACACAATCACTACCAGCTACGAAATGTACAGATTGTAAGAAGTTGAAGAGGAAACTGCAGAACACATTCTTTGTTGCTTTGTTGTTGCGAAAAACTGGCTCACAGAAGACTCAGGTTATTCGGTGAATACTTTCTCACACCGCCGGAAGTAATGTCTAGCTCACTAAAGAAGATTTTGGAATTCCTAGACATTTCTCAGTTTGATGAGCTACAAAATATTAAGGAAAATCACAATAGATAAAGCTACTGTGTACCAAATTTCAGCTTGCTATGTCAACGCGTTCTAAGGTATCGTGTGGGCGGACAGACAGACGGTCGAAGATGCACAAATCTAAATGTTCCATGATTATATTCACCATCATTATTTGTATGCATTCCAAAATTATGAACAAACCTAGTATATGTACTCTATGATTTTATCGTCCAAGTTATAACAAGCGGCAGACTTCCGTAGTTTAGAGGATGCATTATGCAAATTCCAAAAGTAGGTATTTACCGACTATGGAGTCAATCACAGAGCCATAGTATACAGGGGGTTTATCGCAAAGATATACAGGATGCTTCCCCGTAGGATGTCAATAGAGCAGGAAGAGATAGTACATACTCACCTAGACGAACCAAAAATTGTATGGCAGAGGGGGGGACAATATCAACCCTTTAGGAGTTACAGGGTGATTAAGAAAATAAGCTAGTTTTTCACGAAACACCCACGATCTTAAAAACTATAGAATGTACGTTCACAGTTAAGAGCTTATTGTATGCAGAGTTTCATGGCCTTTCCAACGACTGCTCAACCAGCTCCGGACACCTTCCTCATCAAGAATTATGGTTGTCTAAACTAAAAATTTCGGATTTTCTTACATTTTCTTTTATTTTGACCCTATTAATTTTGGCAAAAGGTCATTAACATAGTTTTTGATGTGCCTTTGCCCTACAGTATCTCAATAGTCATGCAGCCCGTCTAGCTGATGAGAGGGGTTGCACTTACCTGTGCCCTTTCCGTTGCACAGATGAAAAAAGTAGTTTTTAAAATGATTTAGTTCGATTTTTTTTTTCATCTGTTTTCATAAACATCGAACAATATAAATTCACTATTCCCAGACAGTTTCCTCATTGTTGGTACCTTGCAAGACGTTTTTTGTTTTTTTTCGTTAAAAACCAACGTCTTGTCGGCCGTACTTTTACACATTTATTTCCTATCACACTCCAATCGATTTGGCTATTGACAATCAACCGAATTTCTGCCTGGCAAATTAATTTGATGTGGTTCCTTCGATATCTAAACTAACTCGCATAAAAATTACAGCCATAATAAAATCATTTTTTTTTTTTTTTTTTTATCGAAAAAAAATCGTCTGGCACATTACTAGCAGCAAAGAAACTGCCTGGGAATAATGAATTTATATTATTCAATGTTTATAAAAACTAATAAAAAAAATCGAACTAAAATCATTTTGAAAACTGCTTTGTTTACCTGTGGAACGGAATGGACACAGGTAAACTCAACCCCTCACACCAGCCAGATGGGCCGCATGCCTATTGAGTTGGTGACGTTGCTAGCTCTCGTACTATATGTAAGAATTTTTAATGATGTGCAACTGGCTGCTGCGAAACGAGGCTGTTGACGCACTGGCTGCTTCCTTTCAGCCAAATTCAGCAAAATTGACGCGATTTTGAAATTAGAATAAGCCATTCCTAATTTGATAATAATTTATTTATTAGCCTAAGGTACCTACCTATAATATATATTAGTTACTGAAATAATGTGTCAAATAAAATATGTATTAAATTAAATGTGTATTAATTTAAATAATAATTTTTGTAGAACAGAAGGAATTCAAAATTCAACAAAAAACATCTCTATTTAATCAGTTTACCAAATCCTATATCTCATAAAAAGCAAATTTATTGAGAAAAAACTTGAAATTCCTTTAAATTCCTTTAATATATATTTTTTCCACATTATTGTTAGATAGGAAAGAAGAAAAAAAGATTTTTTATCGAAGATAACTTAATATCCTCATATTTTACAATTATTTTCTTATATATGGCGCCATCTGTAAACATGATTTCAGTCATACGTTAAAAATTTCACCTGTTTTCTAATTGGTACATGCAAGGCCATCTGTCGAGAAGAGGTAACAGATTTGGTGGCATATCTACTATATGTATAATATCAATGCTGGTGGTGAAATTTGCAGGAATGTTCTGGTTCGCTAAGCCATGTTGGTCAGCCCACCATAAAGGATGATATATGAGTTTCTCAGGGAGTAAGCCGCGGGATGCGCAGTCAGCGAGGTTGTCTGCTAAGCTCACATGTCTCCAATTTTCTGGGGCCAGAACCATTTTAAAATTGTGCAAATCGGTTTGCGAGGAAGTCACACATTTGATGGGGTGCCCATGAACCCAGGCCAAAGTAACTGTGGAGTCTGTCCAGCAATAAGTGCACCGAAAATGATTACTGATTGATAATTGCATATGTTCCGGCACAAAATTCTAAGCTAAGAAAACTGGTTTCATCTAGAGGAGCCACCTTGGTCTTAGCGGTGACTAGCTTCCGTTAGAGCAAATTGTGCGAGCATAAATTACAGCCGTGTAAGCAGCCTGCGAGGCATCTGCAAAACAATGTAAGTCGGTAACAGCACCAGCTTGCCCCATTCCTAGCCATTTCGAAATTCGAAGATTAGATAGACATTCCAAATTACTTCATCTTCCCAATCTAGCTTTGGTCTCCATAGCTGTTGAAACATCCTTATGGCGAGGATTGTGCAAGGCGATAAAAATCCTAGGGGATTGAAAAGTTTAGCAGAATCGGATAATAACGAGCGCTTGGTTACTGGCAACTTGACTTCTAGTAAATGGACAGCAAAACTAAGATAGTCATATGCTGGATTCCACTGGAGGCCTAGAGGCTTTACTGTACCTTCATCAGCAAGTGAATGAGAGGCCTTGGTTTCCGGAGCTCAATTGGTATTGCTTTAAAAACTGCGTCAGAATTAGAAACCCACCTTCGTAGCTCGAAACAGCCTCGCACACAAATTTGCTAGCGAAGATGTTGAGATCAGTGTCGTTATTACATCCAGTAAGCAGGTCGTCCATGTAGAAGTCAGTGAGTACGAATACTGCAGCGTTTGGAAGATCCTTTCCTTCATCTATAGCCATTTGTTGCAGACATTTGACTGCGAGATGCGGAGCAGAAGCGACGCCATAAGTTACAGTTAGTAACACGTAATCCTTGATAGGATCAACAGAAGATTCACGCTAAACAATTCTCTGGTACTCGCAATGCTCCTTGACAACATTGATTTGTCGGTACATTTTAGCCACACCGGCTGTCATTGCGAAGTGGTGAGTGCAAAAACGTAACAATATCATTGCTAAAGCTGGTTGCAACTGAGGGCCAATCATCTGAGTGTCATTGAGGGAAATTCCACTCGAACTCTTTTTCGATGCATTAAGACACTATCCTGAGCTTGGTTGTAGTGCTCGATTCTTTTATAACAGCTCGATGAGGCATTTAATATTATTTCTCAGGAGATTGATCAGGAGATGCGTCCTCCATGTGGCCTAAGCCCGTGAATTCTTTCATAAACACCTTGTATTGATCATGTACACTTTGGTTTTTCTTGAACTAGGCTTCCACACGATGTAAAGCTTTGATAGCACCGTTACATGAATTTCCAAGGTAATTCAACTACATAGCTTCCACTGTGAAGTCTACAGTGATTGTCCACGAATATCTTCTCACAGGCTTGCTTTTCATCTGTCCGATGTTTGGTTATGGGCATGTCATCCAGTTTCCAAAATTTGGAAACAGCTTCCGTAAGCCCTGCGTTTGCGTGCAGAGACACTCTAGCGACATTAGTTGCCGAAGTATCTACTGTCTGAACTTGACCAAAAACTACCCAGCCAAATGCGGAGTTTTGTGCAACTGGTGCTCCGATGGGGCCCTTGACAAGGCCTTCTAATAGAATAGCGCCTAATTCATCTGCTCCTAGCAAAATATAAATGGAACCAGACCTGAAAAACTGTGGATCTGCCAGCTGGGTGTGGTTCAAATGAGGCCACAGTATCTTATTGAATCCCGTACTAGGGATCTCATTAGTGATCTTTGACAGGATTAAAGCTTCGATTGTAATTTAGAAGTCGCTTACCAGTGAAGATAATAACAACGGCACTGATGCTTTGGACTGGCCTGCAGGAGAGGCGCCTATGCCTGTGATAGATATAGCATGAGAATAGCGGCTTACCTTAAGACGCTGCACGCAGGCCTCCGTAACAAAGGATACATGACACCCAGAGGAGTCCAAAATATCCACGATAGAAGTAGCGAGAAATACCTGTTGAAGAGTGTTGGTGCAGTTTACAGATATGGTTCCATCCGTATGCAAGAGCGTCTGATGACGCGCCTTTAAGGACAACAGAAGAGCGGCATTATTTTCGACTTATAACGATCGAGGCAGATCGGAAAAGCCTCGGGTGTCATACTACCTCAAAATACAGGGTCTTTATCTAATACATTAGAGCTTGAGTTGCTAATTAAAAAGTGCAAACCAGACTTAATATTATTAAGTGAAACTCATGAATCAAAGGATATCGAAGGATCTGAAATTAATATTGTAATACTCGTATATGTAAAAAGAGGCTTGCAAGTGAATTTGATAAGTGCTGTGAGTTAAATTATATCTTGTGGATATTAAAAATTCATGTTCGGAAAGAAAATAATATATGGACATTAGTAGCTCTATATAGATCACCTAGTATATCGATATGATGAGAACTTTATCTGCGATGTGTTAAAGAAGTTTGTTATTGCTGTGATATGATTTTACAATCAATATAAATAATTGGTCCTATATTAAAGAAAATTACAAATTCTTCAATAAATTTTCCCAAGAATTTAGGAAGGATCTGTGATAGTCCATATAGAAAAAGTGTGCAATACAAGTAAGTTTAAGGTGCTTCGTCCAGTAAACTTGCTTCCATCTGATGAGAAATTATTGGAACGTTTTGTGGCTGATTAATTTTTTAAAGCATATTAAAAAAAATAACTTATAGATGAACAGTCTGGTTTTCGTAGTGGACATTCGTGAGAATCAGCGTTTAGCTGGTTGGTATTTGAATGGAAAAGGGATATTGCTGCTGGAAAATCTATAATTGTAGTATTTTATTTTTGAATTTGAAGAGAGGCTTCGCAACTCTGGATATGAGAGCTGGGCAAACTTAAAATTAAAGGTGGTCGGGAAAGAAATGATTTCAATCTTATTTAAACGATAGATGACAAAGGACTAGAGTAAATAATCAGTTTTCCGACCCTGAAGTCGTGCTAGGTGTTCCACAAGGATTAATATTGGGTGAAATACTGCTCTTAATTTATATTAATGATATAAAATCTAATCTTCAGTATTGTAAGGATCTGCTTTTTGCTGATGACACACTCATCTATGTAAGTGGCAAGGGTACAAATAAACGATGTCAATATCAACAGATTTGTTTAATTTAAGTACGTGGTTGAACCAGAACACGCTTAAATTTAACTAGGCAAAACAAAATGTATGTGCTTCAATTATAATGATGACAAAACAGTTGTTATTTATAATGAAGAAGTTGAATTTGTGGATAGTATCGAATATCTCGCTGTAGTGATAGATAAACCGTTAAAGTTCAAGAAATCGCTGGGTACATACAAACATATGTAAGAAGAGTGGAAAAATGTTAAGGTTACCTCAAGAGATTAAGAGATGTTTTAAATTTAAACAAGTAAAAAAACTAGAATCGGTCTAAGACCAATTTTTATGATACCCTCGATGAATGGGCGTATGAAATTTCTTAGTGGTTTTCTGCATATTTTTCTAGAATGGTTCGTCGGACAGAAAAAATGATTATAACCAATTTTATAGGATTTCATATTATAAACAAGTTTTTAGTACAATAAAAATGTCTAGAACTGATAGTTTTCACATCATACGTAAAAAAACCTAAATTTTTATATGGCAACACCAAGACGGGATTGCTCGATTTAGTCCATTTTTGATTTTTCTTTGCTATTTCTATAAAAACACCATGTGACAAATTTCAGCTCTCTATGTTGTCGCGTTCTCAGGCAGTGTCCAAATATATAGTGGAAAACGAAATTTTTGTATGGCAACCTTAAGTCCGTGTACAAAATTTCAGCTTTCTAATGTCGATTTAGATGGGACCATTTCAGTGTTGCACTTTTTCTGGCAGCGGAAAACTGGGAGCACTGAAGTCCATCGAAAATATCTTTTGTATTTGTGAACACACGTATTATATATACGGAACTGTCAAACGTAATAAATGTTCTTTATTGATATATAGAAAGAAATTTCTTCTTAAATCTTATGCAAGTAATCCAAATAAAATCTTTTAATTCATGTGACTCAAAAATTTCACAAATAATCGCGACAGTACACTTTGACACAGCAGATGACAAAATTCAACTTGAATATGTATTTGTAACACCGACAAAATATCCAGTGCAAAGTAGGGGAAGTCAGTGCAAACCTCGTGTTGCACTGAAGTCCCATTGAAACCGACAGAAGTGAACGCGTTCTCGAGTCATCGTGCGCATAGGCGGACGGACATGCAAAAATCAAAATAACTTTTAATATTATACGTGGGTGTTCAATCTATTTCGCTCTACCATCATTATTTCCAGGTGTTACAAACGGAATGACAAAATTAGTATACCCTTTAGATTTCATCTAGGGTATACAAACGCAATACTGTTCCCACATTTTACTTATTGTAAAACTCTTTTACTTATTCAAATGAAATAAAAAATCGACTACAACTATTGCAGAACAAAGCCATTAGAATGATCCTTAAGCGTAATATACATACTCCGATTCGTTTTTTGTTACAAACTCTAAAGTGAATGAACGTCAAACAGATTAACTTATGCGCGATGGTATTAATTTTGAAAATACAGCCAAATATGCTCCAAGAGAACTGAAGAAATATTTTGCTGTCTGTTGGGTATGTGCAACCATATAGCTTAAGATTCAATAACAATTTCAGCTTAGGAAGATAGAAATGTGAATACTGATTACTATTATTAAGAGATATTTGAATATATTGTGAATCATGTAAATTGGATTTAAACAATAATTTGAAATTGTATGCACTATCGTCGTGCAACTGAGACAACGAGTTAAAAACAAAAATCGAGAGAAGTAGAATTACCCAAACGACAAAATCTTATTAAATCCCTCAAAATCCTTTCAACCTATTCATAACAAGTAAAAAAGTTTGAATTGGTCTAAGACCAATTTTTATGATACCCTAGATTAATGCCCTTATAAAATTTCTCATGGTCACCCATCTGTGCAAGTTCGATTTTTGAAGTGGTTTTTCGCATATAATTCTAAAACGGTTTGTCGGACAGAAAAAATTATTATAACGAATATTATAGGATTTCGTATTCTGAAGAAGTTTTTAGTACAATAAAAATGTCTAGGACTGATCGTTTTCACTGTATACGTAAAAAACCTAAATTTTTATATGGGAACACCAAGGAGTTGCCTGATTTAGTCCATTTTTATTTGCTAGTACAATAAACATACCATGTACTAAATCTCAGCTCTCTATATCGATGTGTTCTCAGGCAGTGTCCAAATATATAGTGGAAAACGTAAGTTTTGTATGGCAACCCCACGAAGGAGTTACCCGATTTGTCTCATTTTCCGTGTACAAAATGTCAGCTCTCTAAGTGTACGCGTTCTCGAGTGCGCACAGACGGACGGGCGAACATGCAAAAATTAAAATAACTTTTAATATTATGCGTGGGTGTCCAATCCATTTTGCTCTACCATCATTATTTCGAGGTGTTACAAACTGAATGACAAATTTAGTATACCCTATAGATTTCATCTAGGGTATAATAATGCACATCAGGTCACATTACCTCCCATTTTTAAGAAAAACATAAATTTCGCTTTGGCCCAGATGCTGAAAGGAGATGTAAAATTCCTCGCACATAAAATTCTCATTTTTCCCGAAAATATCAGAGAATCCAGCATGAGTTCTCCCACTTAATCTCTTCATAGCAAAACGAATGTAAGCACACACGTGCTGTTTAAATATCATAGGATTACAGCAACAACATTTGACCAAACTCTGGCAATATCTCATGAAAACCGGTTTTCACAAAAGCGCGGGAACTTTTTATGAGTAAAACGTGAAAACTCCGCCCTTCTCATTATTTACGAAAATGAAACATTTGCCATTCTGTTTCGTTGCATGCCACTTGCGCTTTCACATTTTTTATCTTTATTCATAGAAGCTTTAAAGAGAGTTTGACTTTTTTTTTTCCTTCCTTTTCTTGCCATGTGCATTTTAAATGTAAAACACTCGGAAAACTCGCCTGCTTCTTAACTTGTCATTAAGTAACTTTGCTGCACATAAGCTCGTGCTCATGACGTCAAATGAATGAAAGAGAAGAAACATTTTTGCAAGCATGAATTTTTAAAATTTTCAAATGCAAGTGTGGGAAGCAAACACAACTGTCGTTTTAAGGACGTGATTTTACCACGCATTGTAGATTAGGCATTACAATCAATGTGTGTTTTATTTTAATTCAACTAATTTACCTAATTTGGATGCACGCTGAAAATAACAAATGAATACCTAAGCTTATTGTACATTTTTCATGTAAAAAAAAAAAAGAAAAAATTGGTTACAAATTCCGAGAACATAAAAAATCATGATGTACTCTGATATCTGGTAGAATAAGAACAAATTATGCGAATTAGATATGGATCTATGGATGTAGTAATCAAGCTGGAGAAATATAGATAAAACGCTTATACAAGGTGTCCCAGACTAGTGATTATATTTTGCCGAAAAATTCCTCTCGTCCAGACAAGTAAAAACTTGTATGGCAGGAAAGGGGGCCAAATGTCACCCTACCAAGTAACAGGGTGATTAGTAAAATATGCTCTTTTTTCATTAAATCCCCTATATGTATATTGAAAAGTACAAGGTATATGGTCCATTTCAAGACGGCATTGAATGGAGAGCCTTAAGCTCTTTCCTATGAATGCTAAACCATCCGCGTAGCCCTCACCACGCCAGAGTTATACACTTCAATTTAAAAATTTCGGTTTTTAATTTTTATTTTTTCAAAAATATGACCTGAATAGGTTAAGAGCTAATAACTCCTTAACCATCACTAATAGAAGACAAGTTTAATAGCTTCAATTATAGAGGAGACTCTGGGCTTTCGAAATTTTGTCCCAAAAATATATGTATGTTGTTGGGGGTATTTTTTAACAAATAACGGAAAAATAAAAAATAAATTTAAACCCGAATTTTTTAGTGGGGAGGTCTACGCGGGTGGTTTAAAATTCATAGGAAAGACCTTAAATATTCACGAATTAAACCAGATATATTACAATATAATCCAGAATATATTTTACCATGATGACTATAAGAATATAAATATAAAGTATATAACAAGAACTGAAAAAAGATAAAAAATATAATTATAATTATTGTAATTCATGATCTTCTGCATGCAATGGTCTTAAAATAGACCGTATACCATGTACTTTTTCAGATATATGTAGCGTGTTTAATGAAAAAGAGCATATTTTACTAATCACCTTATAACTTGGTAAAGTGACATTTTGCCCCCCCCCCCCCTCCCTGCCATATAATTTTTTACCAGTCTAGACGAGAGGAATCATTTGGCAAAATAGTCATATTAGTCTGGGACACCCTGTATAAACCTATACGGTGTTTAAGCCTAGATGGAACATAGAGCAGGAGGTAATAGTACTACTCACCTAGACGAACAAAAAATTGTATGTCATACTATATCTTAAAAAGTACAGGGTGTATGATCGCTGTCAAGAGCTCATTGTATGTAAAACTGGCCTTTCCAACAACTGCTCACTCAGCCCCATACTCCTCTCCTCTTCCGTGTTATGGTGGTATAAAGTAAAAATATCGGATTTGGTTACCATTTTGTTTATATTTTGCAAAACGGTAGTTAGCATAGTTAAAAACTGTAAACTGTGGACGGTGCTCTTTAATTTGACCTATTATACCCTATGTGCTATCTGTAGTCATTAAAGAGTTATTAGCTCTTAACCTACTCTCAAACCTATTTTCAAAGATAATTTGTTCCCTTAGTGACTGAAAATCTTAATTTTTAAAAAATTCGTCTAATTTCGGTATGACCTGAATAGGTTATAAACTCCGCAAAGGTAATGAATTTCTACATACAATGAACCACACTACACCCTGTACTTTTTAAGATACAGGATGTTTTCTGAATAACTAGCATAATTTCTTAATCACCCTGTATCTCCCCCTGCCATACAATTTCTTGTTTGTCCAAGTGAGTGCTATCACCTCCTGCTCTATGGACCACCTAGACGGAAACACTGTATAATATGCACATTTTATGCTCTTAGCTTTTCACAAAACTGAAATGACATTACTTGGCTGACAACACTTGAGCTTGGGCATATTCGGAAGTGATTTAGCCTGACAGCAATAACCACAGTACTAGGAAATGTAAGCAAAAAAAAAACTGAAAGGCAAGGAACACGTTGTAGGTGTAGCCAACTGGACTTGCAATGAAATACGTCATCCACTAGTCAGCCAAGTTCTAACAATCCATCTAAGAAACAGCGAGCGGGAATACGCGTAAAAGTCACAAATCAGCTACATCCATGCATGACTCACATGTGAATTCTACTTGAATTGTTTTTTTTTCGACCTCAAAAACTTAAATAAAGGCAAAAACAGAGAAGACTTCGGGTGAAGTGTCATGAAATTTTTCCAACGATAAAATACTTAAGAATGAAGTTGGAAATAACTCATATAGCACTTACCAAATCTAATCACACGGCGAGCGCCTTTTTGTTATCACGTTCAGGCTCGATTGGATTCTGGGGCCCTTATATAAATGTGTGTGGGTTAGAATGATTTCGTGTAGCGGGGGGTTCCCGTTCGCTGCTGCTGCTAGATAGCCAAATTTGACAGGCTTTTCACCATGAATTAATCAAAATTGCAAAAATTTATACTGAATTTGTAAAATTATTTCTTTTTATAATGCGAAAAAATTCACTAGCACTATAAATTATTTTTTTATTTACTAATTTATTCACAAAACAATTTGTTTATCTCTTGTGTATCAGCGGAAGGCATGCACACAACAAAAGTTAAAACCACTCTTTGGAAAAATATTTTCAGCTGCTCTTGATATGGAAAGATCAAATTATTTGCTGTAATTCAAGTTAAATCACTTTCAACAGATAATAAAATAAGGAAATAACACTTAAAAATGCATTCCCACCTAATGATTATCGTTTTATCTTGAATTGTACGGAACAGAATACTGAATAACCCGCAAACTTGCAGTAATAGTTTCGAATCATTTACCACGAAATTTGCATACATAGATGCTTGTAACTACTTGTATTGTAATGCAGTTATCACTTGTGATAAGAATAATTTTCGAGTTTATTGTTTCTGCGAAAAAAAATTAAAAAACAAAACTCCGTGCCTCTTTCTTTAGTTAGTTTGGGGCGATGGCTGACACAACTAAACTATACTATATATATACAAACGAATTTCATGTTTAAACGTTGGCAATTGCAATAATGGTGGCGATGGCTATGTTCGATTTCGGAGTCATTCGAAAAGTTCGCAGAATTAAGGCCGAAACACAGTGCGAACGCAAGGTGTACAGAAGACAAAAATTCCCATTAAAATGTTGACACATTGCAGCTGATAGCCTGTGACGTAAATCTGTGACTAAATGGAATCATGTTGTTACTGTAATCGTATGATATTTGAACAGGGCGTGTTTCTGTTTGGAAACACAGTGCCAACTTTTCCAAGCTCGACCTCAGTAAAACTTTAAGAACCTCAATCTGGTGAACTCAGCCAATTTTTATAACTCACATTGTGAGCTTTGACAACTTCTATAGCAGTTAATTGGGCTGTTGGCTTAAAAATTCAATCTTTTTTGTAATTATTTACTACAGTAGGAACAACTTTTCACGTTAAATATGCTTCCCAAATTTTTTTTTCATGAAATTTCCTGTACATTTTTTCCCGATAGCAAAAATTAACTGTCAAAGCTCACAAAGTTCCAGCAGAGTAGAGAGTCCTACTCGAGTTCAACCTCAACCTGGTCGACCTCACCAACTTTGCCATTAGGTTCTTCATAACCTGATCTCATATATTCTACAAAACTGTCAAAGTTGAGGCTGAGGTTGGAAAGGCTAGCACTGTGTTTCCCGCTTAAAGCGCGAATTACAATTACGACTTCGACTTTGCTCAAATGGTAAATACATGTCGCAAGATACAATTGCAACTTCGACTTCGAATGCGACTCCGACTGAAATTAAACTTTGCTCAAAGTGCAAAATTGGTGTTCGCTGCGGCCAACTTCAGTTCAATCGCAGAAGTCGCGAATTACAATTACGACTTCGACTTTGCTCAAATGGTAAATACATGTCGCAAGATACAATTGCAACTTTGACTTCGACTGCGACTCCGACTGAAATTAAACTTTGCTCAAAGTGCAAAATTGGTGTTCGCTGCGGCCAACTTCAGTTCAATCGCAGAAGTCGGGACCTCTGCTTTGTTGAAGCAGTTGAAGCTTTAATTTAATTACAAATTTCACCTCAGCGTTGACTTCGACTTAAAATCAAAATTAAGTGGCAGAACTCATGTTGGATTCTCTGATATTTTCGGGAAAAATTAGAATTTTATTATTTAGTGTGACCTGATGTACATTATTATGAATAGGTTGAAGGGATTTAGAGGGATTTAATAAGATTTTGTCGTTCGGGTAATTCTCTACGTTCTCTCGATTTTTGTTTTTAACTCGTTGTCTCAGTTGCACTACAATAGTGCATAGCCAAGTTCTTTTCCCCCATTAATGCAAAAGACGAAAGTATATGAAACTACTTGTTTCATTCTAAAACCAAAAAAATTCCATTTTTGCTCTACTGCTCCTTAACTTGTCATTAAAGGCTAAAACACAATGTGAGCGACACGACAAAAACGCCGTAAAAAACACCGTACAAAACGTCCGTGAAAATACAATTGGAGCGACAAGAGCTGTCAATCCACAATTAAATTGATTGTTATTTGTGTTGTAAATTAAAAATAGAAAAAATTTCAACGGATAAATAACAAAAAGATTATTAAAGTTGCCCGTGTGGCCGTTTTGGCTAATGAAGATAAAAAACAGAACCCACATAGAAGAAGATGTGTCCAAGAGCTATATAAAACTCAGCCGGGATCTATGCGGATGCGTCTTTTTTTTTGTATATTACGGTGATATTTTACCACCTCACTAAACTTTTCTTCCATTTTTTATTCAACCAACTTTGATATTTTCGACGGCATTGTTATTTCCTGATATTTTTAATCTATCAAGTCATAAATATGATTGCAATGAACGTATAACAATAAATATGAACGAGCCCAAAATCATAATTTTGCCAAAGGCACCCTAAACGTGCGACAAATTTCAACATTTAGGTTCGACGACAACGTCGAACGATGTCTTCAGCATTGTATTTTATACCATACACTGTCATATTATTAGAACCAAATTGTCAGCGTTTTGACGTCGTTTTTGTCGTGTCGCTCACATTGTGTTTTAGCCTTAAGTTAACTTTGCCCGAACCTTCGTTCGGTACTTGACATTTCAGAATTTTCCTCACTCTGAATGCCCCTCAGCAACAAAAATTGAAGCGTGTTGGCCTACACAATTGGCTGGATTACATTACACGCCGACGCCGGCGTGGTGGTCGTGGTCGTCGTCAAACGCCGAACAAAACGTCGGGCAAGTTACATTAACACTGGGCGGCAGCGCCACCCTCTCTTAAATAAATTTAATTTCGATATCAGCTGATTGAAGTTTCATTCCGTCAAATATCATATTTTTAATAGCGCAGTTAAAAGTTTGAAGAAGAAATTGCTTAATATGAGCTATTTTTAATTAAAACGAAATGTACATATGTATATTATAAAATATTTTTAATAATACATAAAAACTTCTCTATTTAAATAATACATAAAAACTTCTTTTAATTTTTTAAATAATATTTAAATTACATGAACTCTCACGAGAACTGTCACTTCCCAAATTCGGAAATCTTGCAGCTGATAGTCCGAAATGTCCGAAATTATTTATTTTATTAAGGTTGGTGAATAGCTACAAAAATTTAATTGCGGTCCCTCAATAAAAATTAAATTTGTATTAATTGGCTTGGTGAATACGGCCCTTAGATCTGGCATATTGGCAGCAATGGAGCGCCAGCGTTAAATTTAGGATTAGAGATGGGTCGACGACGACGTCGGCGTGGGTAATGTAATGCATTTCATACATGCAGTACTGTCTCTAAATATTTTTGACATAAAACGACGACCACGCCGACGTCGGCGTTGTTAATTAATCCGGCCAAAGCCTCTCATTAGTAAAAAGTTATGCGTGAACGCCAAGTCTATAACAAAATCCGATATAAAATCGGCAATATTGTCTGGTAATACCGGCAATGACATCGTAAATGTCATGTTAGCTAGCGAGGTGGGTTGTGTTCTTGTTTTTAAATAATCAGAGAAAAACAAGATTTTTTCGAATGAAATTAATTAATAAGTGTTTGTTATGACATAATTTGAGATAATTATTTTTGACTGTACGTCTCAATAAAATAGCATCGATAATCTTCAGTGTAGGGATCCTCATTCCTTAATAAAACAAAACAAAAAATTTTGAGAAGAGAATGAATGCCTCACAAAATTTTCAATTTATGGAACGTAGTCCAGCAGATTCTACGCTTGAAATTGTTCAAGAAAAATTTCGTCGAGGTGAATCTGTTCTTGCAGTAAGTAGTAAATGCTGTGCTTCAGAAATGCAAATATAGAGCATAATTGTTTTTCATTAATTAAATTAATCTATTTCAGCTCCTTGAAACTTATCAGATTATCGGAAATGAAGCGCCCAATCGTCTTCTAGCTCTTGTAACCTCGACTGGCACTTACGCGATTTTTTCATTTGCTGTGAACTGTTTACCCCCAAATACCTTCTCTGACTTAACAATTGATAATATTTTCCCAATGAATGATGACTTTGAAATAGTAACAGGTAAACACTTAACATCATAAATTACTATTTTGTACAGTAATGATAATATTGTCTTTGATTATTTAAAGATTGCAAAGGAAAAATTTCTAAACTTCAGTTTGATATTGTTTCTTCGAGCAGTCGATCAGTATTCTACTATTATCCGTACAGTTCTACTAGTCTTAATGATTTCGGTGCATTCCATATACACGTTACATCAGCTCTGTTGAACTACAAGTGCAAAAAATCTGAATTGAATTCCAGTAATGATCCAAAGGATAGTGCCGGTACTATCAGTTTCTCGTGGCTGAACTCTTACAAACGCGAAGATTTCACAGATATTGATAGATTTATTGCTGACGGAAGTAGGCCTCTTAAAAGAGGCGAATCAAAATTTCAGGATGAGCTTAAAAAACATGAGCATGAATACATAGTTTACAAGAAATATCGGTAAGTTAAATTTTTTTTTTTAAATATTCTTCATACATTCTTATTGTAATTAAAATAGTATATAGATTCAGATCAGTACGCGTTAGTCATCCTAATTCAAGTTACAAGCATTGAAAACATAATATTATGGGACCAAGTTTTACCACTAGAAATGTTTCTAGCTAGCTTTTTGGTGTAGCCAAAGTCTTCTAAGCGTAGCTCGAATGTGAACTGTAACTGAAACTGCCTTTAAAGTTATTTTTCATAATGGACATTATGTAGAAGTAGCTTATAAATATTTCAATTTAATCTTTTTTCTTTGATATATTAAAAGTGAAGTAGAATTATCAATGATATCAAAACTTAATCAGTTCCTTTTCCAGCACCTGAGCTGATATGGAGCAATGCTAATGAACTTAAAATGAAAGCATTGAATAATCCAAGGTCAACATTGTGCTAAAGATATAATCACCCATTATATTTTTTTGATTATATAAATGAGCCCGGAAATGGAAGAAACTTTCAAATCCCTATCGGATTGTACTCATAGTGAAGAGTGATTTAGTCAGCATAAATAATGATGCAATACATAAACTGCTACAGTGCTACGAATAAAAATAACTAAAAATTATTGGAAATATTTTGCAAACTTCAAAAACTCTCTAGTGTAGTGAAAATATTAAGGGGTATCTCTCTGCCCAAAGTAGCCATTTGCTACGATTGTAGCCAAACTGGCTACACTGACGATACCTGCTTATTCGTATTCGTAAAATTATTTATCATTAACGCCAGGAAGAACTACATTTTTCGTAGGTGTTTCCATTGCAATAATTTAGATTTACAGGTTTGTGATTACATATTGGATAGATACATAAAGAATTAGAAAATTAGTTATAGTGCTGATGCTTAAAACCCTTAAAAACAGACGAATCAAATTTTGGTTGGGCTTGTAACAGCTAGAATTGTTATGGGTTTTTTCACGTTGGGGATTGACTACATTATACAGGGCGCTCAGGACCAAATGGTAGAAAATAGACCCGATTTCATTTCCACAAAGCCAATTTCAGGGGTTAGAGCAGCTTGTTTTTTTTTTTTTTTTTAGGTCTTTGGTTTTTTTTTGTAAATGACCCAATTCAGTTGCAAAGTTAATTAATGCCTTCCTCATTTAAAATAATAAAATCAATTTCAAAAATAATTGAGCTAAAAAGATTTACAAAAATGTCATTTTTTCGTAATTTTTGATTCTATTTAAGAAAATTAGCCTGTTAAAGGTACTACTTTGTTGTGTAAAACTGCATTAACCCGATCAAATAAAAAAATACATTATTCTATCTCTTTTACTCTAACAGCAATGACGTCCCGAAGAGTACTCAGCTCAAGGGACGCTACTGGGATGAAGATATGGTATGGGTGTATAATTACTTCAGGAGTTACCACTTAATCTAATTTAGTAGTTTGCTGGTTAAACTATGATAATTGACAATGATGGTCGTTATCCAACTGACTGGTGCTGAATACCAGCTTAAGGGATTATGAGCTGTTAATGTGTATGTTGTATACGTATACCTAACAAAGCTAAAGCACTGATAACTATTTTACGAGTGGCCCCATTCATCTTTTAAAGATCTCTTATCGTATCTGCGCATCGCATTATTTTGTCTTTCATTGCTTACGCCGTATTAACTATATTACTCTAAATCATTTGTTTCATTGTACCCCACAAAAAGTAATCCATTGATGTGATGTCAGGAGATTTTGATGGCTGTGCCACAAGGCTAGAATGTACGGATTAACGATTATAGTTCTATTCAAAAACTCACGTAGTGACCTGACGAAATTAGCCGGACAGCAATTTAATTGGAGGCTATATTGGGTCTTTGGAGTTAAATGTTGTGCTCTTATAATGATATGGGTAGTCCATACTGTAGTTTTTGAAACTCCGCAATTATAGTCATCGTACGCCTAAGCTCTGCTCTCTGACCACGGCACTGTTTCAATCCTAACAAAATGGTTTTTTTTCTGGTAATGACATTGAGTCTATTTCCTATCATCTTCGTCTGAGCACTTCTTTTGGGACATATTACATTATTGCTACATTTCCAAATATTTATTTTAATATTCGCTGTATAACATTTAATAAATCCTTTAGATTGAAATAATTCAACGTGTACAATAAAATATTGTATCTAAAAACTAAAACAGTCAACACTATACAGCATTAAAAATACTCTTCCCCTGTCTTACAAAAATACAAGGTTCTTCTTTCGTGACAGTGACACTTGACACATGTCCCAGTCTGGCTTTTCTCAATTTTTGTACCAGAGGCCTTAAAGAAACGTATCAAGTACGATAACCCCTGAATAGGGATGGGCTCCTATGATTTCACCTCCATGGCTTCGTTTTCCAGAGATACTAACCTTATCATAAGTAAATAGGATAATTAGGTTGAATCAGATTATACGACAGCGACTGCGGCAGCACATCAAAAATAGTTGTTATGGTACTATGAAAAAGTGAGGGCTGGAGGACGTCAAGTCCGACTGCCAGCAATAGCTGATAGCTCACCAAATGACAGTTTAGCAGGCCGGCACGTTAGCACCTCGGTCTAATGGCGGAGAGTGCGGCGTGGGTTTAAAAAAAGGAAACCTGCCTGTCACCTACCATAAGCAAAAAGGATTTCGTGCCATGAGAAAATGGGAAGAATGAACAAAATGCTGAACGAAATCTAATACAAGAACAAACAAAAAAACCGCCACACACAGCTCCGGAAAGGACCTCATACACCACTCACGTAAAGCATATCTTAAGGATCAGATGGCATGATCCTTGTGTCGTCCCCGGCCGCCCATGACATCCTGGCATCATGATTAGGATGTCCCAAATGTGCCTGTGGAAGAAAGAGAGACTTCAGGAGAAGGAAGGAGAAGAGAAACGCGCTACTGTTTATTCCATATTGTAGGTTTTATTCCGAATTCCTACCAGTATAAACACTTTGTGTTTTATTTTATGATCATCCCCGAAGTGTTAAAGATGATTGGCTGTCTTCAGAGCTTTCCTATGCGGGACTCCAAACTGCATTAGAATGTTCCTTATTTGTTGCTTCCTTTTGAAACTTAAGTTACACGATACACTATAGAGCTAAAGCTATTTCTTATCACATCTATCGCCTAATTACATAAATTACTTAGAAGGGGATCGGTCCATCTTGGGAAATACTTTTAATATGATCAATACCGCGTCGGGAGAGGTTCTCCCACTTGGACAGTAGCCCGACAATATTAACTAATCCTTGAGCTATATCAAACCCTATAACTGCTAATCCTATGGATAGCACTCATCTAACGAACATTAAATTAGAGTTGCTACATTTTGGGAGATCCTACGAAAGGACAGCCGTCAATTTATCATCAAAAATACTCAATATATACTAATAGGAATGTTTCGTGACGACGTTAACGACTCATTTATAATGTAAGTGCTCAATTTATACCACCATTTCATTGCTACGAAATGTAAAACGTAATATAGTTCTCTCTACAAAGCGCTCCAGGGGGGGGGATGTCAAAAACTTATGTAAATTCAATGATATTTAATAACTTCGCAAATATATAGATATAGAGTTCGCTGCCCTAGTTACTTATCTGTAAAATACATTGGTTGGTTTTCTATTTCCCTTGGTATTCCTGATTTTCTGAGTTTCCCCCGTTGATATCAATACACTTTTCTTTTGCCGATCTACCATTGAATTTCTCAATTGTAATTTTTGCTATTTTTTTTACCATTACCAAAACAAACTGATTTTTTCTCCACTTTTCTTTTCAACTCCTTACCCTTTCACCACTTTTTAATGTCCAATTCTCGCCCGCTGTGATTTTGCGTTTGGTTATTAATTTTCAAAAAAAAAAAAAAAATATATATATATATATATATAAAAAATTGTTATTGGAGATTAAAAATGAATCTTTGCCATTTACTTTTTAAAGATTATTTCATGTAAATGTTGGCCGGGACTACGTTCCAGGTGGTCCATATGGGAAGTCCAATTTTGAGTGCTTTTTCGAGCATAGCCGCTGGTATCTCACCGATAATACGTATGATGTTGTCTTCTAGTGCTTGAATCGATGCTGATTTATCAGCATAAACAAGGAATTTGACGTACCCCCACAAAAAGTAGTCCAACGGTGTCAAGGCGCACGATCTAGGCGGCCAATTCATTGGTCCAAAACGAGAGATGAATTGCTCACCAAATCATTTCGCAATAGGTCCATGTGGCACCGTCTTGTTGAAATCACATGTCAACCAGATTCAGCTCGTGTATTTTGGGGCAATAAAAGGTTGGAAATCATTTCACGATACCGAGCGCCATTGACGGTAACGTTGTTCTCATAGTCATCATTGAAAAAGTACGGACCAATGCCAGCCCAAAAACCATACCAAACAGAACATTTTTCAGGATGTATTTGCAGCTCTTGTATTGCTTGTGGCTGCACACCGTCCCAGAAATGTGCTTTATCTCTGAAGACAATTTTTTGGTAAAAAAACGGATATTCCTACAGCTTTTCCAAGGCCCATTCACCGAAAACATGACGCTGTGGCAGATCGCCAGTTCTTGAACGACTTGTAGTTTATAGGCCTTCAAACCAAGATCCTTGCGTAAAATCTTCCACGTAGTGGAATAACACAATCCCAGTTGCTGCGAACGGCGACGAATGGACACATCACGATCTTCACCAACACTGGCGGCTACAACAGCAATATTTTCTTCCGTACGCACTCTACGCACACAGGCGGGTGGTTTGATGTCCAATAACGTGAAATTGGTGCGAAATTTGGTCACTATAGCCTGCTTAGTAGGGCGATTATAACGACCATAAAATGGTCGAAGCCGCCGAAACACATTTTTCACAGAGCACGAATTTTGATAATAAAATTCAATAATTTGTAAGAGTTGTTCGGGTGAAACTCTTTCCATGATGAAATGCAATGCAAACTGAACAACTTTGACATTGACACATGTCACGAATCACGAGTGAGCTGTCAAAAACAGAGCGCTGAAAAACCAAACAGCAAAAAAATCACCCATTAGTTGTTCATGGTGCACGATGCGACGTTGACCGTTCTGACTATCAGGTGTCAGGGCGATCACATACGAGCGGCAGGCCATATTTACACCTGGCACTAACATGCTGCCGCCGTGACCACACACGACCATATTTGCGGTCGGGTGTATCAGATTGCAATTACAGCAGTAGAAAGGAATGATGTCGTTTATTCTGCTTTCCCAACCAATGAAAACAATTTTCTGCCGCTGCTGCTATCTCATCAATTAGAAAACATTAAATTTGAGAGATTTGATTGATGTTTAAAAGATCTTACACGAGTATATGTGACAAGTTTCTATATAATAGTCGCCTTGGATACGTCACATTAAGTCGATAAGTAATACTCGAAATCTCGAAGTTGCTGGTGTAAATCTGTATTTAGATCCTGAGATTTTACTCATAGTGTGCACATTTAAAGAGCTCAAGAGTTCAATCAACTTTTCCAGTTAGATCTTGCCCTTATCTAATCATGAAAATATTAATAACAACAACACAAATACATATTATTTAAAGGGTATATTGTGCCACATGGAATATAAATGGTCAGCCCTGCAATGATATATCCTTGCGTGCTTGGCTAACAACATCAGATGAACCACCTGATATATATGCAGTTGCGTTACAGGAGCTTGACTTGTCACCTAAAGCGATTACTTTCAGTGAAAGCCGTCCAGATCCTGTGTGGATGTAAGTGTAATTTTAGAAGAGTTTATCTATAGAACTCTTAGCAATTTAAAATAATATTACAAAAACTTGTCTATTTCACAGACGAAAAATCATGGAGAACCTTCATACAGAGGCTACTTACGAAGAACTTGTATCGGTTCGTTTGGTTGGAATGATGCTAACAGTTATCGTTCGTAGAGAATTACGTCCTAATGTCACCCGCTATTGTATTCAGACTGTTGGTACCGGTGCCCTTAATTTCATGGGTAATAAGGGTGGCGTTGGTGTTAGTATGACCTTAAATGAAGCGGATATCTGCTTTGTTAACTCTCATTTGGCGGCACATATTACCGAAGTGGAGAGACGTAATGAAGATTTCTCCGAAATTATGAAACGACTAGTGTTCGATGAAACATTTTCAAGGAGAACAATTGATAGCCATGAGTGAGAAATTTAATATATATTCAAGTTTAAAGGAAACCAATGAACGATTATCTTTTATTTAGTCACATATTTTGGATCGGAGACCTCAATTATCGCATTATCGAAAATCCTGGACAAAACTTAGACTATGATAATTTTCCAGAGCTACTAAGATATGACCAATTGCGATCTCAAATGCATGCTCGAAATGTTTTCGAAGGATTTACCGAAGGTGAGATAAAATTTCGTCCCACCTACAAATACGATCCAGGTACAGACAACTGGGATAGCAGGTTTTTAAATTCAATTACAACTTATTATAAAAATTTTCTTTATTCTATCATAATTAATTTAGTGAGAAGTGCCGTGCCCCTGCGTGGTGTGATCGTATTTTATGGAAAGGAGATCGTATCGAACAACTTAGTTATAATAATATTATGGAAATCCGTCTTAGTGATCACAAGCCAGTATATTCTGTCTTTTTGACTGGTGTAAGTGTCTGTTGTTATACATATGTAAATAAATTCTAAAATTAATTTTTATTAGATCAAAACGAAAGATGAACACAAGTATAAACGAGTCCATGAAGAAGTTCTTAAACGGGTTGATAAATATGAAAATGACAATCAACCACAAATCACTGTTGAAAAAACCGATATTGACTTTGATGTTATAAATTTTAATGAAAGGATGTTTAGGGACTTTACTGTCGCTAACAATTGCCACTTACCAGTAAAATTCTCTTTTAAGCCCAAAAATGAATTAGACAAACGAATCTGTGAAGATTGGCTAGAAGTGGAACCGAAAGAAGGAAACTTAATTACAGGTAATTACGTAAGCTGTAGATATAATACTTTTAAGCAAAAAATATATTGCTCTTTAGAGCTACATTTTATGTTCATCTATGGAGCTATATTTATTTTCCATCAGAATTTATCCTTAACAGTTAAAACCCGCGGTAAGCCTATTTGACGCTAGTTGTCGTCGAATAACAATCATTAATTTTATCTATTACTTGAATAACAAGCTAGGGATGGGTAATTGGGACATTTTAATGGAACGATTCCAACCTGTTCCAAGTATCAAAAGTACCTGTTCAAAAGTATCAGTTACAAGTCCTAACTTTGGTACAAATACTAAAAGAAAATTGTTTTTAGATTATGGTAGACAAAAGATGTGTTTTTCTCCAAGTCTTTTCGTTCTGTTCATCACTAGAATCCTTTAAACAAATTCGTCACTCAAATACTTGTGATTTCTTCTGTAATGCAATTATTTGGACATACGCTAAAACAAAAATCCTTGATCCCAATACGCTGTCTACTTTCATAACAAAAATGACTGTTAATAGTAACTCAGCTGCTAATATCTTTCACAGGTACAAGCCTTAGTATACGTATAAAACTTCTCGTTGACTCGCATTCGGTCAATCAAGTTCATAAGAAGCAGCAACCAGGATATGAAGGGAAGATTCCTTTGGATATTCTCGTTTTACATGTGGAAGATGGCCGTGATATATTTATTACTATAATGGGGGAGTATAAGCCAAGTTGCTTTGGTTTCTCTGTTGATACGCTGTGTCGAACAGAACGGTCTATCAGTAAATATACGCTAAGGGATCTATTGGAAATTGTAAGCTGTGTATACTAAAATATATTTACCAAGATTATAAGGATGTATTACCGTAAATTATTTCACAAGGAGGAACAAGTGGATACAACGCTATGTAAAGTGACCATGCCGAGAGAAATCTTTCTCTTAATCGATTACTTATATAATAGTGGTAAGGGTATTCAGGGCTTATTTCCTCTGGATCGCAGATATGGCAGAAATCCAAATATTAATGAATTACGTGATTGGTTAGATTCATGGTCAACAGATGGATTTCGTAAGCTTCACCGATATTTGACCTTCCAACTATACATAATAAACTGTTTAACTTTCAGCTGGAACACCACATACAGCAGCAGAAGCTCTACTAATGTTAATAGAATCACCTGCCGAACCACTTTTACATCCATACGCGGATACTCTACTTAAGACTGAAGGATTTGACCAGTGTTTGCCTATATTGAATCAGTTAACAACTCCCAGAAAGAATGCTTTCCTATATATTTGTATGTTCCTCAAGGATGGAATTGATCAGAAAATGTTTAGTGTGAATGAAGTCGGTAAATATTTTCCTAATATATTGCCAATTGTTTTTATAATACGTATTTACATGCCTGTGTGGATTTAGCTATACCATTCGGAAACATAATGCTCAAAGGACGAAACACTCATGGATATCGTGATGATCGATGTAAAGCTTTTATGTGGCGGTTTTTACGTGCAGATTTTGCAAGTTTTGCCCGTACACAGATTGTGGTTAACTGATGCTAATTTTCTTTACCTGAATCTTTATTCATTACTTTTTTTTCAATTTAATTTAATGGCACTATGCATATTGTCCTTAATTTTATTATACATTAAAGAAAAAATTTAGAAGAGGAAATTCATCTTTTTCTAATACGGTCGAAGCTGAAAAGAAATCAAGTAATCTGATAGCCGAGCTACATCTAAAAATGCCTACTAATATATATATCGTGTAACACAAGTTCGTCTTCACTCAGACCAACTGCAGCCAAAAAATTGTTATTTTAAACGCTCAGATGCGACTATAAACAAAAAATTAGGTATAACATGAATGTACGACGCCTTGAAGCTTATTCTGCTGTGAACAGCTGTTTTACCAATCAATGTAATGCACTTGCTACTGACTGCTACACACCAATATCGATTGGTTGCTAGTAATTAAGTTGTATTTAATGTCAATATCAATAAATTTAGCCGTTGTCTATAATTCCCCTAATGCATCGAAAAGGGCTTTCTGTGAGAAATTTTCAAAATGGATTGATAACATATCTGATGTGAATGACGATTTTGTCATATTGGGTGATTTTAATGTCGATTGGTTAAATTCCAGCAACACGGCTAAACAAAATAATTACATGTGATAATGCCTGCAAGCAAATTGTAAATAAGCCTACTAGAATTACCAGTGATTGCAAAACATTACTTGATTACGTCATAACGAATTCAAACCTCGCTGAAGGTGATTTAAGAAATGATTTAAAAATATCGGACCATAACACTATTGTAGTGAAAATTAGCGTTAAAAACAGAATTAGTAATCAAAAAGAAAATAATAGCTTTATATATTTAAAATATAATAAAGACTGAATTATTAGAGAAATGTCTGCCAGTGCTTTTGTGCAGTACAGTTTTGGGTCCAAGTAATGAGGTTGCTGATATAATATCAAGTGAGTTGCTAAGAGCTACAAATAGTCACATACGCAACGGTGTAAAAACATAATTCTCTGGAGTGGTATAATAGCACTTTTAAGACAATTAAGAACTGAAAAAATTGTGTTGTACCAAAGAGCATTGCACTTAAATACAAGAACGGACTGGGGTAACTATAGGAGGGTGGGTAATAATTATAAAAAAGAACTTGAAAGGGGGAAAAATGAATATATTATAAATAAGTTGCTTGGATCTAATGATCAAAAAAGTATGTGGAGGAATTTAAAAGATATACAATGTGTATTTTTGAAACTTGAGCAAACGTAATGTGCGGATACTAGGCATCTAGGCAAACAACAAATTTTATGGCAGGGGGGTCCACATAAACCGTTTGGGAGTCACAGGGTGATTAAGAAAAACAGCTAGATTTTTACATAACACCCTGTATCTTAAAAAGTAAAAGCTCATTGTATGCAGAACTTCGTGATCTTTCCAACGACTGCTCAACCAGCTTGTACCCACTCGTCTCAGGAGTTATAGGGGTCTAAATAAAAATTTTAGGATTTCTTACCTTTTTTTTAATTTGACCTCTATTATTTTTATAAAAATGGTCGTTAACATAACTTTTTTTTATAAAAAGTGTAAACTGTAGACTTTCCTCTTTAATTTGATCTAGTACACGCTATGTGCTAAGTGTAGCCCTTTAAGAGCTATTAGCTCTTAACCCATTCTTAAACCTATTTTCAAACCTATTCTCAACGATAATAATTTGTTACTTTACCACGTCATTTTTTGAAAAATATCGTCTAATTTCGGCGTGACCTGAATAGGTGATGAGTTATTAACTGTTTAACGGCTACAGTCAGTTAACACATAGGGTGTAATAGGTCAAATTAAAGAGGAGAGTCTCCAGTTTACAGTTTTTATAAAAAAAAGTTATGTTAACGACCCTTTTGCAAAAATAGTAGGGGTCAAATTGAAAAAAAAGGTTAGAAAATCTGAAGTTTTTAGTCTTGACAACCTTAGTTCTTTATGGGAGAGGGGTATGGGGCTGGTTGAGCAGTCGTTGGAAAGGCCATAAAGCTCTGCATACAATGAGCCTTTAACTGTGATCCCACATCATGTAGTTTTTAAGATACAGGGTGTTATGTGAAAATCTAGCTTTTTTTTCTTCACCCTGTAACTCCCAAACGATTGATGTGGACCCCCTGTCATACAATTTTTGTTTGGCTAGGTGTCTAGTATCGGCACATTTCGTTTGATCAAGTTTCGAAAATACGCATTGTATATTGGGTGAAGATCATGAAATTTTTTTTAGAAATATAAAATTCAATGGTGTGAGTGAATGGTTTGAAAAATATAACTAATAAATTTAATAATTAGTTCGTTGAGAGTATTGACGCAATAAATCAATCCATTGCAAGTGTGCCATTTGTGAACTTAATAGAAAATGTACAATCGATCTTTAAATTCAAACTTATAGAGCAATTAGATATAAGAAAATCTATGAGATCCATAAGAAAAAAAAAGACTTAAGACTGTTTTGAAGTATGTGGTCCGGCACTCGTTCACTTGATAAATACGTCACTGAGATCAGATTGCTTTCCGGATAAATGGAAGGAGTCAGTAGTTACACCACAAACGTATGAAAAAATATTGGAAAAAATCGTGCAGATGGAGGTTGATGAATACTTCAATGAGCACAATATTTTCATTGAGAGCCAGTCAGGCTTTAGGAGTCATTAATCATTTATTGGAGGAAATATCTACAGAAAATAGTGTTAGTGTTCCTCGACTTAAAGACAGCATTTAAAACTATTGATAGAAGTGTTCTTTTGAAGAAACTTTATAGTTATGGAGTACTATCTACGGAATATCTGTGGCTTAAGTTATACCTCCAGCGTAGATCACAGAGGACTGATATCAACGAAAGCATGTCACAGAGCAGGACTAGGACTCTAGGCGTGCCGCAGGGCTCTATATTTATATATATATTTATATATTTCTATATTATTTATTATATATATAAATGATATTAACAAAGTTCTTGAACATTGCAAGATGGTCCTCTTTGCTGATGATGCCCTGTTGTTTCTATCCAGTAATGACATTTGTGCGTGCGAACAAAAAGTTCAAGCAGATCTGGTTAGATTGAGTAAATGGTTTCAGTATAATAAATTAAAGCTTAATATAAATAAATCTAAGTGTATGGTGTTTAAACGCCAATGTAGTGTTAACTTACGCATAAACAGTGAACGTATTGAACAAGTGGAAGAAATCAAATATCTTGGTGTAATTTTGGATTATAAACTTAAATTTAATCTCCATGTGAATTATGTGACGAAAAAAATAGTTTTTTTTAAAAGAATAAGGAATAGATTAGATACAATACAAACAATAAATGTTTACAATATTGAATATTGTTCAACTGTGTTGTATATGTGTGATGAAAGTGCGTTCACGAGGTTACAAAGGTTGTAAAACAAAGCTATGAGAGCTATACTTAAGTGCAGTAGGTACACAAGAATTTCAGATATGTTAAGTGGATTAGAAGAGAATGTATGCCCAACTATTTAACATGCCTAATTAATTATGTTGAGATATACAGCCATACTTGTTAAGATGTTAAGATTGCCATTATTGAGGAATAGATTAGCCCAAAACAGTTTAGTGTATAGACATTTTCAGTTATTTAACATGTTACTATCAAATGCTAAAACAGAAACAAATATTAAAGTTGTAAAAAAAAAATTATAGAATTTGTTAAAAATAGCTTTTAGAATAATAATGTCATGATATTGTATAAAATAGTAAGATAACTAAATAAATCAAATCAATCAATCCTACATGATTAATGAAAATATTTCCCACAAATAGCTTTAATAGGTAATGCGAACATGTTGTGTCGTCTATTGCTCAGCAATGCCATTTGCGGTGATCTGAATATTATTGTATGTGAAGAACAGCTTTATTTTACATTTGCCAGACCCTGGATAGCTTGGGTATATCCTCACGAATATGTATAGTGACTTTCCATAATCCAACATTTCCGTTGAGTAATTTTTACAGCGAATTCCCTCCCGTTAATGACTTACAACATTAGACTACACTGCACCGGGTCATACCATTACTTTTCGTAATTTTAAAATAATTAACATGACCATGTTCTTTCTGGAGCACAAAAATAATGGAAAAAATATTTTTATTTTAACAAGCTGCACAGTAAAGTTGTTTGACAATCAAATAAATGTCTGTACCTTTATGACAAGTGCGTATATAGATCATAGCAGGACACTAGAGATCTATTTTGAGCACTGTATACGGGAAGCCACGGCTACACTTCTCCACAGCATAAATTCAATAAAGTATCTCTACTTGCATTCCTAGAGGAGTAAGAGGCTATTCGCTTGGCCACAGAACCAGGTATAAAAATGGATGTCGGAATTGGAACATACTCAGTCTGCAGCAGGATATACTAATTCAAAGCATTTTAACAGTACTGCTAAAGGCAGTTCCAAATATACGTCCTGATAAGGCTATCAGAATTTGTATTGACAGCTGCAGTCAAGGCATAATTCACACTTGATCCAGCTATACCAATACTGTGTGGGATGCCTCTGATAGAGTTACTCTGTGCTTCGCACCTGGTAATGTACCTACCTCGAAATCGATGCCCCGCATGAACTTCCGAAGAAAATTTCAGTTACGGTTTCACGTTTAGTGAAAGTATTTATAAGCAGATATAAGATCAGTACATGACAGGAATTAACGATCTCAGTAATCTTAAAAATTGCAAAATATACATTGCAACAAAACAGCCGTCTTGAAGAAGAGTCGTACATACGTGCGTAATATAACGACAGACATTAATGGACACTACCTCTGGACAAATAGGTAAAAGCATTCAGAATCTGTTGTGTGAATGGCCTAATCTTGCTAAACAAAGAAGAAACTAACTAGGAACTAATAGACAAGGAGATGTTAGAGTTCATAAACTATTTGGCTGGTTCTAATCTTCTACTCGCAATTTAAACAATTTCCATGTATGTAGATAGCAACGGATCATTCTGAGGTTTCAGTGTGGCTGACTGGAAGCTGTTTGGATGGCTGCCAGTAAACCTAACTTTTTGAAATAATTCAGAGCTAGCAATAGGTAGCTAGATTATATTGAAAGGAATATTCGAATACTGTATGTTGCAGATATCTATGGCGAAACGATGTACTGAAGGTATTTTATGTCGGTGGTTATATCCAGTTATTTAAAGTTATTTCGGTTGGAAAGAAATAAAAGCATTTTTCTTTTTAACATTTTTAACTTATTTACATTGAAAAAAAAATTGCATACAATATTGTAGATCTTACAAAAAAAAACATGTATCTCGGAAATTAAGAAAACCGATAATTTGTAGTCTTTATTCTTGCTACAAGAGGAGAATGGAAACAAAAAGCGGACCATGTTGTAGGTTACCTTGAAGGGGTGTAACAAAAAATCATTTTCTTTTAATTTGTCCTGAGCTGGTAATCCCCATTTTGTGTGATATATCTGACCCAGGGTAGAGCCTGATATCCACTTTTTTCAATGATTTTCAAATAACGGACCTACAGATTTTTTTTTTAGACGTTATATACAGGAATTTTTTTAAATGTAAATGTATTTCCTACCTGAATACCAGATGTAGTAAAGTATGGAATTTCAAATTTTACTTGAATTGGTGGTTTTCCTTCGGTATCTTCACATTCAACACTAGGAAGTCCAAAATGAGCACGCATTAAGTATTCTTTGCCACCCTACAGAAGGTGCAAGAAAAATTGTATTTTCAAATTATTATTACAATTAACCAGTCTCAGTATTCAACATATTGAGCACTGTTTAAAACACATCCAATTATTTCGCACGAAATGTATCCTAAATAAGCGTAATTCTCTTACAATTAGAGGACTGAAATCGGCTGTATTATTATATATGCCCCACCCCAAATTTGGCAATTGTGATCAATGTTTTGAATACTGAAACGAGTCAATAGCTTGGTGACAAAAACTTACTGGAAACGATTTTATTGTCCATGTAATAGCATTTTGTTCAGGAGCATATTTAACACTTCCAATAGTTGTCTTAAATTTCGGTGAGTCTGCATCTCCTGGCACAGGAATGACTATTTCCACATTGTTTGCCGTTGATCGTCGTTTGAATTGCGACTTGGCTTTTATCATGTACTCAACACGACTATGAGCGTGACGTTCAATTACTGATTCAATCCAGATTAAAGGCTTCACCTTGAAAATTATAAATAATAATTGAATACAGTAAGAGATTAAGAAGTAATAATTTACATGTGTATTTAGCCGATAAGACATCAACTCAAACTCTCCATCCGGTGGTATAAATGATATCGTCCGGTCATTTTCAAATCTAGACAATCGTACACATTGATGAAACTTAACATCCTCCAATTCAACAGATTTCGATTTTCCACGTCCTGTACTTTCAAATAATACTTTATCATTTAGTCCCAAACGAAGCTCTGGCATTCCCGATAAATAAACCCGCATTTTAATGGCTCCAACAATTTCACTTCGTAGAACATTTCCATTTGCATTTGCCAAAAGATTAACAGATTCAATAACATCTAAGAAAACTTCATTCTTGCGATACTTTATGCCTTCAGATCTCCATGAGACAGCATTTGTTACAGCCATCGGAATACGAGGCTGAATTTCTAATTTATGTCCCTCCTGTGTTATATACTCTTGCAAGATTTTACTATCTGTGGTTTGCGGATATCCAAAATCAATCAATTCATCCAGAAGTTCATATATGACAACAAAATTATCGCGAATACTTTCTTCTTCTAATTCTTTGAAATACTCTATAAAAACTTGAACAATCTTATGAAGGAATACGAATACTAGAGCAATGTTTGCATTTTTTCTGGTTGTTGAAACTATGTACAAATTGTTTGTTTTTATATAGGCAAAAGTAGATTCTGGAGTTTGCAGAATCGGCGTTATAAGGCCTTCCTCTTCTTTTTCCATTAAAAGTGGCATAAATTTATCTATCACGGACATATCTATATCACCACGATAATTTCGTGAAATTAACACCTGAAAAGAATTTTATTCTTTTTTATTTTGGTTTTTAAAGTCTGTTGTTGTGAAATTTAAAATGTCACAATTTATTTTGTCGGGCAAACTTCTGTGCAGGCATTATGAATTAAATACGCTCTGGTCGATTTACAACAGGCGTCGAAGAAATGTTTTGAAATACGGTTTTTTTTTGTAGCGTTTCGCAAAAACATGTCACTTCAAACGAAAGCAAAGAAGCACTCAGAAATAAAAATTGTTGATATCTTTTTAACTGTTTAGCTAAGAGTACAATTAATATTCTTCAAAATAATTGTGTTCCGAGTGTTTATCTGGATTTTCATCTTGATTTGGATCTCTGGTGTGAAAAGCTGGAGGACTCCGTTCTCCAACAGAAACAGAGTAATAAGAAAGTATCTCAGCTATATACAGACCAGCATCCCCACAAAAGTGTATTTGCTTCGGTAAGGTCATACCTTTTCTCTCGGGGAAAACGATAGAAAGCATCTACAAAGCAATTATAAAACCTGTCGTGACTTATAGATTAAACGCGCGGACCTAGAAAAAAACATATTTATATGTTTGATGCAGTTTTGCATTCTCCTATTGTTGTGGGAGGGGGGTTTTGGGGAGTTAACGACTTTTTCTTCGAATCTATTCTCTAACTCTTGAATGATGCACGTGCTATGTATGGTATGAACGGCGTAGGAAATAACACCTGAAGGCAACAAGTGAAATATTGCCAGAAAATATTGGAATTTCCTTCATTTGGAAAAATACCCGAAAAGGACGATGTAATAAAAGCCAACGTAGTTGAAACAAGGCCCGAAAATTAATAGATATAATATAATAACGTAGGAACCGAAATATCACCTATTCTTATTGCAATCTTTTGCTCGGCACACATAATTAATTTGTTTAAAGAAGACATTCCGTCTTGTTTTACAGGGTTTATTGGACGGCACGGTAGCCTTAGAATTGTGCCCATAGGATATTAACTGCTTTTTTTGATAATTTACATAGAATATTTTGATCAAGGAAGTATAATATATCTAATGTACAGTGTTACCTTGCATTTCCTTTTGCATTTTCCCAAAGGATTAACAAATTAAATAACATCTAAGAATACTTCACTCTTGCGATAATTTATGCCTTCAGATCTCCATGAAACAGTATTTTTTACAGCCAACGGTATACTGTGCTGAATTTCTAATGTATGTCCCTCCTGTGTTATATACTCTTGCAGGATTTTCTATGAGTTGTTTGCGGATGAGTGAGCATTTATCATCAATCTACACATTGCATAACTTTCCAACGCCAGTACATAAAACTACTATACGTATAAGTGAATTTGATTTAAAACAAGCTCGCTGAGGTTCAGAGCTTCAAATCTGGGAACGTAATAGGCTATTACCCTGGAAATGCAATTAGTAAACATAAAACTGCGAACTAACGGCGAATTTTGCAGGAGTAATTATTGGCTTGTAAAAAAAAAGTATATTCGTTATCATCTTTTAGAAGAGTTCGTACACAAATAGACCGCGTAACTGTCAGTCGCTGGTGCAGAAATATTTTAGGTCTCAAAGAAGCAAAGGAAGCGACGGCACAATACTCAAACTAAGATTTAATATGAATTACTTGCGGAACACTTACCATAAGGTCAAAAGAGGATTCCACCCCTATAT
The DNA here is from genome assembly GCA_963930735.1 of Dioctria linearis. Lineage (NCBI taxonomy): Eukaryota > Metazoa > Arthropoda > Insecta > Diptera > Asilidae > Dioctria > Dioctria linearis. Next base: position 509,059 of record OZ005741.1, on the reverse strand, counting down.
TCCTACGATATCATTAGTTTGATATATTACTTGTGCATATAAACCTTGCTGACAGAGATACTGACTCCGCCTCATGTCTTTCGAGAGAATTAAGGATCAAAAAGTAAATACCCTGTATGTACTTCAGTCATACGAAAGCCATGATCATTTTATTTTCTCTGAACTGCCGAGCGGATGTAGCATGCACGAAGATTCAACTTTTTAAATCGTAGGCATGTACACGTTACATAATTTGTGCTTTTTCTAGTTTTCTTTAACTACATTCCACGGAGTACGTCCTGCGGTGTCTGAAATTGAGTCAAGATCAATTTGTACAAAGGGTAACAGGCAACGACACACCAATTCGAAGCTAAATCTACAATATGCTGATTATTGCTCGCTTAACAAGATATCTCTATGTGAAATTGAAAAATTGACGCTCTAGTTCTGTTTGAAAGATTGGCTAGACTTAGCACCTAAAGAGATTAAAGAGTTTTGATGAAGAATTGGCAGGTAACGTAACCGAAAGCTGGGTTTTTTTTATTAATATTAATATTTTGTACTCGATTCTGTGATAACAATAAATATATAATACAAGTAAGAACAAGAGAGTTTTAGGAAGCACGCTGATTAGATTAATCAATACTACTTCTAATATTTGCCATATTTCTAAATTTGAGGCTGAACGAATTTTATGCAGGCACAGATACCAGTCACTTTTGATAAAAACTTTCACAGGGAATAGTTAATTTAAATATTTTTACCTTCCCCTTAACATCTAAGATGTAAATCGCCGACGATGACATTATTTAATAATTTTTAGTTTCTAGTATGTCGGCTAAAACATATAAGTAAATAAATTCATTCACAAAATTCCAAAAAACTGAAAACACAAAAACACCTGACAGCTGTCATTAGAAAAATCGTCAACAAAATTGCGTAAATAGCGAATCTGCTTCTTACTAATTTAAAACTATATACAATATTTTTATTATCGAGTAGAACTTTTGAAAATATTTATTATTAGTCTTTGATTAAGAAATGTTTTTCGGCACAATCCACAAATCACACCTCTACCTAATTGCAAAAATTTGTCATACGAGGAGCTGAATCCCGAGTAGTGTTGTGTGCATGTGTATTGTTAAAAAAAATACCGGTCAGTGCTGCCACCACTACAATTCACAAAGGTCTAAAATGTAAAAATAGGGTCCAAAAAAATTAAGTATGCCTAGGCGTATATTCACCCCATTTACAATGTGAGGGGCATTCGTGGGGAGGGAAAATTTCGGAATGCCAAGTTTCGAACTGCAGCACGAGCAGCATACCAATCCTACTTAAAAGCCATAGCCCACACAGGGGAGGATATAGGCACATTCTATGGGTGGATAGGAAAGGTTCGTACTACCAAGTTTTGATCGGGAGTACGGGCAGCATACCAATACTACAGCAAGCCGGCCATTTTGAAATTGCGAAATTTCTTAAATTTCTTATCGGACGGCTGTACAGATGCTTATTTGCTATTGTTATTGTTTATATCGAAAATTGTGACTTAATTGAACAAACACACAATTAATTTCGGTAATTATATAAGGAACTTCGCGAAGGAACATTATTGTTATGGCACGTCTAAGCCAAATTCGTTCCTTTCCTAAAACCTTCTCGTCTGGGTTGGCCCTATTCGGCCATTTTGAAATTATGTACTGATTGAATGGCTGTTAAGGTCTAGCCTACTACGGAATTCGAGTAAAACAGTAAGGAGTTCAGGTAAAAAGTGACATTTTCATACAAATTGTACCGCTGGTAAAATTCCAAGCAAATATTTTACTGAGGTCTTTACTAGTCCAGTACGGAGTTCACTGGTAAAAACTAGCATTTTTCCTATTATAAGGTAGATGGCGTTTTGTAAGTCTCCACTAATTTTACTGACCATTTTAATGTGCGGAGCATTAAAATGCTGGTAAAACTTTGACATTTCTTTGATTGTTCACAAAGCAAGTTTGTTTATTTTTCCCGTGCATTTCCTTGACGACGATACACATTTATACCTGCCGCAGCAACAATCTCGTCGTTGCTATAATGATAGATATCGTTTATAAATAATAATTACTTAACACTTTTAAAAATATTTCCGATTAATTGTGATTTTAAAAGCTGACACTTCGTTTTCTCCACATAAAACATACGTCAACTTTTTACCAGCATTAAAATGCTATTTTTTGGAGACCGCGTTAAATTTTACCAATACCCGAACTCCATACTAGGCTTAAGGATATAAATCATCATATCGACGATGAGTTTGTTCCTGAGGCAGCTCTAAGTGTGTATCGTCGTCAAGGAAATCCGCGGGAGCAACTAAATAAACTAGCTTTGTGAATAATCGAAGGAATGACAAATTTTTACCTGCATTTTAAAGCTCCGCACATTAAAATGGTCAGTAAAATGCGTCGAGACTTACACAACGCCATCTATCAAATAATTGCAAATTTTCCACTTTTGTTCAAGCGAAAATTTCGCTGCATTATGGGCATATAATTCTACACGGACAAAAGTTGTGGAGAAAATGTAAAATCACAAATTAAATAATATTAAACTGATTGAAGTAATACACGTATAATCACAAATTACATATATGTGAGCGCTAAACATCAAAGGGTGTATCTGTCAACTTTTCCGTGCGAAATATATATCTCGATATATAAATCGCTACGTAAAAATATCTCCACTTCATATTAGCGCCATCTGCATTCCATGATCTAAACATTGATTTTTTCTTTCGAACAGCATACTTCTTTACGAAATCCCAGACCGAAATTTTCGTGGCACTTTTCGCCCACATTTTTTTTACATAGATTTTGTATAGGAAACGAAATTTTCGCTTGAACAGCGTACTAGGCTTTACCAGCGAACTACGTACTACACCAGTAAAGACCTCAGTAAAATTTTTGCTTGGGATTTACCAGCGCTAAAATTTGTATGGAAATGTCACTTTTTACCTGAACTCCGTACTGTTTTACTCGAACTCCGTACTAGGCTTAAAGAACGGCCAGATATTGGAGACCCGCTAAAATTTAGTTTAGCCCGCACTTTAGTACTAGGCTTTTATTCTAAGGTCCAACCCAGACCAGAAGGTTTTAGGGAGTATAAAGTGCTTTTACTTTATGTCTGTAGAAAAGCCAAAGGTTCTTGTACCTTGACTTGAATTACGAGGTGTGCGCGAAACAATTCGTACTACTGAAACCACCGCTGAAAGTTTGTGAAAAACTGAACTGTAATAGCTTCCAAATTCTGGCTTTTATACAATAAATTACAATAATATGTGAGAAAACACAAATAGCGAAAAGCTTATTAGTAAATAAACAAATTTTACCATTTATATAAATTCTCACGAGTCAGTGCCGAGAAAAACAAAGAGTGATCTTGCGTATTCTCACAAGCCACCGCGGTTGAGAAAAACAAAAGCGTCAGTTTACGTCTGGCCTGAAGCTTTCTGATTTTGTTATCAGCAAATTCTTCTGTGACTCGCGAGAATTTATGTATTACATGAATGCAGTTTTTTGCATGAATTTTATTGAATAACTAGGAATATGCTTTGTATAAACATTCTCCTCTGCATTGAATGCCTAGTTCAATTAAGCCTCAAGATTGATACTAAAGTCCTGGTCTTCGTTGTTGGAAGTGCTGACATAAGACCTTGGTGCAGGTTTAGGTTTCTTCTTGAAAAAAGGCTGACAAATTGTTGCACGGAATATGCAACCAATGTAGAGAATGACGGCTGCAGCTAGTAGTAGTCCAATATATGATACTGCAAATTGATGGACATCATTTCCGTGAACTAGACTTCTTATTGGCAGTCCTTATAGACTTTCTGAAGCTGTCCCTTGAGGTCGTCTAGGTCTTCCCAGCTCGGATGATAACGGTAGGTCTCATTAGAAGAGAAGGGTATCTGGGTTGCCATTACAAGTTTAGTCAAGTTGCCTGAAGGTGAATAAGTCATCCTTGAAATTGTAGATATTGGTTACTAGTTCCTGCTTGATGACACAGTCACCTTGAATTTTTAGGGTACCTGCCGCATTGAGTACTAGGGTTGTCACATTGCTCACAATATTCATTGTCGTTTCCTGCGTGAAGACATAAATCCATTCATTAGGATAGTAAAGTTGTATCCAATGTGGCCCATCTCCTATTTTTATTAGTCGACATGTGTGTGATTGTGGAAGCTGGTTAATCCAATCAATTTCACAAGCGCTGATAGTTGTTGTAGGCAAAGATGTTTGTCTTCTGCTATGGATGTACAAGAATTCAGATCTTGCTCTGTAAGTGGGTAGTATTGGTCACGATGCAGGTTTGTTGCTAGAATGGTGAAGATGCGTTAATTGTCAGGAATATCACCTTTAAGAGCTCAAAATCTTTCAGTGCTAATAGTGGTAGCTTGTTTTTGAAGATTATATGCCTTGTAGAAATTTTTCCTTCAATGGTCATTAGATTGTATAACGTTAGTGTACCATCCTGTGTCATTGGAAGCCTCAGTGACAATTGGGTATATGTTCCTTTATTGCAGGGGCGAAATGAGTTGTCGGTTGATTTTGCCATTATGAGTGTCGTTAAGCACATTCAATATTAATGATTGAATCCGCTGAAAGTTTAATGCGGACAAAGTTGCTTGTATCGTTAAGGATGTGAAGATTTCAGATATCCTTTGCTGATGAAGCTCTTCCTTTAAACCGTTGATTTGTTTGGTTAGCTCATTGATGTGGAATTCAAGGTTTTTGAATTGCTTGTGTATGATTTGCTGGTTCTTCTTGATTACATTTACTGTCACATCTATGAGAGAAGTTTGGTTTTTAATCAAGCTTGTGATGTGATCCTCATTTTGTTGTATGGTGTCAATGGCTTCAGACATTTTTTCGGCATAGTTGGAGTCTAAAACTCCGAATAACAGATTTGAAATTTTACCTACGAAATTCAATGCTCCTCTTTTAACTCTGGATGAGTTTTTCGGAAGTAATAGTTCATTATTCACTTAGGTGTTGAAAGTCACCCACAGTTCTTAGACAGATATTCCTTTCCTTCATTAGATGACAGAAGTAGTTTAAAGTATTGGTGGAGTTTGCAAAAACTTTAAATTAGATCCAGTAAGATTGCATATCATAATAGGCAATGATATTCCATTCGCTTGAGATTATATTGGCTGTTTCCAAGTTCTCAAAATATATACCAGGCTGGGATTGAAATGGCCTTAACTCTAGCGGAGAGCCTTGGGTTGTTGGCAGCATCAAACAAGTCATTAATAATGTAACTATTGCGTTGCCTAGTGATCGCCGAGCCTTTTTTGGGACTTGAGTTATCATTGACATTGTTCTGCGTATTTGAGATATTTTGTCCATCATTACTTTTACACTTGATAGGTTTTAGTGAGTGCGGTACGCCGTCGACAGGCTTCGTTGAAGATTGCTCTTCTTCGACAGGACGAGGTGCTAGCTTATGTATTGCTGGTCAGAGAATACCACTTGACGTGCGAACATCTGCCACTCGCACTAGACCATCATTGCACCTGATGACAATAATTCTACGTCCCAGTGGCCACTTCAAGGCGGGGATCCTTCAACTCTGTACTTTTTGCGAGTCGTCGCTCTAGGGCCATAAAGCGTTGGAAGGCGACATTCTTTGATTCTCCTAATTGCTTGGGAGCCTCTGAAATGGCAATCGTACAATGAAGCGACCGTTGGAGTTTCATCTTATAGTTTAAATGGCTTTCGCAGCGTGTTTCTGCAGCTGTGAAGTTGTTGGTGTTAGTTGTTGTCTCCTCCAATCTCCAGAATTTCTCTAATTGTTGCTCCAATTTTTGCTCCCCGAAGATTGTGCATGTTGCCTGAGTTTGAGTTTCGTTTGTGATCTTGCCACCTGCTGTCCACCCGAAGGCTGTTTGCTGAAGTGTTGGTAGTGTCTCGCTTAATTTGATTTGTATAGTATCGTGTATTATAGCTCCGCGCCGATCAAGAGATCTATTGAGTTTGGTGTATTGAAATAAGGATCGGCGAGTTGAATATTATTTGGAATAGGCCATTGCGATATGTCGATCATCTGTGTCGGCTGAGGAGATACTATGCGTGGCAAGACGTATGCCTCCAATCTTGTGTTAAAGCCATTGATTCTCGATTGCAATGCTACACTTACTCTGCGTTGGGCTTGTTGCCTTCTTTGCCCGATTCCTTCTATGCACATTGATTCGGGAATTTCCGTTAGTCTCAATTTTTTCGAAATTTTTTCAGTGATGAGGTTTACTTGCGATCCTGAATCCAATACCGCTCTACACTCAATAGCTGGTCCGTTTCCAGTACTCACCTTGACCAAGGTTCTTTCGCAGAGCGGTTGGTGGATGCTGATTGTCGGATTGATGCCAGCACCTTACCTGAATTTTCTTTGACCTTCTCTGTTCTGTGAATTTTGCCTGGAGGATGCAGCAGTGTATTGTGCTTACGAGAGCATCGTGTACAATTGCCGGAGGGACAGGCAGTTAAATTGTGTCCCTTGCTTAAGCAATTGAAGCAGACTTTGACGACCTTCACGAGGCTGATTCGCTATTCTGGTGATAATTGCAAAAATCTTCTACAAGCAAAAAGCTTATGATCACATTTATAAGATTGACAAGTTGCCCCTGTGTTGGTTATCGAAGATAAAGACTTCAATGTATTGAGTCTCCTTTCCACTGTTCCTCTACCCTTGCTCCCCAGCGCTTCCAATGATTGAAAACGAGTCTCCAGGGAGTCTAAGAAAGTGTTGAGGGGTTGCAGGTTTCTTGGTTGTGCCAATGACTGTTCCCACAATGCATGGGTGCTTTTGTCCAGCTTCTTGACCAAGATGTGAAGGACAATAGGGTTCCATTGATCTGTGGGTACTCCTAAATTTTGCAAGGCCAGCATACACTCCTGTGTTGAATCGTGCATGGACTTGATTGCTATTGGGCTTTCGACGGATATATTTTGTTGGGAGAGCAACTTGTTTATTAAGGCGGTGACGAGCAGTCTGGTGTTATCATACTTGTCGTTGATTAGTTTCCATGGTGTTGCATAATTTGTTTCTGAAGTAGTGAGATGCCGAATGAGCCTTTCTGGTTCTCCCGAGAGACTTGCCTTGAGATACCACAACTTTTGACATTCTGCAATGGGTTGATTATGGAACAACTCTACGAAGAAATCACGGAATTGCTGCCACTTCAGATAATCCCCGTCGAACGTTGGCAAGGAGATCTTGGGTGGTTCCACTCTGATGGCATTGGCAGTGGTAGCCTCTTCGTTAATTGCCCTTATATTATTGGTAGGTTGGACTGTCAGGCTCAACTGTTTGTATAGATGAGTAAGTGTATTCTGAATCTGTTCTTGTAGATTGAAGTAGCTTTCAATGTTATATTCTAAGCTCATGTTGATACAGCACTGGGGTATGCGTTTGATACGTGTGACGTGAACCAAGATCACGTGTATAAAGTGCTTTTACTTTATGTCTGTAGAAAAGCCAAAGGTTCTTGTACTTTGACTTGAATTACGAGGTGTGCGCGGTACTTGAACCACCACACCAGGAGTTTGCTGAAAGGTAAGGTGATTATCGCGAAACAATTCGTACTACTGAAACCACCGCTGAAAGTTTTTGAAAAACTGAACTGTGTTAGCTTCCAAATTTTGGCTTTTATACAATAAATTACTATAATATTTGAGAAAACACAAATAGCGAAAAGCTTATTCAGTAAATAAACAAATTTTAGCATTTACATAAATACTCACGAGTCAGTGCCGAGAAAAACAAAAGATGACAATCTTGCGTATTCCCACAAGCCACCGCGGTTGAGAAAAACAAAAACGTCAGTTTACGTCTCGCCTGAAGCTTTCTGATTTTGTTATCAGCAAATTCTTCTGTGAGTCGTGAGAATTTATGTATTACATGAATGCAGTTTTTTGCATGAATTTTATTGAATAACTAGGAATATGTTTGGATAAACAGAAGGAATTTCCTTCCCATGCCATAACAATAATGTTGCTTCGCGTAGTTCCTTATATGATTACCGAAATTTATTGTGTGTGTGTTCGATTAAGTCACAGTTTTTGATATAAAAAATAACTGTATCACAAGTTGTATTATATGACTTATGAAAAAAAAAGTGAGAGCTGGAGGACGTGAAGTCCATCTGCCAGCAATAGCTGACAGCTCACCCAGTGACAGTGTAGCAGGCCGGCATGCTAGCATCTCGGCTATGTGGCGGAGAGTGCGGGGTGGGTTCACCAAGAAGAAACACCTGCCTGTCACTTTGTCATAACAAAATATAAATCGTGCCTGAACGAAAACGCGGATCTACAGAAAGACACAACACACCACACACTGGCCCGGAAGGGACCGAGTACATCACTTACCTACTGGTTATCCTAGGATCGGATGGCAGGATCCTTTTGCCGACCCCGGCCGCCCATGACATCACTGGCAGTAGTTTTGTGACGTCCCTACATGCTCACCTGTATGGAGTAGAGAAAAAACTTCGGATGGAGGAGAGGGAGAAAAGACAAGCTCCTTTACCGGATCATACTAATTTCCTTTATTTTTTTTCTTTTGGCTTACATACATTATGATCTTATTTTTTTCTTATGTTCACCACCGTAGAGTTAAAGTTGTGTAGTTCGTTCAGTATGCTCTTCCTTTTCCTCTTTTGGTGATGCTGAGTCGCGACTATATTCACCCCCGTAGAGTTAAAGAGATTAGTTTCGTCCTTGTTTATACTAAGTTCCTAGTCTATCCTTGTACAATTGAAACAAATTATATTAACAATGTTAGTCCAACAGAACTGCTAAGATTCGCAGAAATTAGGTCGTAAAAGCTCGTGTGTTTTCGACCACCGGGTCTTAGGCTCAACCCAGACGAGAACTTTGTAGGGAAGGAAGGCATTTCTTTCCCTGGGCGACGTGCCATAACAATAATGTTGCTCGCGTAGTTCCTTATATGATTACCGAAATTAATTGTGTGCGTGCTCAATTAAATCACAGTTTTTAATTTAAACAATAACTGTATCACAAATTCACAACACGGAATGATTATTAAATTATTATATTATCACCTCAAATCGCAAATAAACATCTGTACAGCCGTCCGATGAGAAATTTCAGAAATTTCGCAATTTCAAAATGGCCGGCTTGCTGTAGTATTGGTATGCTGCCCGTACTCCCGATCGAAACTTGGTAGCACAGACTTCTTCCTACCCCCGAATACTTCTCACCCGTGAAAAGTGCCAACATCCTCCCCTGTGTGGGCTATGGCTTACTCCCAAAAGGCCTTCTGGAACGCAGTATACCGAATTTACTTAAACAATTTTTTTTGCTCATTTTTAAAAAATATGAGACAACTCATACCATTGGGGTCATATTCGCCATTGATTAAAAACAATTAAAATGGGAATACCGTACTTAGACAGCACTCGGTAAGTTCATAATATACACACTTTTGCAATATTTGTAATATATGGCACTCGAATAACGAAAATTCAATTAAAGTTCCTCTATTTCAGGTGCTCCTACGGAAGGACGGCACTCGGTAAGTTCATGGTTTATTTAATAAAGTTCCTATAAGGTATACACCATAATATGAACAATACAATTGCACTCGATAACGAAAATTAGAATAAATGTTATATACTTCAGGTGTCTTTATATGGCATATGCGGCTTGACTTCAGGAATTTTTTTTACTTTTCAGTTATTTCCCCACGCGGATGGCTGCCGACAACGGATTAAGCACAGTATGCTCCTCCACACTTCGTCGACATGTGCAGTCACGCCATTTTTATAATTTTTTCCTTTTTCTTTTGTTAATAAATTGCCTACTATATTTGAACCAAATGTGTGCTACTTATCTTGAAATTTTTCCTTGCATGTGCTCCTCAAATTGAATCGCATCCTCCTTGTTCCCCCAACTGATTGTCGAGATTAGTCTTTCCATTTTTGGTCTATGGGGATTGTATCAAGCTGAGATTCGGCCTTCGTATATTGATATAAATAAAACTTTTACTTGTCGTGGACGATTTTGCCCTTTTTCTTTTTACACCTCTCCTCTGTCATTCCTCACACTAGAATGATCATTCTTATGGCCGGCTGTCACTTATTTCCGGCATGTTTGTTGCCCGATTCGCTTTGTTCCCCTGACGGTTCTGACAGTCAGATATCGGGATAGTCACCTAAGGACGGTATACATGGTTACTCATGACAGTCAAGCCCACATGCGACCATAACAGAGCAGGTTCATTAGATCCCCCGGGTATCAAAGACCCTGAAAAATGGTCAAGTCTAGCGCTCGGGTGAGCTAGCCGGTCTTTAATCTTAAGCATCATCCTCGCCCAATATTTGGCTCGACAAACCACCACTCATTACGATATGTGGAAGAAAAGACAGGAAAGGAAAGCCCTCGTAATGAGGCTAACCCGGAAGGGATTAGAGGTCAGTTATCTACTTATAACAGGTAGAGATAGATTCAGCAGGATCACTGTCCGGAATATTGTTTTACTAGCCCACAGAAGATTAAGGGAGTGGAGGCTACTTAGCTGTATAAAGACCACACGTGCCTTGTCGAACACTCTCCAAGCGTGACCAGTCAGAAGTGCGCTCCCAAAGCACGACGCCCCGCAGCTAAAGCTCTGCATCGGTCCTGGTATCAGATTCAAAGGCGCACCCACAGTCCAGCAACCCAAAAAAATCTGGTTTCCCAGTACACTCCAACCCCCACACCAAGACGGGCCTTTAAAGCCTCCACGGCCAGTAACCTACTGACCGCAGGACCTCCGTCCACTTGACATCTCCCACGGACCGCAGACCACCACTCGCCGAAGGTGCGACTCCACGTCCACACGCCCGGATTGAGTCCTCGAAGCCTAGACCAGCACCTCAAGAGTGCAAGTGCAGTTGAAAGTTAAACTTCCGGAGAAGGTATACCGGCCGCTAGGCTGGGTATGTCCTAAGTGGAACATTGGTATCCTGTAGTTTTCAGTTATGCTGGCCGGATGCCTTTTCGGGGCTACCAGGATCGAAGGACATTTTTCGACGTGATTTTAACAGACTCTTCCGTTACTTCAACTAGCTCTTAATGCTGAATATCCTTCGCTTGATAGACCCCTATGGACTTTCCTTGTAGGTCTTCGAGTTCGTATAGCGAGTTTCCTTTTCGTGACCTGATGCGACACTTAAGAAATTTACGCCCTAATTTGGCACTGATCTGATTTTGGAAACTGCTTTGCATGAAGTTTCTCCTAAACACCTCTTGACCTATCTTGAACTCTGCAGGTTTTAAGCGTAGGTTATGGTTCTTTGTGTCCTGTTCCAATGTATGGCTCAAGTTTTCTCAGACCTTGGCCCAAATTACCTGCACTTTGTCAGCCTCACTTATCGCCATTGGTTCGCTCAAGATACGTAGATTTTTCAGTAGTTTGTAGGAACTTGCATCTTCCACCATTTGAAACCCAAAAAGAATTTTATAAGGGGAGAAACCGGTCGCCTGATCAACTGAGCTTCGTAAAGAGCTAGCAATATGACTCAATTTTTCGTCCCACTTACTGTGCTCGTTGGAAAGGCATGCTCGGTTCCCGAGAGTATGGATATATTTACTCGCTCAGACGCGTTCGATTGTGGGGAGTATACTGCGGTTCGTAGGTTGTTGCGACGAGGTTTTCTTTATAAGCTTCAGCAAGGGGTATTTTGAAACGTGGTCCACAGCAATTATCGTGCAAAGGTTTCCGTTTATAACCCTAGGGTAGGGGCCTAACGACTCGATATATATTCTTTGCCAGGGTCGCTCTGTCAGAGGTTGGGTTCCCATAAGTGGTCTTTAAATGGTGTTCGGAGCCTTTGTTTCTTTACGTCACATGAGCCGATATAATTCCTAACGTCGACTGTCATTTTTGGCCAATACAGGTGTCGCCTTAAGGGTTCCAGAGTCTACCCTATGCCTCCATGTGAAGACAATGGCGGATCAAGAGGCTGGTGACAAGTTCCTGTGGAATCCACAGATTTCACGCTTCTTTCTCCTGGACTGGATCCCCTGTCCTTGGAACAGTTCGGATGTAAACGAAGCCCCCTCTGATACATAAATCTGGTAGCTTGTCTGGGGCCGATTTAACTCACTGCCTGTGTTATGCCAACACAGTATATGCGTGACAATGCATCAGGTACTACGTTTAGCCTTCCCTTCCGATGCTCAATTTTGAATTCAAAGCCCTGAAGCTTCAGACTACACGCAGACTACACACAGAGCGAGTCTACCGCTGAGGTCCTTTTGGGACATCAACCATTTCAAGCTAGCATGATCCGTCACGCTCTTGAACGGCATTAGCTCTATAAAAGGTCGGAACTTCTGGACACTTAATACTGCCGCCAAACATTCTTGCTCGGTGACGGTGTAATTACGTTGCGCTGAGTTCAACTTCTGGGAGACGAATGCAATAGGACTTTCGTGGCCTTCGTCATCCAGTTGCATCAGTACTCCACCAATTCCTTGTTGGTTGGCATCACATTGAATGACGAATGGCTTTATGAAGTCCGGACTCACCAGTAACGGAGCTGAAGTAAGCTTGTGGCGGTATATAGGGCGACATTGCGCCTGGCGGGTCACAGAGAATTTGTACGGTTTAATCTAACTATCAAGGAAGTACTTGACGATTTGCGAAAGGTGAAGATAGTAGGCCTAGGATAAAAATATGACATTGTATAATTTTCTAGTCTAGTAGTCAGTTGACTGATATTGTTTTTTTATCATTACGGCAAGTAACAAAAAATAGAAAAATATTTAGAAGTCTCTGTAAGAAATAAAAAATAAAAAATAAGCATAGGGAAATTATAACCAGACAATATTCATAATAAAATAAACCTTAATAACTAACGCCTTTAGTTTTTATTATCCCAACTAGCGAAACGGTAGGATTGAGGACAGAGATAGTTTGAGTGGGACAGCAAAGCCTTGGCTATCCCCACAAGCTTTTGCTTTAACTGTTCAAGAGACGTTTGGGCTTCCGCGGTCCACTTGAACTGACTAGGAGCCTTGAAGGTATCAACTATCGAGACACTCAAGTCAGCATAGAGTCTATACCAGCCTGCCATACCCGTCGAACCGTTCGAGCAATTTTTGGTGTAGGGTATTCGACTATTGCTGCGACCTTGTCCGGGTATGTCTTAATAGCACTTTCTCCGACTAAGAATCCCAGATATTTGGTCCCTTTTATGCAAAATTTGCTCTTCTCCACCGGCCGGCCGGCCTTCCTCAAGAGAATTAAAATCTTGAGACAGAATCAGCAAATTGTCCAGGTATACTAGGATATTGTCCCGAAGATCAAATGGGATGAATTTGTCCCTGAGACGGCACATAGTTTGAGGAGCGTTGCATAGTCCGAGTGGCATCACCGTGAAGTGATAGAGAGGATGACCATGCACTGGAAAATGCGGTCTTCTTCCGGGACTCCTGATCTAGCGGGATCTGGCAGAATGTGTTTCTCAGGTCCAGACTCGAAATAAATTTTGCCGGAGGAAGTCGACCCAGAATTCCGTCTATCTGTGGTACAGGATAGGCGTCCTTCTTCGTGACTATGTTCACCTTCCTGCCGTCAAAACAAAGTCGAACCTGTCCTGGCTTCCTTACTAGAACGACTAGAGAGCTCCAAGGATTCTGGCTCTCCTCTATCACACCCAGTGATACCATCCGCTCCAAATCGGCGTCCATCAAACTCTATACTGCTGGTGATATAGGGTAAAATCGTTGTTTTATCGGAGTTGCATCACCAGTGTCGATCTTGTAGTTTATTAGTGACGTTTGGCCAAGCCTAGTGAAGCAAAAGAAGGGAATAACTGCTTGGTGGCTTCAATACGTTTCACTTGTTGCTCCGAAAGAAGATGTCAGTCAGTGCCTCAGGCACCTAACAGACCTGGTTTCATCTCCGCAACTGCACCGATTATATCTGGAACCAACTCAAATAGACGCCAGAACTCAGTGCTTAAGTACAGCGCCTGAGTGAGCCCCGGAACTACGTAAAAATGCAAGTTCTTGGTCTCACTGCGGAAGGTGACATCCAGGTCCACATGGCTATGAACATTTGTCATGGCACCATTAGCCACCTCTACTTGCGTTCTGTACCTTTCCATTGGACCTCCGCTTCCGACAACCTCTCAAGAGCTCCCCGGCCTAGGATGCTGACAGTAGCATCACTGTCTAGTAATCCTGACTCGGTTTGCCTGAGCTGGTGTACTTTAGCATATGGCCGAACGTCGTCTGGTACCGACACAGTTATGTGGGCCAGCTTCTTCCTCGCAGCTTTGACACGCTTGGTATGTTCGCGCCACCGAACAGTCGATCTCTTTCTAGCTGGGTAAAAGGACATTTCTGCCGCCGTCACATTAGGGGACTCTGTCACCGACGAGAAGATCTTATTTCTTGCGGCGAGATAGTTGCTCCAGCGCTCATGAAATGGTATCAGAGGATATTGAGCCGGCTCACGGCCGATCGTCATCATAGAGGTTGATGGCCGTCTCAGTATCTGATAAGTGGGAATCTGAGCCTCCTCCTCAGCAATGATCGAAGGATTTATCGCAATGGTGTTCATGGAACGTCAAAGATTAGGGATTGGTCAGCAGGAATGTCTAGCAAGTTGTTGCAGTCATTATTACTCTCCGAGGTGAAATTCGAGACATCTAAGTCAAATATGGAAGATTGCTTTTTGAGATTGTCGACCTCGACTTTTAGACTAATAAGGCTGTCTTATGGAAAATCTGGTTCCTTCTCAGGTTTTTCTGAGCGTAATTTGGTTTAATTACATCTCTCTGACCACATCCACAGCAAAAATAACCTGTTGGAGTTTGTGTGCACTCAAAATAAAAATGACCTTGCTGGCCACAGTTCCAGCAGACAGTTGGAGCTCGAGTTGAGCTCCTCATATATACTTCAGCTACGTCGATTTCTTGGTTAGATGGCCTGGTCTCAGACTCTGATTCTAGATCAATCGCGCTAGAGCTAGATGACGAGGGTTTCTCTTTGTATTCATTGCATTAGGAAAACGCAATGCGAGAGCTCGATGATTTACGCTAGGGTTATTTGAAGACAGGATCCGATCGTGAGTGGCTTCAATTTGCATAACCAATGCCCGCAATTGGGGCTTATTGAGCTCGTAGGGTGTAAACAGATTTGGCACTGAATAGCTGGTAACAAATTTGTCCTGATCAGATCTAGGAACTGTCGCTCTGACATGGAATTGTGCAGTTGATTTCGCATTTCAACCATGGCTTGGTAATACAGATTAAAATTTTCCCCAGTTTCCTGCCGCCTGTTCATCATCTGACGACGAACTCGAATATCATCTCTTTGGTCACTCCATTCAACGAATAAGGCAGCACCGACTTGCTCCCACTTAGGAGTGGGCTTTATTCCACCAATGACCAATACCAGTTTGCCGCTCGGTCACTGAACAAGGAATTCCTGACCAAGAGATCGAAGTCGCCTGTTCGCTAAAGCCTCTACACGAAAGATAAAGTCTTCCACGGAGAGACGTGAATTGTCACCGTCGTATGTCAACCTCCATCCCTTGATAGGACTTGACGAACGCCTATGCCAGTGGTGAGTAGACTGACGTGAGGCTTGATCAAAATCCCTCGGGGGGATCTTGAGCGGACGGTGGTCGAGGCGACGCCAGTGGTGGCATACATCTCGGGTCTTGTCCAGCACTATTAGAGTTATTGTTGTTGACTCCTCGACTGGAGATGCCAGGCAACCCTGCCCCTGTTGGAGTTTCCAATACACGTATTGAGTTACTCCTAAAATGTAGAGTGTCTCATAAGAAAAAAATTCCTAGGATGATGATCGGGGGACGTCTTAGTTGCTGATTGATTGTGTTGTATAGACTTCTATACAATAGCCTGGCTGGAGATTTGGAGTAGCTTGAGAAAGCTTAGCTCCCTTGTAAGTAGAGTGGAGTAGCTTGAATAAGCTTAGCTCCCTTGAATTTAAAACAACTTTGTTTATGTTGACTAACTGTGTCTGAGCTGGCCACTGTTCTGGACACTAAACTTTACACTATTCTCGACCACGGCTCTCTTTTCAATTCTCGACACAACTGTTCACAACTCTAGACACGAATGCTTTATTCTAGCAACACAAGAATATTTATATAAAATTCTTAGCTTACTTTTCTTAAGAGTAACATTGGTTATATTTTGTAATGCTGAAAGCTCTTAATTCTATTTCCCTATGGCACTCGCTGCTTCATGTACATACATAAATATCAATTATCATAAAGGGCTTGCCCCTTGTTATTATGACATCATCATCGTGAACCATCTATGCTCTACCGCTGGCGCAAGGTTATCGTTTTGCAACGTGGGAACTCTTGCGCGCAGGGGTATTATGTTACTCGATCTAATTGTTTAAGCAATTGACGTAGGTCAGTTATGAGTGGCTTTTTGTATGTTATGAAGAATGACATCTGTAGGTATGTTCGTACATGCAGCTGGGCTTTCTTCATTGATCGGAATTACAACAGGGGTGGACGTGGTAGATCTACTTGCAGCCTTGCCGTACTCGGCGGATGTTGGACCTGAGATCGTAATTCGGTCCAAAAATCGCTGAGACAGCGCGACATCTTGCCTCTAACCTGATCGGAAAATTGTCTTTGGAGGCCTGCTAGACCCAGGTAGGATTCTCTAGTATCCGGCTCCCGTATAGCTGCTGCATGCGCTGGACTCCGTACCGGTATTCCTTCACTCGATCTGTTCTGTTGTGGACTAGCAGGCAGTGAGGGCTGAAGTGCGGGAGACGAAGTTATTTGCCGTGATGTTGACAGCAGGGTGTCTTATTTATTTATTTATTTATGTAATTCAGTCTACAGGGATCATCTCCTACAGACTATGCTAATGTAACTAACTAATTTATATAAATAACCACTGAATATTTACATTAGTATTCAAACAAACAAGAATACTAGTATCAAAATCAAATTGAAAATATAAAATGCGACTAAAGACATACATAGTAGCACTAGATTACAGGAAATCGTTAAAATAAATTACATAAGCAAGACTACAAGCACTTACAAATTACTATATCTTTAAACTTGGTGCGTTCAAGAGCTAGATCTATGTCACTGTCATAAATTTCATTAAAACGACGAGAGTGGTAAGAAATGGGTTCATGCTGACCATAAGAGGTTTGGTGATAAGACACTTGTAACAAACACCTTGTTCTAAGTGCAAAACCAGGCACATAAATATTGAATAAGATTAGCAAATCTGGTGAACAAATTTTGTAGCAAAGAGTATCTCTTACAAACATTATAGATGCAATTCTTCTCCTAGTATCTAAGAGCTGTAACCCCAAAAACATACATCTAGATTTATAGTTGGGCAAATCATGCAACCAATGCAATCTTCTTAAAACATAGCGAGTAAAGTTTCTTTTTTTAATTTTTCAATTCTGTCACTAAGTTGTTTGGTGTACGGACACCATACCAGTGAAGCATACTCCACTATAGATCTAACTAAGGCAATGTAAAAAGCTTTTCAGGTGTGAGGATCGCTAAAGTCTTTAGTATTTCGCTTTACAGCAGATATAATTAATATGCAAACCGCTTCCCAGTTTCACGTCGAAAATGACACCAAGGTCCAACATTTCATTCGGCCGCTCAATGGAAACATTACCGATAGAATATTCAGTATGAAGGGGATTTAGTAAACGGTGAAAAGTATAATATTTACACTTGCTTGGATTTAGAGCCAGTCCGTTTGAAAAACATCATTGTTGTAAATGATTAAGATCAGACTCTGAAGGGAAAGTGTCAGTTAAATTTTTAATAGGTAATATAATCTTAAGATCTTCGGCATATAGCAATGGTGGCGCGAAGCGGAAAATATTTATCACATCATTAATAAATATAACAAACAACAAAGGACCCAAATGGCTTCCCTGCGGAACACCAGACAAAACCTGGAAAATTCGCGACTGAAAGCAATCCACTTTAACACACTGAGTAAGATTAGTAAGATACGAAGTCAACCAATCAAGCAGAGACGAATTAAAACCAAACCTTTCAAGCTTTTTAATAAGAAGAGTTACATGAACGCGATCAAAAGCTTTTACAAAATCTGTGTAAATGACATCTACCTGGAAGCCATCCTCAATAGCAACAAATACACTATGTTTGAAGAGATTTAATTAAATTTTATCTTTTACTAAACTCTCAAAACTTTGGGGATTGGTAAGAGTTTAGCAATTGGTCTATAATTGCTGATTTGATTCCGGGAACCGGCTTTGAATAGAGATTTAATAAGAGAAAATTTCCAATTATCTAAAAAATCCCCCAAACCTAGGGATAGATTGTGGGTGTAGCGGAGTTTTTGTGGTTTTTCTTATTCCCAACATTTTACACATCTCCTGGAAAGTCCGTGATTCGAAGTTCTGTCCTTGGTCCGAATGAAGTTCGTGAGGCACACCAAATCTATTGACCCAATTCGTTATTATTTGTTCCGCAACTGTGGTTGCTTCTTGATTAGGGATTGCATAAGCTTCAGGCCATTTACTGAAATAGTCAATAGCAACTAATATGTAACGGTTACCGTTATTCGATTCGGGAAAAGGTCCAGCGATATCTACGGCTATCCTCTCAAATGGGGCTCCTATATTATACTTCTGCATTTCTCCTCTGCTGCTGTGTGGCGGCCCTTTGCAAGAAGCACAGATAGTGCATCTGCGGCACCACTCCTCCACATTCTCTCGCATATGTAACCAATAAAACCTTTCTCGTATTTTGGAAATTCTTCCATTCACCCCCAAATGTCCTCCAGATGATCCACTGTGCATTTCTTCTAGATTCTAGAACATCGTTGACCTTTGATGCTGGGACGACTATCTGCATCCGGAATGACTCGCCGTTAGTTGCCCCACACTTACGTTTTAATATACCGCATTCAATGTGGAGAGAATTCCATTGAGCCCAGTAGCTCGTCAGTTTCTCACTCCTCACAGCCTGTCGATGGTTCCACCGTTATCAGCTGTATAGTTCCCTTTGATTCTTTTTCCTCCACCCGGGCGCAATATTTGCATTCTAGTTTGCATGGACGTCGTGAAAGGGTGTCTGCATTTGCATGGATACGTCGTCTTCGGGGTTGGATTTGAAAATAATAAGCCTGGAGTCGCTCTATCCATCTCGCGACTTGTCCCTCAGGGTTCCTTAACTGCAAAAGCAATTTGAGCGCTGCATGGTCAGTGCGGAGGTTAAATTTTTGCCCGTAGAGATATTTATGGAAATGTTTTGTTGAATTTATAATAGCAAGTAGCTCTTTTCTTGTAGCACAATAATTTCTCTCTGATTTTGAGAGTGCTTTGCTATAATACGCTACTGGCACCTCTTGACCATCCTCCTGCTGTGAAAGCACTGCCCCGATACCTACATTGCTGGTATCCGTGTCCAATATAAAAGTTTTTCCCAGCTTTGGATAGTGAAGTATACTTGAGTTTCACAGAGTTGTTGCTTCAAATTCTCGAAACTCCCGTTAAATTTATCCGACCATATATGAACGGCTTTCCTTTATCTGTAAGTTGATGTAGGCTTCTTGCTATATCTGCAAAATCTTTTACAATTGCCTGTAGTAGTAGGTAGCTAGACCAAGAAAACTCCTTTATTGATGTTTGTCCTTTGGAACTGGCCAATTTTTGACAGCTGCTATCTTCTCTGGATCAGTTCTTACTCCTTTTTATGAAACTATGTGCCCAAATATTTAGCTTCATTTTTAAATAGAGCGCATTTATTCGTACTGAGCTTCAGTTTCGCATCTCTGAATCTTTGAAGTACTTCCCGTAAGTTGTTTGTGTGTCCTTCGAATGTCCTTCCGATTCCTATTATGTCATCTTAGTAGACGAGGCATGTTTTCCAGGTTAATCCACGTTAAACACATTCCATGAGTCGTTCGAATGTGTCTGGAGCATTACAAAATCCAAATGGCATAACTTTGAATTGCCATAAGCCCCTTCCATTTGAGAAAGCAGTTTTCTCGATCCTCGGGATGTATTTCCACTTGCCAGTAACCACTCTTCAATTCCAGTGTGGAAAACCATTGCGCTCCGGAAAGGGTGTCTAGTGTGTCATCAATCCTTGGTAACGAATAGCTATCCTTTTTCGTTACGTTATTTAGTTACCGGTAGTCTACACAGCATCGGGTGCTGCCATCCTTTTTCCTGACCAGAACAACTGGCGATGTCCAAGGGCTATTAGATTCCTCTATTAAGCCTTGTTCCTTCATGCAGTCTATCATATTTGCAACTTCTGATTATTTGACTAATGGTAGTCTTCGTGCCGAACGGTCCTAGAATCACCTGTATCGATCCAATGCTGGACAAGAATTGTTTTACCGAAATCATCATCATTCATTGCAAATAATTCCGAAAATTCATCGATCACCTCTTTGGCATCGTTGTATTGTTGTTCACTTAAGGCACGTTACAAAAGAAGTTTTTGAGCCTGTTGGGTAGTAGCTGGTATAAGTTTTGTCTCCTTGACATTACTACTATTATCCAAATTAAAAATCCGGTAAACGGGTTCACAATTTCTAATTGTAGTTCCTTCTTTTAGTTGTACCTCACTTTCGGATGTGTTGAGCACTCTGACTGGAATTTCCAAGTTGCCATATTTGAGTATCCGGTCTCCGACATCTAGACTTATTTTATATGTGGTCATAAAGTTGAGTGTGAGGAAATAGTAGTTCGCCTAATTGAACATCCAAAGATATTTCTCCAAAAACCTGTGCTGCTTCTCCAGTTGCTGTTCTTAGTAGATATTTGGTGGTGTTGTGAAGCCATTTGTTCTTGACAAGATCTGCTCTAATAATTGATCTCGAAGCTCCAGTGTCAATAGTGACTGCGCAGTAATTTTTTCCTACACTTCCATATATTACAAGACTGCTATCATTTCTCTGCAACTGGGCTACCTGAATGATGACATCGGGGCTGTCGACTCCACCAACCAATTTATGCCCCCCCCCCCCCCGACGTTAGCTTTTACATGTTCTCCGACTGCTGAACAGGGGAGCTAACGTGACTTGTCGCTGTTTGATTTTTAGTCCTTTCCCGAATAGCTTGCTCCTTGGCTCGACACCTTTGGCATTCTTTTCTGTCCTCCTCCTCCAGTGATTCCATTAGTTAGCGTTTCCTGCAGTCCTGTTCTATTACAATTCCAGCATCGAAGAATAACACTTGATGGAGTGTTCGGTGATGACTGCATTCTGTTGCAAGTACATTCTTCCAGCGAAATTTCTCTTACTCGTACTGCATTGCGAGAAGCTTGTCTGCCAGATTCTTTCCTGCTAGCCTTATCGCTTGTTGTAAATTTTGATCTGCAATAGCGTTCACAAACGCTTCTGTTGCCATTTCATTAAGGAAATCAGCATTTACACTAGAGTATGAAAGATAAGTTAATCTTTCCACATCAGCCTGCAGTTGTTGTAGTCATTCGCCATACTTTTGAATCCTGTTGCGTAGCTGTAAGCGATATACTTTCTGCAAGTGTTCATCTCCATAACGTAACTCTATCGCCTATACTAATGAAGTATATAATCACGTTGCCTTTCTATCGGTATAGTTTGTAGTAGCTCTGATGCAGAACCTCGAAATGCTAATACCAGAGCTATAGCTTTGTCTGCATCATTCCATCCGTTTACTTCGAAAGCAGCCTCGAATTGTCTCTTGAAAATATGCCACGAATTTTGTCCATCAAATATTGGAGGTTTCATTCTGCCTGCATTGGATATTTTAATTCCTTCGTGCCGTGGTTGTCGATGCTTCATCTTCTCCAAATCTGCTTTAAAGTAGTCAAAGTTGAACTTCCGCCACTTCCTGCTCGATTCCTTCAATTTTTAAATTTTGTTCATCTAACGAGTTTTTCAGGAAATTCTTCTGTTCCTCTAAGCGAGTTTCTAGACAATTCTCCAGAGAACTCTTTTGTTCTTCCAAACGGGTTTCCAGTGATTTCTTCTGCTCATCTAAACGGGATTCCATGGAATTTTTTTTGGTCCTCAAAAGCATCCTTTTGCTCGTCCAGACGGGTTTCCATAGATTTCTTTTGCTCTTCTAAACATGCTTGCAGAGAATTCTTTTGTTCTTCAAAACGGGATTCGAGAGAATTCTTTAGCTCTTTTAAGAAAGATTGCTTTTGTTCCTCAAGAGCATTATGTGACGTTGTGTTAAAAGCTTGTGCTGGATGTATGTGAGTGTGGCTGTATGTATGTGTGTGTGTGCGGATGGCGCGCGCATGTGTGTGTCACTGATTTGTGCGTGACGACCGCCCCCCCCCCCCCTTTCCCCCCTTTCACCTATTGCGTATATATAAATAAACAATTACGTATACATACCGTATACATAATTATAAGGCATCATAAACGCAGTCAAATTCACCAAAAAATTATAAATTTTTGGCGACATGATTTATATTGTATCTACTTACTACGATTAGCTATAATGCAAAAAATAAAGATAAATTGTATTAGTACAAAAAAAAATGAATGAACTCTCATTAACATTAATAATTTTGCTTTTAAAGGAATTAAAACAGTAAAAAGCCTGCGCAATATTTATGCTTCATTTTATCAGAGTTCGTCATTTTTCTATCAAGCTCAAGACGAAGCTAACCTGTCCGAATTCGTTTGCTTAGCTTGATCTCGACCGCCGGCGAATAAACATAACCGCAAAATATGTTATCTACTTAAAATAGCCAACTCGATGATCAAGCTAACTAGATACCTAAACTGTTATACAAAGCTCGGTGGACAGACATGGATTCGGATAGAGCTTGATTCGATGATACGTCACTAGCTGTAATAACAAGCCGAAGACGAAAACTTGAATTCGGAGAGGCCCTAAATGTCAAACATCAAGTTGATTAAACGAATTTGAATAAGCAAGCTTTGTCCTAACTTCGTGCTAACTGTTATAATAACTCAGCTTGTTTTTTGAGCTCACTAGTTGCTGTAACAAGGCAAAGATAAAAGATTCTGAGTGGAATATGCCCTTAGTACTCAATGTAAACATAAAGCATTTAATTATTTTATGGAGTGCAAGCTAAAAGCTGCCGCACGAAACAGGGTAAGATTATATTTTATGTCCCTAGAAGGATTTACGAAGAAAAATTAATTGCCCATAGATAGGCATATGAAATGAAAATATGCCCAAATTATTTGTGGTAAAAGCAGGTTATTTAAGGTAGTGGAAACGTCAAATTTCTATCCATTCCAACTAGTAAGGAATTGAGCTCCCGCAAATTAAATGATATACTTAAAAAAAATTTTTTTTTTATCTTCCAGCAGTTCACTTTATATTTCAAATATGTTAATATCGTGTGTATTTTCCGTAATCAGCAGTACGCGTAAACTTACGCAAGCACTTCTTTACCTGATTTCGTATAGAATGGTGTCAAAAGTAGGAAAATCTGAAATTACTAAAGCGTAACTGGAAAACGTGTGAAAGGAGTAGGTAGAGGCACCCATAGCAATAGAATCCGCATGAAGATTAGCTTCGTAAAAATCTCCCTGGTTGATGTGAGCCGGCTACATATTGCAAATTGTTTCTATTCTAGCGATATTTGCACAAAAGAAACAGCTTAAAAGGAACTTAGATAAAAAGATTATATCGGTGCTCCTAGAATTTGCATTTCGCAACCACTATAGAAAAGAAGTGATAGTGACAACATTAGTGCCATAAAGTACTACCGAAGTGGAAAATTTAAATATTGGATATATGAATTTCGCATTGCGAAGGGAGGCTACAAGCTACATAGAGAACATGGAATGCTGATTGGAGTCAGGCAAGCTATCACATAATATTCCACCCAATCCTCCTTCCATATTCCATTCCAACCAGCCAAGCCAGTCCCTGAGAGTTAGTTCGGAGCATCTATTCATAATTTTTAAAAACTGATATCATACGTTAGTTTCGTCCTTCTCCGCTACGTCGTCGCCAGCCTGCTGATTCTATCTATATGTATTTTTTTTTTTACATATATTTATAACTATTTATAGCTATAACTCTACAACTGCACTATGAACTCTGACTCGCTTTTCTATATAGTGGAAAAATTCAAATCTTTTTAAAGTGCGTGGTGTAGTGCAGCTATGCTTTGCGTTTTAAGTCTGCACCAGGTCTAGTATGGCTATGGTGGATGGCCCCTATATAGTCGGTGGGGTGTGTGATTCAGTATGACCCAACCGAAGACCGGGTGGTGAGTTACCAAAAGGACGTGTGTGTGGCTTGTGGGGTTGGATGGAAACTGCTGCTCGAGAGTTGTATCTTCTTCCCATTTTTTTTAAAAGTCAAAATGCAGCAAAATTGCTGAAGGGAAATTTAAGAGAACTTAAGAGCGCTCGCCTTCCCCGCTTTTTTAAAGTTTCAAATTTCCTTTTATCATTTTCCCCTGATCCTCCCCTCTGTGATTCCTAAAAGTGTCTTATTATTAAAAAAAAATAAATAAATAAATAAAAATAAAGAAATATTCCCAACTCTACCCTTTCTTCTTGCATAATTTTTTTACAATTTTTCCCACTACGAAATTTTATTAGGAATTTTCTCCAAAAACTAAATTGGAGGGGGCAAAATCATGCAAGGCTTCGATTCCAAAAAATATTTGTCTCTTGATCCTATGCGCATGATTGCCGTGTGCTGTGTACCATGAAACTTTTATATTTGGTGTGAAGCACAGAATATGAGATTGGGATGGTAAAGCTTTTAGATTACCACGAACTGAATGTAGGCAGACGCGGCGCGACGACAGTGGTGACCGGCGAGCTATCTTACGCGTACATTTACATTTTCACAATACGCACGCACACTTATTATACTCGATATATTGGAATGGAAACCATAGTCACCTCAAGGAATAGTAGATTTGTGTATAGTTTATATTTGTGATGTGTAGATTTGGTTTTATAAAATGGTATAAGAAGGGTGTAAAATGAAATTAACGGTTTTGCCGGGGTTAGAAATAGGAATGAGGAGGATAGACGTGGAATAGGAGGCGACATAGAGAAGATGGGGAAAATGTATAGACGGCAGAATGCGTAACCGTTTGCTGTTATATGAACATGAGATTTTCTCTTTTGGTTTGTGGTCGATTTTTTGGCCTGTACGGGCGCTCCAGTCTGTCTATCTATCTGTCTGTCTATCGTCTGTCCGTTTGTCTGTCATTTCTAGCTCTCAAACTATATGTACTCTAAATCTGAAGTTTCAACTACCCGGCTCGTTTTTTTGGCTCCAATCGTTCTCGGTTTAACGGTTGGACTCGGCTGACTTAACCGCTGTGACTTTTTGAAAACCTAACCTACTCTTCTATGGGAGGTTGGTGGTAAACTATATGGTAAACGACATCGAAGCTTACCAAAGAAGACAACAACGACAATGGCGATGACGACGAAGACGACGACGACGACAATGACGATGATGACGACGGCACAGCAACGATAACGAGAAAAGCTCTTTTCTCTTTAGAAGATAAAAGCCGTTCGACAAAGTCCGCGGTTACGCTATGTTCAGTTTTGTGTTGTTTGTTAGTAGCCTCGATACTTGAAGGACGACTGATAATTTTGTTAATATACACAAAAAGCAAAAATAAATAAATAAGTAAATAATAATAATATATATATATATCTATATATATATATATTTATATATATATCTATATATATATATTAATATATATATATGCACATAAAAGAAACTTCAAAAACTATAGTAAAACTCGTTAACAGTTTGCTTTTTGCATAATTTTGCTTGCACTTTTATAATAACGGATCCAGTTAATGAATTTGAAAATCCGTGGTGAATCTTAGATTAAATAACGAAAAATTTGAGATTATTTTTTTCGTAAGGGGCTAAAAACACGAAGTTTGTAAAATTTTGTAACAAATAATACTTCAAAAGTATAAAAAAATAAATATAGTGTGAATACTACGGCCAAATGAAGGTCTTTTGATTTCAATGTTTGTTTCCGGGCGTTTTTAATTGTATACTTGAATCCTAAACAATTTTTTTTATTACTACATTTGTTAAATGTATAACGAAAAGCAGTAACAGATAAAATAAAATAGAACTGGAAAACATGTGCTGGTGATAGTGTATTGGTGTTCAAATTTAAAAGTTTTTTTTTTGTTCTTATTAATAAGTTTGTTGTATTATTAAAAAATAAACACAAATTACAGAGGCAAACAGTTTTCTTCTTGTATAGAGGGAAAATTTTTAGAAAATTCAGAAAAAGTTCTCCAAAATTTAATGTTTTATTAAAAGTGAAAAGATTCTTACGATTTTTGGGAATAAAAGTGAAAATTTGAAGGAATACATAAATATGCAAATGAATTGGAGATAATTACATGTATAAATGGAGTAAGTGTGTATAATTGTATAATTAACAGTTTATAATCTTACAGTTTATTTTTTAAATTATTATTATTTTTGTTTATTTTTTTATTTGTTTCCAAAACGCATTACAGATTTACAATCATACATTGCACAGCTTCCGACACTGAGACTCCTGCCTATTCATATTGGAGTATTTTTTTTTTATATTCATTTCTTGGATTACCTATATAAATTATATATTAAATAAATAAAGTATCAAAGGCCGGCAAAAAGTTTTTCAGGATTTTTCGAAAAATTATACTTGCTAAATCTCCCATTATATTGAATTGCAATCACAATAATGTTTTTTAGCGAAAATTTACGAATAAACTTGGAGGGACCACACCTTTTCTTTTTATTTTATTTACTCACTTATTATTTATTTATTTTTGTGTGTTCAATAATAATCACCGGAAATGTAGTATCCAAATATGTATTACGATCATCATTATTCTTCTCTAATATGTCGTCGGTTACATCGTGGAAAAATGTTTTTCTCGACAACATTAAATCTCTTTTATTTGCTTTTGTTTGGCAACACGTTTAAAAACGGTAACCAAATACTAAATTCAATTATCGCAAAACCAGCCAATAGATTTGGTGGAAAAGTACGAACATATGTACTACGTAGGTATACATGTACACAAACCGGTTTCTTAAAATATCGCAAAACCCATCTTAATGAAGTTAAATATATACGGACTACTGGTATTACACAGCGTGAAAAGAGCCGTTGCTTCTGTTTAGGCTATACACTTAGGTTTTCACTCATAGAAGTTCAAAAAATGCATGTAACGACATTTTATATGCCTGATAGGTGTGAGGTTTTGAGGATCCTCCACTAACATGGCGAATGTTGGCAAAACATGAATCATTGGGGCTCCTAATAATAACTTAGAGAAATTTGACACATTAAAATGCCCCGGACACGTTTCTATTTATACGAACTCAAACGGTTCAAGAATATGTGGACAGCTAGCATATTCTATTCCAATTTTTATATTTTGCTAGACCCATCCCCTCCCCTCTTCGTTGTAGATCGCTAATTTTTCAACACCCTCATTCAGTTTTCCGATAGGATTTCTGCTGGTTTTGTGAAAATTAAAACATTAAAACGCTATGATTTCATCTAGGGTATAAAAATGGACGAAATTGGGCAGCTCTTTCTACATATAAAAATTTTGGTATTTTACGTATACTACTGAAAAGTTTTTCAGAATATGAAATATGAATCCTATTAAATTGATTCTAATCATTTTTGCTGTCCGACGAACCGCGAAGAACCACTTCTAAAATCAAACTTGCACAGATGGGTGACCATATACGAAATTCCATACCGGTATTTGTCTAGGGTATCATAACAATTGGTCGTAGACCAATTATAGCTTTTTTACTTATTGAAATTGTATTTACTATTTCTATGAAAATACCGTGTACAAAATTTCAGCTCTCTATGTCGATGCGTTCTCAGACAGTGTCCAAACATACGTGTAGTGAAAAACTAAAGTTTTGTATGGCAATACCAAGAAGATTGATCCCATTTTTGAACTGAAATTTACTTTTTCTTTGCCCGTATGCAAAATTTCAGCATTCTAAATGAATTTGTTCTCGAGTTATCGTGAGGACGGACAGACGGACATGCAAAAATCAAAATACCATTTTACTCTACTAGCATTATTTCTGTCTTTCAAAAACGGAACGACAAAGTTTGGTATACGTATGGTCTCATAGCGTATAAATAGCTCGCAGCTCAAAATCTCTTCTATGAAGATCGCAGTTTTACAAAATCTCTTGATTTTTTATTTTTTTTGTTTTTAGTTTTGTAAAAGGCATTGTTTTTATATAAAAGTGCAACATTTTCTCAATTTTACTACGCAAAGTTTTATTTAAATGCGGAATTTCGAGACGATGAGATTTATTTCAAAATGCAAGAGGTTTTAAGTTGCGGTCAATCTTTAAAGGTATATAAGGGGGAGGCCCATACGGAAAAACTCAATTTGAACCAGCAAATCCAATGTCAAATAAAGTAGAATGTAGGCTTTACCTTTGGATAGCATTAACCAATTACGATCGGTTTTACTATTACGAAGACTATAAGCATATGTATGGACTGATTTCAGCCGTACGAGGGGCAAATGCTGGTTCCATTCCAAAATCTTCGCGAGGAATTGTTGAGACATTAGGTCAGAAATATTTTCGAATTTTTCTGCATTCAGCTTTATATCATTAATTTCAATTAATTTGGACAATATGCACAGCTGCCATGGCGACCATAATGAAGAATAAAGCTACCAATACTTGGGATGACTTCAAATGATCATATTGCGCACAGAGGTACATTTAAATCGGTTTTGGCATATGGAGAAATCAATCTGTCCTTAGAAAAATTCGATTTTACAACCGGTTGAAGTATCATTCGGAAGCCATGCAGGTTCCGATCGAACCTAGACCCATAGAATCTTGATCAAATGTGTTATCCATAACACCATTGATGCCTTCAAAAGGATTCACATCCACTTTTAGGCATGTTGCCTGCAATTTTACCAACATGAGCTAATTTTTTATTAATATTTCAGGGTTTATGTAAATCGACTGGTAAAGACGCAGCTCAAAAGATTTTTTTAGTTGCCAACTGTGTATTAGGTCCCGGGTTGATCCTGGTTGGCCAGCTGCAACAAGAATAATTCCAATATTAAGGAATGCAGTTATAATTAACTTTAAACCAATGTACTACAAATGCTGTCTAGAATTCTTGTGGTTTTTCGAAAACGGTTAAATTTCATTAGTTTTTACATTCCAAAAAAATGCATGGTAACAGTACGAAAATATATCTGGCTCTGACCGATATTTCAATTTCAATCTACTTCAAATTTTAGCTTACTGATATATAGGATGTCCGGTCTTTCGTTTTACACCTGAAGGCTATGGATATGGCAAAAAAAAATTATATGGGAGGGGGAAATCCTAACGGTTGCCGAGATAACTAGATTTGAATATATTTGTGTATGCTTTTATAGATCACCCTGTAACTTCTGAACTTTTCACCTATGGTGATTTGTTAGATAGATAATCGCTGGACCTTTCCAGTGGTCTAATATAAAATTTTCCCCTACTCCCCTCCGTTTTGAAGTTATGGCTCAATGAACTGAATATTTCTCACACTCTGTACCCTTAAATGTAAGCCTTTCTGCGTTTTTTGCAGTTTTTCTTACATATCCGTCCAAAAGAGAGCTTTTAAGCTCATTGGCGACATTGCACTAATTTGTCAAACCGACTCGCCTTTTGATCCTTTATCGCTACATGTGTGGTCAATGTTCTGGTGAAATATGTATCTAGTCTCTCTCTTTTAGATTAATAAACAACTTCAAGTAATACTTGCGCTGCAAGCCACGCACAACTTTCAGTCTTAAAAATTTTTTCGGCCGTACAGTAAATTTCCGTGATGAACTCTGTGAGTGTGGAGCAGTCTACCATCTTCTGCGTTTCTTCGAAACTACAGTCTGTGAAGATTTAAAGGTGATATATATCAGCACATCCGTCACTCTCCTCATGTTGCCCAATCCTTACCCTATCTCTTCTCTGCCATGCTGCACTATGTATGCATCATAAGATATCCTAGCTTGACTTAGTAATATAATAAAAAAAAGTTTACATGAAAAACAACAAAGGAATGGACCCTACTTGCAGGATTTTTCCCATTGTCGAATTTTGATATATAAGTAAAGCTTGCTAAAGTTATCGTAAAATCAGGTGGACAGAAATACTTAGGAATAGGTTAAAGCTCTATGCTCAGTTTTATTCAAGATATAAAAGGAAACATACAGCTCTTTTGGGTTTTCATCGATTTCGTCGTGCTAAAAGAGCGCTTACTGATCGAGTAAGACTGCGTAAACTATGTATATGTACAAAAATTTGTCCGAACCGAGATACGTTGCTCGCGTCGCGCATAAGTAAATTTTGCGAAGTACTCTGGTAAATGGTTTGGCGATTATAGTCATATCAGTCCGAAAGAAATACGATATTTGACGGAAAACATTTTTAAACAGCTTTAAATTTTGATTTGTCTAGCTCTGAGTGGCTGTGTCCTAATTTCCCGCGCCCCATCTGACATCCTAAAAACCCATGAAAATTCATCGAAGGATATTCTCTGGTTACCTTAAAAAGCGCACGTAAATTCGTTCCAGATTTTGCTAGATAGGTAAGCATCCCATCCTTTAAAAAGTTAAACTGCTAAAAGTAGACAAGTTTTCATTCCAGTATCCGCTGCTTAATTCAAAAAAGATCTATAAATAGTATACTGCTGTAAAGAGTGTTAATTGCGTAAAGAGATGTAAAATTTAATCAATTGTATTTTACATATGTATGTATATCACTGGACGTAACATTTGTATATGCGATTTGCGGACACCAGCCATCATGGGTGGCATACATGCATATACCCAAACATTCTATTATATGAAGCTAGCTATATTATGTATGGATTGTGTTTGTAAAACTAATTGAGTTGATTGTACAATAGTGGTCTGTTCGACATGAGCTCTTGACAAGGGATTATCTCATTCCAAAGTACCCTTATCTAGGGTTTAAAATTTATTATTGCATTCACTTACAGACACATGTATTTGTTTCATTTTCACTGCATTAAGGCTCCAACCAGTTTTTCTATGGACACATTCAAAATTGAATGACAATTGTAGAAAACAGTATGTTTACCTGTAATTAAGCAATGTATATATGTGTATGGGTAAGGAGTGCATGTCCTGCAACAAAACTCTCGGGAGATAAAAATAATCCGTAAACCAGCTAAATGCATTCGTGCAACTAAAAGGCAAAGCGGTCTGACAAATCAATCAGATCCATCAGACTGCCATCAAAATCAGTAAATATTGACTTGAGCCTACGAAATTGTTAAAACTTACCAATCCTATGGGAAAATAATTTTGTACTCTCTTAAGTCAACTTTGTTACCTACCAGATACTATTCATTAAAAAATGTGCGTACCAGAAATAATGGATTATTATTAATCCACTGAAAATACAAAGGACTCAGCAAAGCTTGGTAAGATACTATTCAAAGAACACAGCAACCTAACTCTTTCTTTTTTTAGAAGGTGAATAAATCTTGAACAGAATCTTTGTTTTATCACAAAGTTTAGTAAATCTATGACTAGTAGCGCTATGTAAAGATGTTACCAAAAAATCACGAAGAACTTTATTACAATCAGCTTGACATCATTTGTGTTAAAAGCTAGAGCTAAAAAAAAATATCGAAGAAAGGGTAAAGACAGCTTGCATAGCCTCTTGTGGGCTGTAAGTAAGGAGAATCTTTATCAAAAAGTGGGGACTTCAACCTCAACTGAGGATGTACATCATTATAGTGCGTGCCTAAGTAAGGGCTACAATTAAATTAAGCTCAGAAGGATTAAAAAAAATTGTATATATAGGCACACGGTCGTCTTTCCCTCAACTTCAACGGATGCCATAAG
Source organism: Dioctria linearis (assembly GCA_963930735.1). Lineage (NCBI taxonomy): Eukaryota > Metazoa > Arthropoda > Insecta > Diptera > Asilidae > Dioctria > Dioctria linearis. Next base: position 477,174 of record OZ005741.1, on the reverse strand, counting down.
TGTGCTTCTAAATACATCTCCTGCCTCCTGACCTTCATGTTAAACATGCGGTCAAGCTGAGCCCTTGGACTACTAAACCCCATAGTAATATCCTTGGCTTGAGCTGGTCTTAGCTTCAACGAACTAGGCTAGATTTCGAAAAGATTTCATTCAGAGCAGAATAGGATAACAATGAAGTAATAAGAATTATTATACAGTTTTCTACATCGGGAGGTCCAATATAGCATAAAGGGTGGATGGTGGAGGCAAGCGATCGATCCCCACCCGTAGAGCTCCAAGAAAATCAAAATTTATACTCTAATTAAATGAGAAAAAACTTCTCTAGAGCTCTAATGTTTTGAAATTATATTCCAAATTTTGAAGTTTACAAGGTACACAAAAAAAGTAAAGTCTGGGTAGTTGAAATGTTAACACTACAGTGAATAACAATTTCCCGCAATTGGAATTTTTAGCTCCTAACGTTTATCAAAATACTTAATTAAATTACAGTCTGGCTGTCCAGACTTTGAATTTTTGTGTATCTTGAAAATTTGAAAAGGGGAATGCCCATTTTAGGCTCCACACCTCCAGACAGGAAAGATGTCTTAAACGATGCCTGAGGGGGGAGGTGTGTGTTTGTGTGCCATAGTTTGATCTAGTACATTTTGGAAAATCTAGCACATAATCGAATTCCTAAGGTCCTGAGGAGAAGTTTGAGTACCCAACTCCTATACTCGGAGGCTTAAATAGCTGTTTATAGCAATCCCCATACTAATTTTTTAGTATTTCCCTCTTTTTTATTCGAACTGAGGTATAGATTTTTCGCACTTTAGATTCGCTCTAACTCCGTAGGGTTATGTCCGATCGGAAAACGGGTTTTACTGGTCACTTCAGCTCATTAGCAGCTACACTTCGTAGAAGAACATTTTTCTTTGCATATTTATGGGTGGGGTGCAGGAACCCCGGCAGGGTGTGTGGTTCCAATACCGAATGTTGCATATCAAATTAAAGGTCTCGCCGAGTACTATCGGGTAGTGTACTGTTTTCCCGATTCAGAAAATTTTCTCGGGATGTTTTTGTTGCCGGAAACCCCATTTTCATGCATTTCGATCACATACATCCCAGTTACTACAGTTCTTTATTCCATGGCCGTTAGAACTCTGTACTGAACATTTCATTTTTTTATAGGAAATCATTTTCCTGGACTCACCAATCACGCTCAATCACGAGACGTAGAAAAGTCCAATTTTTCGCCCAAGAAAGTTGCTCAAGTCACATCCGATCGCTAAAGCTTTCCCCGCATAATTGAAATAAACATTGTTGATAAAATGTGTTCATCGTTTAAGACATATCTTATGTCTAGAGGTGTCGGGCCTAAAATTGTATGAAAAGTGGGCATTCCCCTTTACACAGAAATCTAATATAATTTCAATAATTTAATGAAATGTAAAATTAGGGGATAGTCTAGGGAATCTGCTATATTAAGTGAAGGGAAAAATTATTTTCTATTTTTTAGTGCAGATTTTAAATCAAAGTTTTTTTTTAATATTTATTATTTTTTCTTTTTTAGCCTTAAATTATTCTCTAAAAATTTAAAATTATATCATTAAGGAATTTTCAGTACAAGAAAACTTTTTGCATTTTTTGGTGATCGAAACTTACAAAAACCGGAGTATTTTGATGAAAAGAAGTATCACAGTCAGATATCGACGGCTGTACTGAAAAAGTGATATAGGAGAAGAGCTCGTAGCAGACCTCAATAACTCTAATTACCATATTTCTTCGGAATTCATCTGCATTATATTGATGGCTGAAAACGAACCAAACAAGTTGTGCCTGGGTCTGCAGGCTAGTTTATAATATACATAAATCGTTTGACTTGATATGATTTTTTTTTTCCCTTTTATTTTCAATTTTAATTTTGAATTTTGGGGTCCTGTTAGATTGCTTGAGCTCACCACGTAAACAAACTAACCAACCGGGCTCACCACGATCGGTGGCATTTTCCTCCATTTAGGTCCACTCCCTGTGGAGAAACTGAGTTAAATGTTTGACCTCTCCTATTGTAAATAAAGTTCGAAGATTGCAACAAATAAATTGGCAGTGTTATATGTCTGTATTAGACAAATATTTCAAGAAACTGCTTTCAATCACGAGACATCTTATTTTCTTCTCCATCAGAGAGTGCTTAAAGTTTCACCTCAATATTCTTATCGCCCCTACAATCAATGTTTCCTGTGGAGTATCAAAACAACCCAGATAATTACGAAAAAAACACAAATACACAGAAATTGACTAGAAGACTAGAATTGCAAAAAAGCTACAGTAGCTCGAAACATCCCAGCGGGAAATGGAAGCGTTCAAAGACGAATGCAAGAGCGGTTCCTTGAAAGCTCGCAGCTCTTCCCCAGAGTATTCTTGCTCATATCGTTTTAGCATGCCTGCAGAGGGAGGCGCTCAGTTGTAGATTCTGGGGAAGCGCTCTTGGAGGGCTTGTAGGGTAGCACTCTTGGAGCGGTTGTATGCAGGGTTGGCACTTTGGACTAATTGGATCAAAATTGGTCCATTTTTTCCTCCTTGATCCCACGGATCTTTTTTGTTTTCTTAAAGAAGACCCTTTTCGTTTTATCTATAAAAGGAAGATAAGTCTCGATCTTTTTCTCTTTCGGCAAATCCGCATCCCTCCAAACCATCTCTTTTTGGATTGCTTCTATTTCAGAAAGACTTTTTATACTTATAAGTAAATTGGAATCATGGATTTAAAGTACCTGCAAAGCTTGAAGCTGTTTTAGTTATTTTTGTTATAAGATAGGGTCGTTTATTTTGTGCATATTGACAAAGACTTACTTACTTATAACGTAAGAATAACAAATTAAAATCAACTAGCCATACTCCAATTTTTGGGCCCTATTTTTACATTTTAGATCTTTGAGTGGCTACTCTGGTTGTAGGGGGTATAAAGAGGAAATCAAGATAAGGGCATTATGAAAAATTTCAGTTTTATTCTGAATACTCTCCGTTGATTTTTAAATGTATAAGTATTAAAAGGGAAGAAAAGCAATATTGTAATATTATATTATTAATAAATGTGAATAGCCGCACACACTTCACTTGACTACTAAAATTTCAATTAACCGCGCACTTCAATTGACTACTAAAGAATGAAAATTCTGCTGCGCTTTCAGATGTATAAAGTCATCTTTTCACAACAAAAAACGCATAAGGTTAAACTCAGAGAAGCGATCTGCTTCCGCAAATATTCCCTTGGCTATGTTAAGAGAGCGCTCGGAAAAGACTTTTTCTGGCTATGGTGTCGAAGCGCTTGCCTTTACAAGCGCTTGACATATTTCCCGCTGGGATTATACAAGATAAGAAGATTCTCTACACAGATAGCTCGAAAAGTCAGCATTCAGTAGCACCAATAGCCATAACTACGGTAGACGACATCGGAGAGAATATATTAATATGCGTAGCAAACAGTCTTACCGCGGAGTTGACAGCTGTCCGGAAACCTACAAGCTGCATCCTCGTATTAAGGTACAACGACTATCCTCCAGACAGTGTTTCGGCGCAAAAGTTGTAAAAATACTACTATGTAACGCCAACATTGCCGGACTTAGACTAGGCTGATCTCTATTATAGTAACGTCATAAAAACAGTTTTTAATTGTCATGTGCCGCTGCAAGTCCATTGGTTTTGTATTAGTGAGGTATAAGGTCATCATTATGACCTTCCTTTTCCGCTCAGGGACATAGCTTAGGTACTCATATGGAACAGGCTTAAATTATTAGTAAAGAAAATGAATGAACTCATGATACGTAACATTGACGATGGTATGCAAAACGAATGTCGATATTGATCCTGGTGAATTTAATAGCCATTTTTGGTAGTATACTCGCGAACTCATTATACTCTTCTCCAAAAATAAAACTTAGTCCCTTGAGAGCAAAGTGAGAATGAATTGGTGCGAGTTAAGTCTAATACTCTCTGAACTGTGATGATGTGCATATTTAATTCATCAACATTGCTCCGTATCTTTTGGCAATAATTACTCACATCTTTAACATATCAATAACAGAACAGATTCAAGTATGTCGGGAAACTAGACCAACTGGCTCCAAAACCACATCATCACACTCATTAATTTTTGGAGGTCCATCACTATTCTATACCAGTGTAGTAACCTTTTCTATAACTTGCTTTCATTATTTGTCGGTTGTGTGATGTGGGGACGAGCGGAGCAATGCAGACCAAGTTAGTGCGCTTCTTGATCTTGCTCATTTCAAGTTACGTTTAAAATCGGTGACAGTAGAAACGAGTAATTATGGGTGGAAAAATAGCTGCAAACAAGTCTATGGTTGTAGGGGTTGTAATGGCAGTTCAACTCTTTTCTATGCTACTTCCACCTATCCCATTTGGTTCCTGATAATCACTGGCATGCTGATGATCCATGCCCCACCTGTTGATAGTCTTCGTCGTATTTTTCTTAATATAAGTTTAGTCAAAACCTAAATATTCCAGCAATTTCAACTTAATAAACTTAATTAAAACTTTGGCAAAATTTAAGATATTATGCTTCCATTTTTCAAGTCCTATTCTCCCAAAGCTCTCATGGTAAATTCGCATGGCACCATATAGATAGGCTTAAAAGTTCGTTTGGTTATGAAGCTAAATCCTCATAAATCTGGCTAACTCCACTTACTGAAAGCTTAGCACCATCAGAATATATCACTATACATAATATAATCAAACAAGCCATTCACAAAGATGCAAAAAGAAAGGAACCCATAATTGAACCTTGGAAAATTCCAGAAACCACAGGAAGGGAAGCGAAATTTTTTCCATCAAGGGAAATAGCTTGAAATAAGGTGTGTGCATAGAAAATTTGATTGACCAAGTTAAAGGTTATTAAGAAATTCACAGTTAATTGTGTCATCTTTATCAATATACCGGCAAAATATATGTATGTAACTTAAGAATTGCAGTGGATCACGTTGTGAACGTAACAGCGGTTATTAAATCGCATATAGTTAGTTAATGCAAAATATTTTCAATAACTGCAGAGAGAATGAGCAATGGAACAATGGGTGACATTCAATGCAGGACAATTAGAGCTGCCTTTGGATGCAGGAGTAATTGTCACAGTGTCAAGGAAATTTTGCGAGGTGAAGCCAATGTAGAAACTGAGTTGGAAGACAATTAATAAATAAAAAGTGTCTGTAGTCACTTTAAAGTGGGAAACACAATGTGGCGCTGTAGCTGATAGCGCTGTAGCGACACCTGTCAAAATTTTAAATCACGGAAAGTCTATGATGGCGTTCCAATGTATAGTATAGTTGGGGAAGTCCCATTTTTGCCAAATTTTAACTTTTGGCGCGCACCAAATCTGACATTTTAATAATTCCAGTGAAATGAGTGATTTATATAATTAAATGTTTTTTCATAAAATCCTGAACTCTTCCTGTGTTGCATTTTTTTTGCCTTTAAATACTTATAAGTTAAAGGGCGGCACAATTACACTACACATGCTAAAAAGGCTATTTCTTTTAATTCATCCATATTAAATAATATTTTCATATTCTACAAATTAAAATAAACGTGTATAAGGGCCCGTGGCAAGCTACGCCATTGTAACCAATATTAGCTACATAGCGCGTGCAACTGCAAGCTACAGCGCCACATTTTGTTCCAGTCTTAAGGTTCAGAATACGGGTAGCAAAAAGATTGTAAGGAAGGACTATTAATCCATAAGCCACTCTGCTCTTTTGAATAAACACCAGAACCTTTTAAATTTTTTCAAGTTTTCGTTGTTTGAATTGTTGTAACTCAAGGGCGCAGTTTCTTTAGAGTTATTATCAGAGTTATCACTCTTTTTAACTTTCTAATTTTAAATATTATTTTATCAATATTGAATTAACATGAATTTTTTTACTCAGTGTGCTCACAACATAACTGTAATGTAACATTTCAGTTATGTATATTTTTTGTTTCTGTATTATGCTGCCTGTTAAAATACAAACTTGGTCGTATTTTCATTACAGTGAAACCGATCAAAAACATTAATTAAGTAATGACTAATTGCTGTTAGTCGAGCTTTATCTGTGCATATTGAATAAAAAATATTTTAACTACAGACTACAGCGGTTATGGGGATTACGGGTTGGTTTTTTTCTAGTGCATTTGAGTGCATTCTTTATCACAAAAACTGTTGCAAACAAAGTGCAATTAATGTTTCAATTTAAAGTAGTTTTTTGTCCAACAAATATTTAATAATATCATCTTAAAGTAATATATCTTTTTTTTTTCAGCAACCATCAATCAACATCAGCGATTTTTCCACGAATCATTACTTTCAATTATATAAATAAAATGAACCGAAAAGTATAATTAGTAAAAAATAAAAACAAAATTATAGTAAATTAATTTAGTGCCTAAAAAAATAAAATTATTGAGAAAACAAAATTACGTAACACAACCATCCATAAAAAAGAAAAATCGTGCTCACATAAAATTCGATTCGTTCAAGACTTAACATAATTAAAAAATAATTATTAAACAAATAAAATTAATAACAATAATAATATAAAAAATAAGTATTACCATTAAATTTTCATATAGAGAAAATATTTTTTTTTTAAATTAAATTAATAATAATAAATAATAAAACAAAAACAAAAATTTGTTCATTTGGAAAAAAAAAAGGATAAAAAGCTTTTAATAAATGCAAAACAAATTAAAATGAGATGAAACCGTCCGATATGTGTATTCTCTTCCTTAATTTCTCGTCCGGAGTTTTTTTGAGTAATTACAAAAAGAGTGATAGTTTTAATAGATTCTTTAATAATCTATATAGGTACATATGTAATAATAAGAGGTGAACTATATAATTTAATATTAAAAAAATAACATTTTCTACTTTTTGAAGCTGAGTAGGAAGTAACCGCGCAGTTATGAAAGAAAATTTTGAATTATTTTTCGATATTCTAAATTTCCCAATTTGTTGATAAGCAATAAAAAAAGAAAATTAAAAATAATTAAAGTACATAACTTATAACAGAGCTTGCTTTTTAGTGGTTAGCACTCAAAAAAGACACAGGATTTGTTTGAAGAATTGAAGAAAATCACAAATAATGAAGAGCCTAAAAAACAATAAAAATTAAACAAAAATTAATAATGCACATTTCTAATACATTGCTGATTTTCAAATAATTTTTATTTTGATAAAATCACAGAAGGGAAATTTCATAATTTTCTTTTCTTAAAACAAAAAAAAAACCGCAGTAAGCAATTTCAGGAAAGAAAATTGTGTTTTACCATGCAGGAAATATTGAATTCAAAATAGGCGTTTAAATAAGCAAAAGTATATATTGAGCTGTGTCCCAATATGAATTCAAAAAGAATATAAAATATTTATAATTACCGTATTAATAAAAGTGCACGAAATTGTTACTGGAGAACAATAACAAAACTAGTAAATACAGAAATATTGAAAAGTGAAATGCATAAAATTCCTAATCAGGTGGAACAAATACATATGTATGTATGTAATTGTGTAAAAGTTTTGACACCATCTTATGTTATTTCAAATAAAAATTTATTAATTACTGAAATTTTTCGATAAAAGCAACTTTTGAAAATAATAAAAATTAAAATATAATATATGCATACATATATATATATTGAAAAATATATATTTTTTATGATATTATATGATTATTATTATTGGTAAAAAAAGGCGATATCTTATATACAAAAAAAGTGTACGTTAATTTTTAAAGCAGAAAGTGACCCTAAAGCGGCGACTTATAATCGTTTCAGCGCATAACACCAGTATCTAGAATACTTATATTAATTAAATAATGAGCGGAACATTTTAAATAATTGTAAGGACCATAATATAATGAAACAGAAAATTCGAATAATTTTGATATTTGTACTATTGTTACTATTAATAGTGGTTATTGTTATTGTGATAGTAATAATAGTAAACAAAACACGGGGATGTTGTACTAATAATAATTTGATTTTGAATCAATTATATTTTTTCTTGATTATTATTTTTGCTGCGCTAACAGCGGCGGTTATGTTAGCAGTAGTTTGGATGAAACTTTCGACAATGATGCAAAGGCGATTAGTAAACAGTAATAATATTGTACAGAAATACTATCAAAAATATCGAAAACAATTTCTAAGACTTTGCTGTTGCTCATATCACGTACCGCCTGGTCCTGGTCCTGGAGGTGGTGGTGGGTTTGGTAGTTGTTGTGGCGGTAGTTACACTAGCGATAGCAGCTGTTACAGTAATAGAAGAAATAAAGAACATTTCAATACTAATGAAAATATTAGCAGTAGAAATATTAGAAAGAGCAATATAACTAGTGGTGAAAATGACGTTTTAATTGAAAGAAACATCAGAAATAGTGGCATGAATGTTTTTCCTGTGCGATCGATTATCGAAAATATAAGAGAGGATGCTGGTAATAACAGCATCAATGACACCAACAACAAAAACACAAACAATAAAAACAACAACATCTACAAAAACAACAATAACTACACCAACAACACCAACAAAAACAGTTACAACAACGAAAGCAGTAACCAATACAATAGAAAAAACAACAACTACAATAACAACATCAACAGTAATGACAACAACAACGATAACAACAATGACACCAACAATAGTAATAGTACCAATAGTAACAATTGTTGCAAAGCAAGCAGACGTCGTCGTTCTCTATCAGGAGGCTTAGTTTGGCTACTTATTGGATTGGTATGGCTGGAAGGACCTTTACTTATTAGCTGTAAAATGAACTCTAGCGGAGATCATATGATAAAAATTAATTCAAATACGAACAGAATTATGAGCACCGAACAGCAAAACAAAAAGTTCGACATATTAAGCAACAATAAAAGATTCAATAAAATTTACAATAAGAATAGTAGCAATAGCAATAAGATTAGCGGCAACAGCAACAATAATAGTAACAACAGTAACAATAATAGTAACAACAGTAACAATAATAGTAATAGTGGTGCGGCAAGTGGTAGCAGCAATAATAGCGCAAGTAATGGAAAAAATAGCAATAAGAATAACTATAATACTAAAGATAACAATAATAGCACTAATAGTAAGGGAAACGAAAACAATAACACCAAAAGTAATAATAATACGAAAAATAATAAATATAAAAATAACTCAAATCAAAATAGTAACAAAGAAAATAATGAAAGCGGCAGCACAAGCCGAAATAATCGTAACATTAATAATAATGATAAGCAATTGTATAACATCAATTCAAACAGTTACAATCACAATAATAATAATAATAATGATGACAAATTCACTGACAATAATTACTATAGATACTCGAACAATTATAATTACTTAGATCACTATCAAATTCAAGATCAAGAAAATCAACATCAAATAGGTGATCACTTTTACAGTGAGCATCAAGAGCGCCACCAAGCCTATCACTACCATACACCAGTGCATTTAAGTGCTGGTAATTATCAGACTAAGCAATTATTACAAGAACAACAGCAACAACAGCAACAACAACAACAAAAACAATACCAACGAAAACAACACCAGCATGAACAACATCAACATAAAAAAATTGATACTCAACACCAAAAACAGCATCAGCAGTCATATGATAGTGTTTATATAGACGATACTGATAAGAGATCGATATTAGCTAGTATTGGTTGCCCAAATTGTGTTTTTAATGATAATTACAATTATTATAATAATAAACCCTTTATATCATCTGACACATCATCATTAGGGACGCTTTTATCTTCATCGGTAGCACATGACCAGTACGCATCAGTTACATCTGAATCAAATCTACAAGAATCAGACAATAACAAAAGTTGGCAACAACAACAACAACAACAACAACAGCAACAACAAGAACAACAAGAAGCAGAAGAAGAAGAAGAACAACAGCAACAGAAACAATCTTTGCAATATCAAAATATAAACAATAATCGACCAAAAGTGATCAATCATTTGTCGAGTGATATGATTCGTTTAGAATCAATAAAACGTCAGATTTTGTCGAAATTGGGAATGAAAAGTAAACCGAATGTAACACATCCACTACCGAAACAATTCATCATGGACACCCTGTATCGGGCGGACGGTGGTGATTATGTTGGTGTCAATTTTGGATTTCATTCAACAACGACAAGTGATATGAATAGTGATGACAGTGACTATAGTGTTAATGATGATTATGGTAGTGGAAATAGTCATAATAGTGATAATAATCATGATAATACTGATGATCTTCCAAATATTGTGATGTACAATAATCCCAATTTGAATTCGGATTTAGTTTTTGATGTTATTTCGACACATACTAACGGTGCTTCAGTAGCAACCGAAAGTGATTTACTCTCGAGTCATAGTTACCAGTATCAAAAGAATCAAGAGGAGAGTTTTGTGGACACAGACGATTTTTTTGGTAGCACCAAAGAGATTATTACGTTTGCCGAAAAGGGTGAGTTATATACATACATACAATTATGCTTTGAGTTTTTTGTGGGTTTTAAATTTATTTTTTTATCAAATCAAAAAATTACCAAAAATGGCTGCGTACAAAGTTTTTAATAGAACATAGCCACATGTTATGTTTTGGTAATTCTTTTTCAACTAAATAATTGTAGATCAATTAGAACAATGTAGATTTCTCGAGATATGGCGGGAAAATTTACCACTAGTTTTACCATTTTCAAAAGTCCAATTCTTATCATATGCAATAAAACTCGAAATCATAAGTCTATATTCCTATATACAATATATACGTGATTTTATCTTTTTCGTGAAATCTTTTTAATCTTAAGTAGGTAATTAAATCTAAAATTAGTGCCCTGATTAGTTATTTTCATAATATATTCTCCCACCACATACCTATATATAAATGTTATCTTAATTTTTAGCAGATTGGGCCCTTCCAAGTATGTTGCTGGTTGAAGGTAATCTTTTAACTCAGAGTTTTTATAATATACTTAGTCTGCAGAATTCTTCGAGAAAACACCAGCGTTACCAGATGGTCGAACCTATGTAAAATTCCTACGTAAAATGGGAAAATTTGGTCACTTTTCCCTAATTATTAATTTTTAACTCCCATCTAATTCCCTTTATATTACAATTAAAAATAAATGAGTAATAATAAAAACAACTGAATTTAATTCAATAAAAAAAAAATATATAAAAATCCGGAAAGAATAGACGTAGTAAAAGAGTTAAAAAGAAATTCAAAAAGATAATCATATAAATTTGTGGAAGACTTTGTGAAGACAAGTGATCTATAAATTCATACTTCACGACATTTTGACACAACAGGAGATTACTGCTTTGATGAAAACCTTGGGTTTCTCTAGGGCACCCTAGGGCTACACTATCTTGTTTTTTTTTTTAAAAAACCTAGGGCCACCTCGAACTAACTTAAGCAAGAGTAAGCAGAAATTAGAAGAAAGAAATAGAAAATAGCTAGAGCACATTTTATTTGTCTTCGCCCACCACTTTATAAATGACTTTTTACAGTTCATTATACTCAGGAGAACTGTCAGAGAAACGTCATTACACTAGGTTTACCCTAAATTCAAATAACTTGTTCGATGAGTGCACAAAGACCTGGGTAAATATTGTAGGGGAAAATTTACACAGTGTTTTCATCGAACAAGCCTAATTATAAGAAGTTAGGGTAAACCTAGTGTAATGACGTTTCTCTGACAGTTCTCCTGAGTATAATGAACTGAGAAAAGTCATTTATAAAGTGGGTGAAGACAAATAAAATGTGGTCCAGATATTTTCTATTTCTTTCTTCTAATTTTTGTTTATTTTTGCTTAAGAAGTAATTTATATGTCCCAATCAACAACAAAATTCAAGTGGCAGCTCTCACATGACAAAGAAATTTTTAGCGTAAGTTCGGGTTAGCCCTAAGTTTTTCAAAAATCAAGATACTGTAGCCTTAAGCCCTAGGATTAGGCTGCGATTACGCACATCGCCAGTAATACTATCGCCATCAAATAAAATGCTTTTATAGTAAATGGTGTGGTTTCGAGATAAACGCCAGAAACGCATGCTGGCGGCTGCTGGCGCCAGTGCTTTTTTACGGTGGTTATTTATATTTACGAGCGCCAGTTGTTTAGATGCAAAACCGGGCTCAATTCCATGTATATGCGGTTCGAAATAAAATGGGTCGCTTTGCTGGCGTAGTCAAGTCGAAATGGTGTCCTATAAATATTGTTAGGTTATATTTATTCTGAGTTTTTTTTGTTTTTTTTTTTTTTTTAACAAAATTAAGAAACTTTTTAACTCTATCACACAAAAGACATAAATAAGAGGTTATGTTTAGCTGTCACTTCAACTACATAGTACATTTAGATCTGTTTTCAACTCAATCTTTCAACTCTGCGTACACAAATGCATGAGTCGAGAACTCAATTCAGTCTCGATTCAATCCTTGAACTCTACATGTAAACATGGTAAATCAGAGAACCGAAGGAATTGTCATTTCGAGTTTACTTTAAATGTTTGTAGGGATAAAATCCATAAAACACACAGACACCTTGAGAAAGTAATTAAAATTAAAAGTTTTATAAAAACCTGCATTAGAACGTCTTAATCACGTTCTAATGAAGTTAGCCAATAGTCATATTATGTGAAAAAAAAAATATATAACCATCAAAGAGAACATAGCTTTTCACTTTTTCTCCTCCACTTATGCTTGCCTTAATTGAAGTCCTTTCAAGTTCCGATTTTCATGTTAAGTACTCCGTCTCGTCATCTCATTTATGTCAAGATAAAGTTCTGTTTGAGGGGTAGAAGGCGGTGGACATAAAGTGTTACACTCGTTCAGTGTCTGTCACCTGCAACAACCTCACGAATATAGTAAAAACAACAGCAACAATGAAAACAAAGGATCTTTTCTCATCTCGGCCTCGGGTTTCTCTTGGTGAGGTGCGACACAAAACCTAAACCAGACAGGAACAACTTTTTTGAGACTGCTGAGAAGTATAACTGAAAGTGGGTTGTTGAGACGTGGTATGATATGCATAGTATGTGACGCTGACGAGTGGCTTAGTTCTCATCTCGTCTCCCTGCCTTTTTTAAGGAATGTCTCGTTTGGGGGGGGGGTCTATATAGACCCCCATGCGAAAACAAGGTGCAGTCAATGCTTACGTGTAATAACTTTCAGTCCCATGTATGTCATCTGGGCTATGGCTACAACATCCAATGTTTGAAGAGCAAGGTTAATAAAGAGCACACCCTGCAGCATAGGCACTTGACTTTAACACGTCTGACACCTTGATGGAGGAATAGCGTTTAACCCCCACCATTCTGACCTCCTAATCAGGGATAAACCATACCATATTTCATACTTCACATTATATAGGACCGATATGGGGTTATTGCTACCATTGCAGCTGGGTGGAGCTGCTGCTTTGTACTGCCGCCTTCTCTCAGACATGAAGGATATTTTCTGTGCAGCCATAGCCATCCATGTTTAGTTCATTACAGTCAGTTAGAGCTGGTTAGTCTTCTCCTCTCCCCTCTTCCCAACCGTATACCACCTCCTTTTACTCTTCAGCCGTCCTGTTCATCATCATTTCATTTATAGTTTATTGTAGTCAGGCATAAATTTTTAAGGACTCAACCTTTCTCGTCTTCTTTTTGCGCCCATTATCAGAAGCTAGTATTGTACCTACTTATCTTGTAGGCAATTTCAATTATAATTTGTATAACTTAATGAATTATGTATGTTGTGCCTAATAACCCTATATATGTAGATGTTTTTGATAATGAAAAAATATAGTGATAAAAATATTGAGGAGGGAGATTAATTACCAAGCGTGAAGTTCATATACATATACATATACTACCATTGCCATAGTACTTAACCTGCTCTATTGCAGAATGGTTCTTATCAAATTTCGAAGGAAACTGTAGATAAGAGAGCCTAAAACTAAGTCAAGGTACATTAAGATCAATGAGTTCTTGACTGGGTAACAGAATATTAACTAGGGATAAAACTCCGGGTAATATTGCCATTTTCAAAGAAATTTTCCGGAAAGTTTTCAAAGTTGCTCGAAACTTTTGGATCTCTAGTCAGATTTTTTGCCCTTTTTATGAGCTCAGTGTTTTTAAACAAAGAATTCCAGAACCAAACCGAGACCTCAATAAGGTCTGAAATAATCATACGATGCAATAAATATAGCTTGAGCCGTATTAAGCGCTCATATTGTGGAAGGTTAACTAAAATATACTTTTTTACGCACTCGGTTAGTTTTTATGGTATGTATGTATTTTGCAAAATATGCACATGTGTGTTAGTTATTATATAAATAATATAGTATTTCTTGGTTCTCTCCATTATATGGATTCTAGGAAATTCCGATTTCGAGGAAAACAAATGTGTTCCTCCGTTTTGCGATCGACGAGAGATAAAGATAGCTGCAGGATTTTTGATCTTTTGTTCAGTTCAGTAAGTCTTCATAGTTCAAACAAGCAAAATTATATTAGTCGTGCGTGTGCTTGATAGAATAATCGTTTTGTAACGATGTCATGAAGATCTTCAAAAGTCTGGGACTACTAAAATTTGATTGATACAGATAGCAAGAAAAAAAATTCGCAACTAAACGCACCAAAACTAAAAAAAAAACACTTTCTAAGTATCTGCAAGTAATGTCCTGACTGACGAAATCAAACTTTTATTTCAAGATCGTCCACAATTAATTGCGTCGTCAATGCTTCATCTCAAAACCAAATAGAAAGGAAAATTCGCGTTGCAGTTTCCTATTCTTCATACAAGCAATTTGCTGAACTGAACAATAATTCAAATAAAGTCATACAACTTTGACCAGATATCGTTTAACAACAAGGTTGCAAATATTAATCGTAGTAGTAAGACCTAGTTTATTATCCGAAAGCTGTGCATACTGAACAACAGAATAAAAATTTCAGCATATATCTCTTCTAAAACTCATAGATGAGAAGGACCATTAGCGTAGATCCCCTAAATATTAATATTGATAAACATATTTTATCATTGTTATTATTATTAATTAAAGGATCTTTGACAAAAAGGATTACTTAATTTATAATTATATTTTAGAAACTTTCTCAATACGAACATTAAGCGTAGCTAACACAGCGATCATTACGAAAATTGATCAAATCCCAACTTTTAATTCAGATATGGTCTTGAACAAAAGATGCTTCTCTGAGCCAACCATATGTAAACGGGATTAAGTGTACACAGTTCGCTGACGTAACACACCTCGAAATCTGGAAGTTATAATTAATAAAAACTTCTCTTCGGTTGATCATCTTATTTCAGTCCACTCCATGGAAAAAAGATTTAGAAGGTTGCAACTTAAGATTACAGGCAATTCAGCATATCTTTCAGTCAATATAAAACAAAAAAACTTAACGAAAAAAAAAACGGCACTGATATCCTTGGGAAGAATCTTTCCACCATGGGGGGGGGGGGGGCTATTGTTGAATTACGAATAGTTTTTAAGAATTCGTTGTAAATATAACGAATTGTTTGCGTACGAAATAAACGAATACGGATTTCAAGAATACTACCTCATATGCGCATTCATTTCGAATGGTTTTGACAGCTTAACGAATACGGAATTTGTCTTCGTTATGCTGCAAACATATTAGCGAAGAGCTCGCTTTCTCGAAGTAATCGCGATTTTGAGCAAGAAATGAGACTTTTGACCTTCTCCCGAGATTCCTTCGTTTCACTGATTCTGTTACGAATGAGAGGATGAGGATGAGAGATTTCTCTATTTCTCTGATTTCGGAATTAAAATCAAATGAGACTACGTGCGTCTATGCTTCGAATTAACTGCGAGATTCCTTCGTTTCTCTGAGTAAGATTGAAATGACTCTTCACTTACTGATAATGTTCAAAACAAAAATAATTTATCAGCTGAAATGTCTAGTGTTTATCTGATAAGTGATATAATTAAAGGTGACCAAGACAATAATGTTCACGGACCTTATTTTCCACTTAAAATGAATAATATATACATATAAGGCATATAGAAAACCACTAACACAGACACAATTTGTGCATAACTTCGTTTTCACACCAATTCGGTTGGTCTTAGCAATTCGCTGTCAAGAGAGAATCTCGGGTTGATAGATAAGTCGAGATCGAGAATCATGTTCCTTTTTAAGGCTAGAACACAGCGCGAGCGTACACGACTTCGACTCAGTCGGCGTTTGATAACTTCGGCGTAGTGAACCCTCCCTGCAAACATTGCGGCTCAAAATCGAATCGAGTTCAAAGTAGGTCAATTCGACTATTCAAAATCGAATTCACTTGCGACGTGCTTGCGAATTGCAGGAGAAAAACACGGAACACGATATCGAAACGTATTGGCGACCCGGCAGTGGTTCGCTAGCTCGACTTACTTTCGAAGTTAGTAGTTCGTTTTGGATTCGATCTTTTTTAACAGTATGATCTGGTATCGACCTCTCTTGCAAGGCGTTTTGCTAAGTAAATACGATATCGAATAAATAAATAATAAATTCTCACTGTAGTAAAACTTCACTTTGCACTTCACTCAATAAAATCACAACTTAGAATGCTTGCGAAGAACAATTTCTTGAATAGAAAATTTGTGCTTTAACGACTTCCTCGGAAATTGACATGAGCCGTATCGTAACTTCTATATATAGCAAACAAATCGAAAAAATTTCGAGCTATAAGCGATGCATCTATTTCGAATTCTCGGAAATTTCAGCATGCTTGCAAACGTCGTTTATGATAAAAAAAAATCGAAGAGATTTCGAGCCACACGCGATTCATCTATTTCGAATTCTCGGAAATTTCCATATGCTTGAAAACGTCGGTAATGGTAAAAAAAATCGAAAACTTCGTTTAAGTTAAAAAAAAATCGAAGAGTTTTCGAGCTACTAACGTTTCCTCTATTTCGAATTCATTTCGTACGGCGGAATTTCGTCAAATTGTTTGCAGGGCTTTTGTGTATAAAATATATATGTAGTGATTGCGAAAATGCTTCCTTGTTATAATGTCAGATTGCACCATTTTGAACTGTTTTGCAAACGCTCAATCGTTAAAAGTTCTGCAACTGAAGTACGGACAATGGGGGGGGGGGGGGAGGGTTCAATTCAAAGTAAAGCCAAACTAATAACAAAACACAAAGGAAGTAGAACAGCCAGTAAAATCTCGCTAGAATATAAAATCAACGGCCTGGACTTGATGCCGTAACAAGCCATCAATGCTTCGCTAAAATATAAAATTAACGATGCCACGACCTGATGTAGAGGGAAGACCGCAATTTTTTTTTAGAAATTTATTGGACATTTTTCCTTAGAATTGTTATGCATTATTGGAGGCTGACAAAATTTTTATGAACGTAGACTACTGACTTATAACAATGGACTGAGCGTATTGCCATTTTCCTATAGGAAAGAATGGCACAAGTTTTATAGTTTTCTCTTTCGCCCTATGGCAGGGTTGGAGCTACCAACCCAAAAAATTGCTTACTGAATGTTTTCTTATTACATTTGTTGTTTTTATGTTAGCTACAGATGCAACACCGCAGAAAGAATAATGTAAAGATAGTGTTTACCATGCTCCGTCTCTCTTGCCCATACGCAGGATGTCAATTTACGGGTGTATTATTGGTTGAGTTTTGCATGTTTTTTATAAACGTTTTAAAGGGTGCTCTAACGGTGATATTCAAAAAACACAATATTTGTGCCACATGAAATAGCAAATCGCTCAGTTAATTGTTATAAATCAGTGGAGTAGACGCGTAGATGAGTAGCAAAGTATTTCCAACTCTGAGTTTACCCTAGTAGCTGAATAGCTGCTTCCCAACTCCTTGGTAGCTAAGTTCATATTTTCTTCGTTGTTAAATGATAGCTAAGCATTTATACACGTATTATACACGGTGTTTCCACTTAGGTGTCTATAGAGCAGGATGTGATAGTACTCACCTAGCAAAAAAAAAATGTATGGCAGGGTGGTCATATTATTAATCATTTCGGAGATACCTATATGATGATTAAGAAATCACATTTTTTACAAAACACTCTGTAACTTAAAAAATACAGTATGCAGAGCTTCATGGCCTTTTCAACGACTGCTCAACTAGACCCGTACTCCTCTCCTCTCAGAAGTTATCGGGGTCTAAACTAAAAATTCCGCATTTTCATCCTATTTTTACTTTGACCACTGTTTTTTACAAACCAGTGGTTTTTTGTACTTCGTTTAGCTCATTCTATCTATCTCTTTTTGGCTTTACTAATGAATATACGATGCTCGCATTTATGTATACAACGCAGCGAGCAAACACAAGTAAATACAATTACAGCAAGTGCCAATATAATTAGTGCAAAAAGTAAACTTTTTAGCAGTTTAGATTCGGAGTACAGGTCAGCACAGAATTTGTTTTAACAATTTGATATGAAAAATAACAGAAAATTTTAGCCACAAGTTGGAAGTTAAAAAAGCTACCGGTACCAAAATGAAAATCTTTCTAGCTAAATTAAGTCCTTGGTAGCTAATTGGAAACAGTGATAAGCACTCATTTCTTCTTAGAAATATACAGGACATACTGTTCCTGCACTTTTATTTTTAAAATTTTTATGATATTGATTTGAAACCTACGGCAAAATACTCGAAACTCTTCAGTTCAAATGCTGCCGGGCTTAGATATTTGAAAAAGGTTTTTTTTTAAATCAAAAACCTGAAAAAACCGTGTTATCGCCCCCATCCCCCCAACACTTTTTCATATACGCACCAATATTTATTATTTTTCATACATAAGTTTTCCAAATATATTTGTACATGCTACCGAAGCTGTTTTTCTAAATTTGTTAACATTTTTCATGTTACAATTACTTTCATACGATTAAAATAGACTCTTGTAATTTGAATAAAATTTATTGTTATATGTTTATTTTAACACGAGAATGAAAATTGAGGTGATTTTATTCAGTAGCGTAAAAACTGGATAAATCTCGTAAGTAGTTTATTTTATAAAAATCAATTAGTAATCCTCTGTCTATTGGTTTTTATTCATTTTAATTCTCAAAAGCTTTCCGAGATGGCGACAGGCTCAGTACAAATATTCAAACATATTTATCTTGTCTCTAAAAATGAGTACATATCGATCCTAGCGTAAGCGTAGTCCGCAGCAGTGCTGGAGCTTCAAGTGTATTGAAAGTGTAGTAAATTACTTCCGCTAAGATTAGGAGTTGCCCGATTTAGTCCATTTTTGAAATTTTATTTGCGAGTACAATAAAAACACCATGTACCAAATTTCAGCTCTCTATATCGATGCGTTCTCAGGCAGTGTCCAAATATATAGTGGAAAACGTAATTTTTGAATGGCAACCCCACGAAGGAGTTGCCCGATTTGTCTCATTTTCAAACTTAATTTTACTTTTTTTTTAAAGTCCGTATACAAAATTTCACGGACATGCAAAAATCAAAGTAACTTTTAATATTATGCGTGGGTGTCCACTCCATTTTGCTCTACGATTATTATTTCGATGTGTTACAAACGAAATGACAAACTTATTATACCCTATAGATTTGATCTAGGGTATAAAAATGTATCTTAAGCTTGGGACCGAATCAGTTATGACTTTTTAGGAAAAAAACCGACTGTACCTGTTATTCCAGACCGATAATAATTTGATGCTAAAAGAACCAAGCTGGAAAGGCTTTTTATTTTATCTGGCAAAAATAAAAAGCCGGCTGGGCATATTCTTTTTCTTTATTTTTGCCAGAAGAAATAAAAAAACCAGCTGGCTTTATATTTTTGTCAGATAAAATAAAAAGCCTTTCCAGCTTGGTTTTTTTTTGCTTTTTTTAATAAAAAGTTAAGTTTTCAAAAGCTTTGCAGGAATCGAAACGGGTTTCACGAGACATCTTTTGGTATATTCCGCAAAATTCCACGATCATGATTTATCCCAGCTTTTTTTGTTTAAAGTTTTCACCAGTTACCAGTTAATTTCCTCAAACAAAAATTCTCAGCTGAAAACAAAACAAATTCTCAATCTCGAACAAATATGCAATAAAAACGTGAAAAGAGAAAAAACATTCCAAATAATTTTCTCGGCTTATAGGTATATTTTAAATATATGTCCTTCGTCTCTTTTTAACTAAACCATAAACGAAAAATATTAACAAATATTTTCCATTTTCTCTCATTGCATTCCCAATCCACTCCAACAAAAAAATTACACGCACAGCAAGCAGCTGCGGACCAGTGCTGGAACTTCTACTGCATGCGAAGTAGATTTACTACACTTTAGCTCTTAGAGTTGTTTACTACACTTCAACTCATTTCTACTACACTTTTGAGAATTATGGAAAATTAGCAACAAATATATAATTAAATTACCAATTAAGAAATTTTTCGGTATAGCTAGCTACCTATATGTTACATAAAAAATTTCTTAGTTTTTCAAAAGTTTGATAATGGACAATCATATGATTATCTCGAGCTTTTGTGGGAAAATATTAAAAGCTCTAATAAGGATAAATTTGTATATAAGCCATAGAAATTTGCCAAGTTATCATCAAAATGGAATAAACACCTATTTCGCTTCATATAATTCACACTTTCAAATTATTATTATATGGCAGGCAGGCACGAGCCAAGCCATACTGATGAGCATATACGGGTCCTGACGAAACGAAACGCCCTCTTTTTACAAACAAATTTCTTTTTCAAAGATTTTTTGATTTAAAAAGCTTTTTTTTCACTCAATTTTCATAAAATTGCTTAATTTAGCAATGATATGTGAAGTTCGTGTAACTTATAAGTATAATAAAAATTTTAATTTTGTTTTTTTCCTTTTTGGTTATGAAGATTTACAACTTTATGTAAACTTTTTTTTTAAATGAAATTCTCAAATAAAATCTCTATGGTCTTACATATCTGTAAATATTTTAATAAAATTTCGTAACAATTCGTTCCGTTTTCTCATTAGTAGTTAATTTTTTAACAATTTGATGAGTTATCTCTACCAAAATATGTATGTACTTGTCATCTCATGTTTATGAAATGATCACATCAAGCTAAGAATGATTGATAAAATCGTACTTCACTTAGTAATAACCTAAAGAAAATTTTCAATTAATGTGTTGCCATATAAAAATTTAGATTTTTTCCGTATACTGTGAAAACGATCAGTCCAAGACATTTTTATTGCACTAAAAACTTCTTCAGAATACGAAATCCTATAAAATTGCAATTGAAATATACGCGAAAAACCACTTCAAAAATGAAACTTGCATAGATCGGTGACCATACGAAATTTTTTACGGGCATCTAGAATATCATAAGAATTGATCTTAGACCAATTCTAGCTTTTTTACTTGTTTTAAATAATTTTGTTAGGAAAGGTATGAAAATTTTATTACGGTTCGGAAGATAAGAAGATTATCAAAACACCATTTTTCTCTATGAATAATAGTTTAGGGCGGAGGAGCTATTCAAATCAAACTTTTGTTAGTTTTACATAAGAACACTGCAAATATTATAGAATGTAAGGACTCCGTTGGGCCTCGCATGTGGTAGGGAGGGAGCCTTTTTCATGGCTTGTGAAGACCTATTCTCGAGGGTTTTGCACGTGCGCATTCCATTTTTAAAAACTCATGTGCGCGTGCTTGAGTTGCTTTCATTGTTATTACCGCACGCGCCCATGAGAAAGCGCACATTCGCGTGCGCACACGAAATTTCTCACTGCTCCTTACTCACGAGTGAGTAATTCAAGAGAAGAAAGCGCCCACTCTCGAATCAAAATTTTAATATTAATTGTCCTTTGCAAGCAATGAGAAATTTCGTGTGCGTTTTCTTCCCTTGAATTACTCACTCGTGAGTAATGAGCAGTGAGAAACTTAGAGTGCGCACGCGAGTATGAGCTTTCTGATATTGAATTACTCACTCATGAGTAATGAACAGTGAAAAATTTTGTGTGCGCACGCGATTGTGCGCTTCATTATATTGAATTACTCACTCATATGCGTGAGTAGAATGCTCAAGAAAATCGCGTACGAATCATGAGTATGTCCGCTTTGATCGCACATAATTTATTACTCACGTGCGTGTGCGTTTCCGTACTCTGCCATAAGATTTGTTGGGTGTGAAACACTGTGGAGTTTCAGATATTCAAATCTATTTTAGAAAATTGAGTTCTATAGACAGGCTATACCATATGCCTGCAACATCTCTGTATTGTAGAGTTTTTGATATTACTCTAATGAATATGGGGCAAAATGACGACGAATTATCTGTTCATGTGTTTGCTTAAGTTAGTTTTCTGTTATCAAAAGAATTCGTCAACTACTGAGTCGGCTGATGACGCTGCAGTGTGCGTTTTTCGCGAAGACTCTGCGTGAAAATAGTGGCAATCATTCGTATCCTGGAAGCGGAAATGTATTTCCTTAGCTTTAGTACAGATAAAAGGAGATCAGATGATCAGATTCTTTGGGTGCCGGGCACAGAGACATCTTGGTTAACGAAAATTCGGACGAACTCATATGACGACTTGCAGAAAATTGGGACGGAAATGTACTACCCAAGATGCTAATCTGGAGCAATGCGGCTTGGGCCGGCTGACACAGTCGACTTTGGCTTAATGATTTGACGGGCAAATAAATCAAAAAACTGTGAAGAAACTCAATCAAAACTTAACACGAAAAGTGTAGACACTAGACAAGTCTTTCTTAAGCACCCTGCTGTCTTCCTTACTAGGCACTCCTCTGTAAAGAAAAAACACATACAAAAAAAATGGGAGTTCCTCAAATATATCGTGTCAAAGTAAAGGCCATTGTATCCCATCTTAAAAAGAATCCTTCGATGTCGGTCTTCAGTCATCTCTACAAAGATTTTTGTAAGTTTTCAAATTATAATTTATACTGCAATCAGATAAAGAAAAATTTCTGTTATACCTGGGAATGCTCACTTTTTGATTCTTCTGATGCAATAATTTGACGAGATACAGATATATGTACATACATACATAAATATTATGTACTCATAGATTACAATTTGGATATTGATTGATAGATAGCCATGACCGAATCAAAAAATCTCAGAACTCATGAAAAAATATTTCTTGTGTACGTTATGTATACATAAAGTAAATCGAACTATGAAAGTATTAGTCATTGGCAAGGAATAACGTGACGCTAAATCCACTCCTTGCTTCGCATTATTTTTGCTGCCAAATACTGCTCTCTCATATAATGGCATTCAGCCAACAACTATTCTATCTCATGAAATCTACAATTTGTCTGTCAGGATTTTGGGAAAGTGAGTATCCATTTGAGGGAGGCATAATGCATAAATTTCCATGAAGTCTGAGATTCTATTCGTTTTTGAACAT
The DNA here is from genome assembly GCA_963930735.1 of Dioctria linearis. Lineage (NCBI taxonomy): Eukaryota > Metazoa > Arthropoda > Insecta > Diptera > Asilidae > Dioctria > Dioctria linearis. The sequence goes on along the minus strand of OZ005741.1, from coordinate 453,778 downwards.
TCCAAAATTTCTCTATTTTTGTATTCATGGTTAAAATTTTTGGTGTCTAAGATCTTAATTTTGAGGGGATATACAATAAAGTGGTTGAGCATCTTAAATGTGGATGAAACACGCTTTCCATCCGAATTATTATTATGTATGCTTGCATTTCCGATTTTTACGAAGAGAGCAGAAGTTTCTGTGTTATCATGTTACTGTAATATCCAAGTTGATGAGCCTTTTAATAAAATGGTTATTTTCAGTTTAGTGCCTTCCTCGCGATGCTTGAGTTATAATTGCGAAGTGTAAATTATGAATTTTAAATACTATTCACAAAAATTTGCAGTGGCGTGCTACGTACCTTCTCGGGTTTTATTTGGATTTTTGTCAGTCTTCGATTATTTGAAGTTATCAATTTTGAATACAAAGGCAAGCAGGGCCAAGTATTTACCCTTCGTGTCTCTTCACCATCTTCGAACCTACACAAACCGAACTAGGGCTTAGCCAAGGTATATAGAAGACAAGATATTCCCATTAAAATTTTGACACATTGCTGCTGATAGCCTGTGACGTAATTCTGTGACTAATGTATATACATTTTGATAGGAAAGACAGAGAGAGGAGATAGAGTATTGTGTTCTTTGTGAGGTACTTTCCTATATATTTCACAATATTACGTCACTTAATAGGGAAACATGGCTCGTAATGAGAATATCGTGTATTCTATATACCTTGGGCTAGGCCGTAACCCCCGGAATATAATACAAGCCATGAAGTCGGCGAAGGCACCGACACATTAAAAAGCCTTAACGTGCCGGGTCGTAACCCCCGGAATATAATACAAGCCGTGAAGTCGCCGAAGGCACCGACATATTAAAAGGCCTTAACGTGGCGGGTACAACATGCAGTAAGAGCTCACTCTCACTGCCTTTTGTATACTCGTCATGGAAGAAAAACTAAAATTTCAGCTTAAACAGATCCTAAAGCCTAAAACTGTCGCTCCCACATCAGAATGAAGTTAAAGCAAATTGCAGCCAAATATGTTTTGTTTCTAATGGTTGTAAAAAAAAATAGCATGTAGAACAAATTTATGGAAACTATACCGTTTGAACAAAATACAAGCAACTTTTATATGAAAAACTCCTGCAGTAAGACAAGGCAAGAAGATTGTAGATGTCGCCTGCTGACCGCCCAGCTGGTAACCAGGCTGTATAATGAGAGAAAGTTTTCAATAAATATTTGTACCCAGTCCAGTGATTGCGGCTTTATATCTTTCTTGGCGAACAGTACATGTGGAACAATCAATTATGGTGAAATGGTGGCTTCGAAATTGATCTTCGGGCTTGAAAAATTGCACTAATCTTATCTCGATTAAAATTAAAGAAATGCGTGGGTCTGCTGCATCTCCATGAACAAAGCCACGAGAAGATGTTTTGAATTGGCAGCACCTATTTTGCCTAAAGGCATATGGCAAAATGAACTTCTTTCGAAAGCCCTTTGCTCGCAAAACCATTAAATGTTCCATTACAAGAAAACCTCAATACTAAGGCTCTAAATTAAAAGAAAACCCATAAAAATATTTAATTTATACTTCCCTTTGTCGATTGAAAAATTTCGCAAAACTTTCTTACTTGCTTCTAATTGTTGTAATTCCAACTAGCAAAAATGCAGCAACATTCTCATATGGCCTTTAAGATATCCCAGTAACACAATTGACTGATTTCAAACTAGTGATCAAATTATAGAAATATATGAACCAGTTCGAAGACTTGAAATAACTATTTTATCTCACAGTCATTTGTCCCTTTTGCAGGTGTAACCCCCGGGTTACTGTTCCTTTCTAATGGTAAAGACATGGCCGTGTTAAAGAGAACACTCCTCAGCCTCACCTCTATTTAAGAGGCCTCTCGGTCGGATGCATGTTATTATATTATGCTCCCATTTCCCGCTGGGATGGGATGGGATCAGATCTAATGGGACAATTTCAAGTATGCACATACAATTGATTTATCCAAATCCTATCCACATTCGAGAGGCCTCTTAGAGGAGATAAATGCTCTTTTTAAATGCTTTTTATCAAATAAGTGTGGGAGACAACGTTTTTAAGGGGGTATTCTAGTCTAGAAATTCGAAAAAATCGATTTTTTTTTGTTTTCATATTTTCAAAGTTTAACTATTCAAGAATATGCCTACAAGAGGATTTTTCAAATTTGTATCTTTACATTTAGTGTTCACTTGCATCTAGCTGCTAACAGTTGAATTCTAATTTCCAAACCACGTGGACGTATGGACTTTAAGGCTAAAAAAAAAGGTTTTTTCACGAATTTTTTTCTCGCGAAATTGAAGGCGTTTGAAAAAAACCTTTTAAGGGTATTATCTGGCATACATTGAATTTTATTGATAAATTTTTGACAGCGAAAAAATAACAAAATGGCGGCTCCACAGCCATCTTCCCGGGACATGTTTCGGAGGAAGTATGACGCGCTTGGTGGCGACCTCCATTTTCAAAGGAAATAAAAAATTTTCTCGCACGGAACCTTTTTTTTTCTTATTCTAGAGGCTTTAAACTATTTTTTAAGCGAATAAAAAAAAACGATTTTTGAAAAAAAATTTACAGTGGTGTTACACCTTAAACGCGTTTTTCTCGAAACTGCCTTTTTCAAGACGATGCCCACGATTTCTCAAGTTCTACTGGAAATTTTTTTGAGAGTCTTCTTTATAGACTTGTCTATGTCCGGAACTAGCCGCATCCCCAAATTTCAATTTGTACTATTTTTAAAAAATTCGAAAAAGTCACAAAAAGTGGTACAAAAATTCCTTTTTTTTTAGGCAGCGGCCATTTTGTGAAAATTTTTTTTTTCAACTTTTCCCTAGTTCCGGACATAGCGACATTACTCTACACTAATAATCTTTTTTATTTTTTTTCGGATTGCTAGGCGGGTTGGAATCGTGGGCATAATCACGCGCCAATTTTTTAAGGCCCCCACTTCATCAGCTGCTAATTTTTTGAATTTTCAACTTTTTTTAATTTTTAATTTTTTTCTGTATTCTTGTAATGTTAATAAATAACTTATAAAAAAATGGATAGAAAAATATTGATTGCCTTTTTTTTACGGCACTTCAAAAATCACCTACAATTCGAGCCTCTAGACTATTATTTATTATTAATAATCAGAGGGTCTTGCAATATTTCTTGCTGGGATATTTAAAAACCAGTATCCTCCCCGGTTCTAAGATATACGAAAAACTCTACATGAAATGGTTGAATAATGCCAATAGTTTAATGCTTTTCATTGTTGGAGACATGCACGAAAGGGCGACTAATAGAAGGATAGATAACGGAACTCTGTATGAATGCATTTAGCCAGCGATAGAGTCTACAAGGAAATAAGCAATGTCTGAATCATATGGAACGTGATTTGGATTGGAAGAGATGTGTCCAGAAACGAATAATTGATAAGGAGTCGGCTAAAACATTTCATTGGCGGCACGGCAGTAATGATGATATCAATAAGGCCCAAAATATATTCACGGCTAGGTCACAGGCTACAAGCCACTTGAGACTTCTGGCCGATTGCTGAAGCCAAGTAAATTACATTCACGGCCACTGGCCACAAGAAGCCATGCCATTATACATAAATGTATGAATTTTCATGTAATTTATAATTTTTCTTCTATTTTATTTTTTTTTTGAAGAATTTTAACAATCCAATATGAAATAGTTCTTACAGGCAAGTACCTTTCGCACTGATAAACAAAATTTCGAATAATTACAAATCTGTAGCCATATTGAAAAACTTACCAAAACCTTCGTTTTCTTAAGGCCAAAACACAGTGAGAGCGACACAACATTGTTGGCAACTTAGTTGACGACAATGTCGCATTTAAAACACAGTGAACGCAACGCGACAAGGTTGTTTGACAGCGGTCACTGTTTTATTTATTGTAAAAGAAATGGCAACAAGGAAAAAATTAAGAAAAATCTTTAGTATAGCTTATGCGGCCTACTTAAAATTGCAAAGCTTAAAAAAAAAAACGTAAAAGAAGACTAAGAAAAACTTTGATATACATAGGATGACGCTTATCGCACATCATAAATTTTCCCCTCAGTTTTACTCTATTAATTCCTCCTCAAAACTCACAATTTCTCAAACTAATTAAAGAAATTAATTTTATACAAGTTTTTAATAACTAGTTTATTTACTATATTATCTTTTAATTTCCTATGTTTCATAAATATAACCAAATCCGCATAACACGAATGTCAATTATTCACTGTCCACACAGAAATGTCAATTATCTTGGTGACTAATTTACAGATTTTCCCAAACTTTTTGTTGGCAACTTGTCGCGTCCTCCTCATTGTGTGTTAAGTACATATATTGGACTACCATATATGGTACATATTCGAATCTTTGACAGCAACCAATTTACGACCACAGCGTGGCGTGTGGCCAGTGGACGCGAATGTAACTTACGCAACGATTACACGAGTCAATAGAGCTGACGGACAGTCCTGATTTCGTCTGTCAAATTTACTGACAAAAACGATTTGCGTTCTATCAATTGACCAGTCTGTTCATAATAAAATGTCGTCAAGCGATGCAGACATTCCTCTTCTATATGCATTTCAAACAATTTCTTCATTAATCCGTCTTTATTCTCTACAAAATAAACAATAAAATTTCCCACTCAAAAGAGAGCAGATTAGGAATATAAACACAAATATCCACTAGCATCTACCCTTTATTTTCAATTTTCGCCATCTTAATTGTACGTTTGACAGTTTATTGACTAGTCCGTACTGACTCGTCAGAAATCTTGCCAGTACAGACTGGTCAGTAAAAAAGAGTAGTCAGTAGGGGTTTACACGAGCCTGCGTAAGTGTCAATCGCTGTCAGAGTCAGTTCTACTGACTCGTGTAATCCCCGGGTTAGGCAATACATTTACATTGCTTCAGACTCGTGCATCCACAGTGGCCTGTGGCTTGTGGTCGTGAATGTATTTTAGGCCTAAGAGTAGATTGACACCCAGTTTACACGTCCGATTAAATTCATTTTATGAACAAGCGAACCCATGACAATGAAATTCTTAATCTTCCTTTCTTTTTTACCATCATAATTCAACTTTCTTTTAAACACAAACATATCATTAAAAATTCGATGTAATCCCAATCGTTGACATTTAGGTACTAACTGCATGCATAGTTTCAATCACACTAATCCACTTATATCCTGTTGGCTAAAATATAAACAACGGCACGAATATCAAAAGTTTTAAGCACTAACTACCTATAGTTTCTCTATTTAGATGGCTTCTCTTAAATACGATGATGACTAAATTTTTCATAGAATGGTTTTGCGCGCCGAGCTGAATATACATAAACAGTTGCACCGACCGACCGGAGTACCTATACCCTATATAATCTAGATAATAATGTCACTGTAAGCAGGAATACAATAGGTAATATATCTGTATAGTAAATGCGATAAAGGGGCTAGTGGCGCCTTAATGTATATTCAAAGCAATGTAAAGCCAGGTGGTGGAATGTTTTATTTCGAAGGACGTCAGAAAGGATGCAGTTATCCTGACGACAGAAATGACCATGTAGGCTATTATATATTTGGTTGGTATATGCAAAGCCAAGTGTGACACAGTATAGAATCAGAAAAAGAAGAGGAAGGGAAAATGAATCCTTTTATTTTAAGATATTGCGCAAGGAAACTAAATAAATCCTTTATACAGCTATCAGATCTCATGTGGGCTAAGTTTCCCAAAGAAACATGCAATTGTGTATATTATCGTCAAGTTCAAATTACCCGTTTTTTTGTTTTTTTTTTTATACTATAAAATTTGTGTACGATACACGCCCTTTGTGATGGTTCATTTTGATGTGCACATAGCACGTGGATACGAAAAATTCAACGTAGGTAGGTAAATGCTATGGATGTAAGGAAAAAAAAATCATAGTTGGGCAATATTGAATGGAACCGCAAACTGTAATTCAGGTGCATACAGAGCATACCTATATAGAATAGACAGAAGCTCGCAGAATATGGGAGTGATATTTTAGACTAGTTAGTTACAGAAATGCTGCTGCTGTTGGTGAAATTCCTCTCCCTTACCATATCACTATAATCATTGTCGTCGCTATCGTCTTATACTTATTCCTCTTCTTACTTTTCCATACTTTTTTATACTTCAACACTAGGCAAAAGTTGTCTCATCAAATTCCGACAGAAAAGTATGGAGACGTAGGACGTTTCTGCACAATTTTTAGTGGCGTCGTGGTGGAGCCAGAAACAATCGATCGTGTCTAGTCTGAAACTTTTAAAAGTTATATTCTTTTTCATTTGTAGTTGTACAGAAATATACTTAAAATATATCTCTTCTCTTACACATATGCGCAAAATATACATCCCATGTTCAGGTTCTGGTCGGGCAAAGCACAGGCATAAACACATATGGATATATATATATATATTGTGCGAGCCAGGACAGTTTCCAGTTCCATAGTATACATCAGGATGCCCCCACCCCCCTCCCATCTAGCTCATCCAGATTTGGCGATAGTTGTTGGTAATTTCTCTTGATGGTGGCCCACCCTCCAAAAATGTTCTATCAGAGGCCATGTGACAGACTGACTATAATACTCCTAGATATCGCTGCTTTTTGGTACTGGCTACTGGCCACTGGTGATGTACAACGCTATTTCTCCAAATTTTTTTATTTTTTATCTTATATTTTTTTTTCCTTTTTTTTTTTTTTTGCGTTATAATAGTAGGAAAATTATCATAGTGTCCTTATTGAAAGTACCACTCCCTTTGAATGTGATATCCTGCGCTGGAATGGGATGCTCCTATTTCTATAGGTTCTTCTGATTCTCTCAATTTTTGGTAGCTGTGTACAAGCTATGAAAGTTTACAGTGTTTTCTATATATATAGTCACATTGATATTAACATTGCATAGTGTAGTATGTAAATATATTTATCAATTTATTACGTGCACGAGATGCCGGCATTTATGAATGTTCATACTTTGTGTGTATGTTGTCTGGATGATATATGCCTGACAATGAGATTCATATATATAGGGAAGACGAAATATCGATATATGTACATATGTATGTACTTAATATGAATAGACACGAAATTTTAGTGAACAAAAATTATTTTAAATATGAACGAGAAATTATTGTTGTAATAAAGATCCAATACGACATGATGCGAGAGGACGCAGCAACAACAAAATAACATCGACGACGATGGCATAGCCACAACTGCAAAGTCTTTCAAAGCGGCCTTAATATGATAAATAGTCGGAATGGGGTGGTGCAGTCATAAATTACTACACTTACTTTTGGGATATATTGCCCTTGGGCAGAACTTTTTTAAAAGTTTCCACCACAATAAGCATCTACATAATATATTATTTTATACATAAGGATAAGAAAAATAAAAGCGACAAGAAAATATGGGCTTCCCTTAAACTAACCCTAAGAATAACTTTGCAGGTTTTCGCAAGTTTGGCCAATTCGACAATACAAAAAAAATTAGAGTGTCCTTCTAATGGAAGATAAATTAATTAACCTAACCTGCATAATTATAACCTAATAGCCTTATGTAAATGCATTTATGTAGATAGTAGCTGTAATGGATGAGTTTATAATTATTTTATCATAATAATCTACTTCTTGGAATCATTTTTAGGGTTCCATACCTTAAAAAAAAAAAAAAAAAAAACGGAACCCTTATAAGGCAGGGCACTCACCAAGGACGTAAGTGCTTTACTCGAGCGTTATGCAATTGCAGCACGTTCTAAAAAAAAAAATAAACGTTACATATCCTTTGCAGGGAGGGACACGCCGCTCATCAAAACAAACAATTTTGCTTGGTGAAAGAAAACATGCTTTACGCATTTATTTCAATTAAGCGGGAGAAGCCGAGGGGGGAGGGGTAGGTTTGATCTAGTACATTTTGGAAATCAAGTAACGATTAGGTCCTGAAAAGAAGTTCGAGTACCCACACTCCAATACTCGGAGGCTTAAATAGCCATCCCCATACTCAGGTTTTTATTTCCTTCTTTATTTATTCAACTGAGGTACTGGATTTTTCGCACCTTAGATCGACTCTAACTAGGTAGGGTTAGATCAGATTGGAAAACAGCTTTTTATGTTCGCCTCAGCTATCATTCGTAGCAGAAAATTTTTCTCTGCATACTTTCTCCCTGATTCAGAAAACTTTCTCGGAACGTTTTTACTGCTGGAAAATCCTTTTTCATGCACTGGGGTCACCAATATCCGCGTTTCCACATTTCGGATATATTTTTGTAGTTATTTTTTCCATGGATATTAGTGCTGTGCTGTGATCGTTTTTCTCGCCGGAAGTCATTTTCCACAATGCACCAATCCCGTACAATCACGGGAAGTAGACAAGTCCACTTTTTCACCCAAGAAAGTCGCTCAAGCTACATCCGATCGCTAAGCCTTTCCCCCGCATAATTGAAATAAACATTGTTAATAAAATATGTTCATCGTTTAAGACATATATTATGTCTAGAGGTGTCGGCGCTAAAGCTGTATGAAAAGTGGGCATTCCCCTTTACACAGAAATCTAATATAATTTCAATAATTTAATGAAATGTAAAATTAAGGGATAGTTCTAGGGAACTGTTATATTAAGTGAAGGGAAAAATTATTTTCTATTTTTTAGTACAGATTTTAAATCAAAGTTTTTTTTTTAATATTTATTATTTTGATCTCGGGCCTAAAGTTGTATGAAAAGTGGGCATTCTCGTTTAAAATTATGTAAGTGTTTTATAAGTTCGGGAGGAGGCTCAAATATTAACACTATTAGACTAAAATATTAGCTTCTTTCCATACATAATACCTTCTACCATTTTATAATCAGACAATTCTTTAAATATAAATGTTGCATTTCTTTAGATAAATTTTTCCAGAATTGTATAATATTGCCATTATAAAAGGAATCAATATAAAAATAGGGTTCTCCATTGAGAATTTAATTCTTTAATGTGGATACTTTGTTATACGGAAAGGCGTTTACAAAAGGAACAATGGAATAGAAAAGTCACCACTTTGAATCTTTTCATGTCGTTTATGTCCACGAAATTTTTAGCACAATAGAATAGTAATTAATCAAAAACAAAAATGAAAAATAAGTTGTTCTTTAATAGTCACTTAAATCTATCGCAAAAAGTGGTGGAGTGGTAGATTGTAAAATGTTGCCTCAAAAAGTGGTAAATGTACCACTTTAGTCATAAAGTGCCAACCCTGGCTCATCATCCGATGAAGATCTCTAACGGCCATTTATAAAATGCTCGACGTAAAAGCTATATACAATATATGCAGTGTTCAAACGAAAATACATGCATCCTACGAGTAAGAAACCATTAAAAAATTCTTAGCTCAGCCTATTGAGGTCATACCGAAATTAGACGATATTTTTAGGGTTCCGTACCCACAGGATGCCAACGGGGCGCTATTACTAAGCCTCCGCTGTCTGTCCGTTCGTCTGTCTGTCAGCGGGATGTATCTCATGAACCGTAACAGGTAGACAGTTGAAATTTTCACACAGTGTGTATTTCTATTGCCGCTATAGCAACAAATAATAAAAATTAAATTAAATTAAAAAAAAATTTCGACGATTTTTGCTCGATTTTAATAATGCTAATACATACAAATATCTAACTAACAAAATATACCTACTTCAGACTAAGTCAAACAACAAATAATAATTGTTCTTGCGCTATATACATGGTATTCAGTTGTGCAATAACAATTGAGTATGAATACTTACGATGGTACAGAACCCTTCGTGTGCAAGTCCGACTTGCACTTGGCCGGTTTTTTTATTTTTAAATTATGTGTTTTCAGTCACTAAGGGAACAAATTATCTTTAAACTGCATAAGTTAAGAGTTAAACACTATTTAACAGTTGCAGTTAGCACATGGGTGTAATAGGTCAAATTAGAGAGGAGAGTCCATAGTATACTGTTCTTATAAAAAAGAAAGTTATGTTAATCAGCTTCTTTTAAGAAAAAAAAAACAAATAAAAAAGCTATAATTAGTCTAAGACCAATTGTTACGTTACCCTAGATGAATGCCCGCATGTAATTTCGTATGGTCTGAGAAGATTTGATTTTTGAAGTGATGTTTCGCATATATTTCTAGAATGGTTTGTCGAACAGTAAAAATGATTATAACCAATTTCATAGGATTTTATATTCTGAAGAACTTTTCAGTACAATAAAAACGTCTATCACATATAGTTTTCGCAGTATACGTAAAAAACCTAAATTTTTATATGGCAACACCATGAAGCGGTTGCACGATTTAACCCATTTTTGAAATTAACTTTACTATTTTTATAAAAACACCGTGTACAAAATTTCACCGCGTTCTTAGGCAGTGTCCAAATATGCAGTGAAAAACGAAATTTTTGTATGTACACCCTCCGAAGGAGTTACCCGATTTGTCCCATATTCTGTATACATACAAATAGGGCAATGAATCGGGTCTAATTCAATCAACGTGACATTTCCTAGCTAAGAGGTCAGCCCTTTCATTCTACATGATCCCCATGTGATCAGGAACCCACTGCAGGGACACCTTGTTGTGGATACACAACTTATCCACAGACGACCTGCAATCCCCCAGTAACTTAGATGTTATCCGAGGGACACTCAGAGCCATAAAAGCTGCCTGACTATCCGAAAGGATAGCAATGTCCTTCCCTTTGATTTCCATATCAAGCGCTAACTTCGCTGCCATTGATATGGTGAAGACTTCAGCCTGGAAGACAGTGGTGTGTCTTCCAAGTTAGTATTCAATCCCATTGTCAGGTTCAGGAAAGTAAGCACCCGCCGTCGGTGAAAATTTTTAGACCGGATCGGGGCAGGATCGATAAAGCACTTCCTTAAGTCCACGATTCCCTTACAGGAAAAATTACAGAGAAGCGACGTCCAAAACGAAGCTCAGGTACCATCGCGTCACATGGCATACTGGCAAGAGCGTTTTTCAAGCCCAACCCATATGCCAGAGAGCAATGAGAAGGGCCAGTCCAGCCGACCTCCCAGCATCCCTATGAGCCCAATCTGCACACAGCTCTTTTGGCATCTGCCTGAATGCCAAGCTCCAGGGGGTGGCAGATTAAGTAGGACCTCAAGAGCAGTAGTAGTCGTAGATCACATGGAGCCCGTAATACACAAGCAGGCAAGCCTTTGCAAGTCCGCAAGCTTCCGGATCGCAGTCCCCACAATCTTCCAGGAGGCCTATGTAAGCATGGGCCTAACAATCGAGGTGTACATCCAGTGCAAAACCCTCTGTATTATGCCCCATGTGCAGCCAAAAGTTCTCCTGCATTGAGCGAAGGCGCTCGTAGCCGCATTAACTTTTTCCTCCACGTGCAATCCACATATCAGCTACGAGTCAAGGAAGACCCCAAGGTGCTTGACGTGAGGAGAGAGTTGAAGAGTGTGTCCAAAAAGCTTTGGAAGAACAAAGTACCCCAGCTTACGTCTTCTGGAGAAGAGCACCAAGCTGGTCTTTGTTGGGTTCACATATCATGACGGGTGCACAAGTCCTCAATAATATTGAGGCCTAGTTACATGAAGGCACAAGCGACAGCCATGCTGTGTCTGGAAATAAGCAGAGGGATGCCATCCGCATACGCTTCACATGAGAATCGTACGTTTTTCAGCATGGTAATGAGTGAGTCAATCCACATACACCAGAGTACTGGAGAAGCACGCCGCCTTGTGTGCAGCCTCTCTCCATCAGCACACTGAGAGAGGTTCAGACGCCCACCTCCACATTTAAGTATCGTCGTCTTAACAGTTGGTCGATCCGTCGTACTACGGTGCGGTCAACACCATGTCGACGAGCTGCCTCACATAGCGACACAGGGAAAACAGTCCACGATCCAGTGCCAGCTCAATGACACTAACCATTGAATGGACAGCCGTCTCTGTTGATCTAGCCCTCCGGTAAGCCTGCCGTGAGGTGTTTAAGGGAGAAACCTATAGGGCTACTCCCTTGATATATTCATTTCCAAGCCTTTCCAGGCATTCCAAAAGGAATGAGGTGAGGTTTATCGTTCGAAAACTCTTCGGGTCCATGTAAGAAGCCTTACTAGGCTTCATAACGAAGGCAACCCTCACCTTCCTCCACACCTCAGCTCTGCCGACCCTCTTGCGTCAGAAAGTCCCGCTTCGATTGCCACCATCAGCGCCTTTCGACTCGGAATTAGTGTACTTCATTATCATCTGATTTTCGAGCCACAATGACGTATACTATCTGACACACGGCATTTTAATGAATAGTTAGTACTAATGATTCATTAGATCGTGCTGTATGTCTAGGGTATTAGAGAGGAAGGCTAAGTCCATTCTTATTATATGTCAATGGAACCAAACTACGAAAACTGGGTATCGTGCAATGCTATTTTCTCATTGAAGAGGAGTGTTACATGCGTCTAAATGTGTACCTATTCAATAGAATAGACATTGTCTTGTTAATGGGTGTCTTGAAACAAGCTCTGTTATTTTGAATGAAATGAAAATGGAAGGCGGTGCTCTATTAAGAATATTTACTAAGCTGTCAACAGCACTTGCCAAAGCGAGTTCCGTTTCATTTATCTACTTTTGTAGATGCTATCTGAAAAATGCCAAAGCCGGGAAAATTTTCATAGCTAGTACGGAATTTATATTCTTAACTGATAAGAAGTGGAGTGATCTAATCTTATTGATGATGATGATACTAAAGTTCGAGTATTTTGTATATGTTCTAAAATAAATGCAACAGACTGATCATTTTTCATTTGTCCTTACTCGTGCGCGCACAAGCTTGAGGCATGCGTCGACGCATGCATTACTTTGCTTTTGCTGAAAAGTGGAACCCTCCTCTAAGCGAGGTTCTAATGCCTTATGCGTTATTCCGTTATGTACTTAGAAACTTTTCTATTCTTACAATGAAAGAGTATTCAAAACAGCTTAGCTGTTTTCGTTGCGTGGCTTGAAAATGATAATTTTTACGGCGAACGTATGAGGATGGGGCGGGGGGGGGGGTCAGTTTAAAATATATGACAGCAAATCTAAGACCTCTCATTGTAAGCCTCAAAATCTGTGATTACAATCACGAACAGGAGCCTGATCTAATTATCGGCTTTACTAGAGTTTAATCCATTTTCCCAATTGCTCAGTGAATCGAGGAAAACTCGTGTATTCTGCTATACATGTGTTGTACAAAGTACATATATACATACATATATGTCGTTCCTTAGACTCTATTTTTATCTTCTTAATTTCCATCGTACTGGCCGTAATCAAATGAAATTTTAATTTTATTGTAAAAATACTCTGCTAAGTAGTTGCCTGCATAGCTAACTAAAATCCAACCAACAACGTAACGAACCCTCTCTGAATGAGGAGCTGACTAAAGTTCCTTAGGAATAAAGCTAAACGTGTGCTACCTACATACTTGCATTATGAGTGTATCCAAACAAGATTAACCATGAACTTAAGTAGAGTACGTGCACAGAGTTTTGTTGAGGGAGCTGGTGGTTCGGAGGGATTTGTATCAAATTTCCATATCTATGCCCAGCCTGCCCGAGTGTTGTAGGCGCTAGCTGGCTAGATTGCTTCGGTTAAGTTCATTTGTCTGGTTACTCATTTTGCCTTTTATCACGGTCTACTGATAAGTGTTTACCACCCTGTACTTGCCTACCAAAATACATACAACATATATATCGCATATGCATCCCTCATAGCTATACTACACTCGCCATAGTATAGTAAAGTATAAATATGGTATAGACCTGTGGGGGCTTCAGGGCGCGTCTCAGGTAGAAAAACGCTTCCCGATTTCAATGGCCAGGAAGAATACATGGAAAGTGGCGGCGACGGATTAACTAAGTGATTTTAATACCTACATGAATGAATACGAATTACACTTGAAGCTTTCCCAGTTGTCGCGGATTTTCCGCCACTTCACCCCCCTGTTGAGCCGTCCTTACGTTGCTATATTTTCACGCTTCTGCATGGTTGTGGAATGGTGGTGCAGCATCGGTAGTGATTTCTATCGTGCGTTGTTTTTTTCGTTGTTGCCGCTACTGTTGTTCCTGGTGTTGTTTTCCTCAAGGGAAGTTGCTGTTGTAAGCCTCCTCAACAATCGCGTTCGTCAAAAGTTACATGAATACGCAAGGGAAGGCATGGTAAGGCATTGCAGGACCAGACAAGGCAAGTCAAGGCAAAGCAGACAGACATCACAATAGTTACAGAGTAGCGCAGGGCTCGCTATATATATTTGAAGGGTGGCTACTAGTTATTCTATTGATGAATGCTTGCTGTAAAATATACATGTATTTCTGCAATTAGCACTAAGGTGCGAATTTAAGCAGCAAACAGTAACACCAAGTGCAACACCAGAAAGAACAACAAAACTGTAAAGACTTTACCAGCAGCTAACTGCTAGGCCGAGGAAACAATTATTTAATCCGCTGAATTTTTATTAGTCGTATTAACTGTGCCGCTTTTCGCTTCAGAGGCCCCTCATGATTGCCTGTTAAGTGCTCTTTTGGTAGTGACAACACTCGCTTAATTTTTCTGCTTGAATTCATTTGCGGGAGTCATATACATATAATAGGAATAGGAGGGTTGTGTATTCCTGACGAAGAATAGTCAAGTGTTTCGAATGCGTGGGCAAATCCCCCAAGGAAAGAGTTTTTTTTTTTTTTTTTCTTCAGAAAAGACTATTTAGAAATCCCTAGTTGCTTTTATGGATGTTAAGTACCTGTAGCAAAAAAATACTGAGCATGATTAATTTCCCGTGAAAATTCTCAATGGCAAAAGGGATGTGGTGATGTATCTTTTATTAAAGGGGAGTTAATTAGGCTAATTTGAATTCATTTAGTTTGCAAACCGATGTTTTAATTAAAACTTTTGTAAAATTGTTATATTGTTATCAATCGAGGAGAACGGGTGGGACGGTAGTAATTAATGACGTGAAAATATGAAAAAGAAATCGGAATATTATACGCATCATTTCATGCTGCGTAATGGACTCTCATAGGAATATTCTGTCTACCTACATTTAATCTTGCGATGACGAAAGTACATATAGATGCTATGCTAATGGCTCAATATCTTGAAATCTCGTGGTAGGTTTTTTGACCAATGTTGATTGTTGCATTATTGCATTATTGTATTATTTTGGAGCGATCTGCACGTTTAGATGACCTATACAATACCTTATACGAAAACTCTCGGAACATAATTGAATATCTCCGGCTGGTTTTAATAAAGGAAGCAATTTCATTACAATTGTCAATATGATTTCTTGTGTGCGTGCGAGTATAAATAATAAACAGCTCACTTTAGTTCGTTTTCAGAAAATGTCAAAAGCACATATTACCAAAATTTAATCGTAAATTTTGGCTGTAGAAGCGATCACCAGTCAGATAAGGATATTTAAGTTGTTGCTCGGAGTCAAGTGAACAAAGCTCCTTCAAACGATTTGGGCCTTCTCAAACACGAGAGACAATATGTAAGTTTACAATTATTAATAATAGAGCCTCAATCTTTTGTACATGTGAAATCTAAACTAAAGTTAAAGCAACAGTTCAAAAACTTGTGTTCTTGGTGTTTTGCCGGATCTCTTCAGAAATTCCACATAAATTCCATCAAAATCAAAACTTATCACTTTACCTGATATGGTCAGTACGATGGCTGCTTCTGCTTCAGAGATATTGTACTATAAATACTATGAAATATAAAAATGTGGTGTTGCCGACTTAAGAGCTCTTTCAAGGCATTTTTTGATGTTTTGGTAAGGTTTTTTTTTTTGCCAGATTTAGCCTTTAGGAGTTCACAATACGGTTTGCCATAAGTTTTGCGTCAATCCGACTTAACTATCGTTGAACTTGCATAGAGTGCTCGATCTTTTCCTGCTCGACTGAGTAAAACCAAAGTTGATCTCAATAAGACCGGTGATACGATTTGTATAGATATTGATTTTATTTTCGACAAGCATTTTCGCATGCATATATAGATATACTAGAGTTATGTTTGTATATTTATTTACAAAAATCACATTTCAGGTAAAATGTTCAATGGCCACCGACTGATTGAATTTCCCTCTCCTGCTGATCAAGTTACCGGGCAGGATCTACAAATTAGGTCAGCTACTATATGGATAAGGATAGAAAGTCGTCAACAGCATAATCTACGTAGGCGAATGCAGACAAATGAGACAAATCTTACAATATGGATATTCCAGTTGTCAAGAGATGATATTGGAAGCAAGGTAAGAGTTAACGATATTTTCATTAACTTAAATGTATAATTTAAAAATATACAGAAAAGCTTTTTCATATAAAAAATTTCAAGATTTTATCAAATCTTCATTTTTCTTGCAAATTTCTTTATCTATATATTTTGGATAGAAGTAGGGGCGGGAAAAATTATCAGAGATAGTTAAAATTTTTTTGAAAATCATTTCCAAATATAAAATTTCCAGGATTTCGATGAACTAGCAACTTTAAGTTCATCACTAAGTGTAAGGCCGAATCAATTGGGATGGCAGAAATTAGATATAACAGAAACCGTACGACAATGGCATGGAAGGGGGAAGAGCGGAAAGCTACGGCTACTAATTGATTGTACAGGTTGCGGGCATCGTTTTAATTTGCATCTTTTTCAACCAGATAGTCATAATAAACAGGATATTGAATCAGATGATGACAATCAACGATCTTTTAATAACCAACGACATAGTAGACAAAGATCACAAAATCATCACAATCATCACCATCAACATAATAGCTATAATAGACGCTTACATAGAAAACGTCAAAGAAGTAGAAAAGATAGATTTCAAAATGAATTACAAAATAATAATAATAATAATAATAATGGTGCTGCTGCTACGCCTCATCAACACTCAAGTAGTCGTCCAACAAAAGATCAAAAATTTAATAAAAATCGAGGTAAACAAAATAATAGTAAAGAAACTACTAATGTTGATCCGAACCGTCCATTTCTTGTGATATACACTGATCCGAATCGTGTACGGCGAGTTCGGCGAAGAGCTGTCGATTGTTCTGGTGCTATTAATGGACAGTGCTGTAAAGAGTCCTTTTATGTTAGTTTTAAGGCGCTGGGATGGGATGATTGGATAATAGCACCACATGGCTATTTTGCTAATTATTGTCGTGGTGATTGTGGTGGACCACATCGAACACCCGATACATTTCAATCGTATCATACCCATGTTATGGAAGAATTTCGTAAAATGGATCGTTTAAATGGCATGCAACCATGTTGTGCACCTCTTAAATTTTCAAGTATGTCACTAATTTACTATGGAAATGAAGGTATCATTAAGAGAGATCTACCAAAAATGGTCGTTGATGAATGTGGATGTCCCTAATTTTGTTTATTATAAATATTTGCAATAATTTTCTCCTTATACTATACATATATATATAATCAAAAGAGTCAAACTCATGACTGTTATAAGAAAGATGCCAGTTATTGTTGTAAAAAAAAAAAAAATCAAATAGTCAAAAAGAAAGAATTATTCTATTTTTGCAATTTGAAACCATTAAGTAAAAAAAAAAGATATAAAAAAAAAATCAACTATTCTATACAACTCTTAATTAAGGTTAATTAAGTAAATAAAGGAAGTAAGTAATAGAACATCTTAATTAATTTTACATAAACTAAAATTTAAAAAACATCACTTAAGATTAACCTTAACAGAATGTATTTATTAAAAAAATAAAAAAAAAAAAATAAGAAAACTATGTTGGTCCATTCCAAGTGCTTTATACTCGTATGTATATTAAAAAAAATAATAATAACAATACTACTTATATATAATATGAACGTATGTATATGTAAACAAAATTAACAAAACAATAGAAAACGAAAGTCTATTGCGATTAAATGTGACAAAATGATTAATTTGTAAATATGGCAGAGAAAAATGAAAAAGAAAAGTGAAACATCTTCATAATCCAACGAAAGCATTTTCTGACTAAACCTTAAATATGTTAATATCATAAAATTTCGCAAATTCGTTAAAAGCCGAAGAAAAAGGGAATATAAAGTTTATTTTCAAATAGCTAAAACATCTTATAAAAGTGGAAATTTGTTTTTTTTTAACGAAATTGATAGATATAAAGAGAGAATTCAAAATTTGCGATCTGCTAATATCTCTCTAATTGTTATCATTAATTTTATTTTTCCTCTTCTTCTTCTTCGTAACAAAGTGCACAGCAAAACAAAATAAGAATTAAAAAAATAACGATGAAAATAAATGTAATATCCTTTCCCTCCAATCTATAAAACAATCAGGAACACACACACACAGCATAAACTAAACACACACATACACATACACACGTAGCCAGAGTGAGAGCGAGATATAGAGCAAGGCACGCACACACGCAAACATATTATACGCTTCTCTACATCAAAATTGTTTTTTAAAGTTCTTAAATAGATACTTAATACTAAATTGTATACCTTTTCCTTTCTTTGCTTTAAGTGAAATGATTGAAACTGAATTAAAACAGGGAAAAAATTACTGTAATCGCTTTTAAGAATTATTAGGAAATTTTATTTAAACTTACTCAAAAATCTACTCAGTCTTGGCACAGACAACATATACAACTAGATAAGAAAATCTCCATATAAACCGGGATCACTTTTTAAACAGCTCTTTAACCTTATATTCAATCAGTAATAATTGTTGCGAAGTATTTATGTGACATAATACAGCAGAGAGAGACAGAATGTTAGAGCTTTTTATTAGCGGGTCATTAGTTCGTTTTTATTTGACCGGGTTTTTGTGAGGGTTTTCACATCTAGAGGTATATTGTGTCGGGTCTCGGTAAGAAAAAATAAAATTTGGCATAAAGCCTTTCATGTCGAGTATATATAATTTGAAAAATTCAAAAATTATTCAAATTAACAATCAAATAAGTAAGTAATTTCAGGAAGCAAAGGTCTATTATGCCGCTCAATCAGTGTACATCTTAGAATATGTAGCAAACAGGAATCGGTGAGTCGAGTATAATTCGTGTACCTGAGCGTTATTTTTCAAGAGCAGAACATCATACGTAGGAGTAAGTGAGATGCCGAAGTTCCTCTATTGTCAAAATTGAGCCTTGGTTTTCAAGTATGCTTCTGTTTTACGAACAGATCTACTCAATTTAAAATTGTTTTGCGAAATTTAACATAAGAACGGAATTAATTCTTTTCAAAATTATATATTTATCTTTGACGTTTATTTTGTGGACAGTTTTATAGTGCCACTAGTGCCTATTAATACCTTCATATCAATTAAAAAAAAACAGAAATGAAGTGTTCGGTCAGTGCATGCAAATATAAATCAGATTACAAACAAAGGAGAAATCGCGTTTCAGGCAAGTGCACTATATAAATTATCTTTTTTGTTAAGTGAAGCAAATTAATAAATTAAATATGTGAATTATTTCAAAATAAAGTAGAAAAAGAACATTTTCACCGCAGATGCTCCGCACAAAAACTTTGTTTACGTTTTGAAAAGATGCTTAGAATAAGGACTGCGTGTAAATACATGTAAAATATGGACTGCCAACACAATCAGAATTTATTACGCAAAATTGTGATAACACCATTCCTGTTTGCTATATATTCTAAGATTCAAACGTTCAGGAAATGTCAATATACTCAAAACAGAGCTTTTCAATCGTATAGGCGAAATTGGTGAAAACGACTGCATTACATCGTCACCGCGTGTTTAACTTTAAAGAACTTTCACATCAAAACCGAAAACCGATAAGTTCTACACCGAAAATACGCTTTTGCTTTCATATCAAAAACCGAAAACTTTTTTTTGGTTAAATAGAATTAACATTTAATTAATTGTATGATGAGAGCTTATACAAAAAACGTATTTTAACTTTACTTCGAAATTCCTATCCATATTAAAATAATATAATTAATAATAAAATATAATAATATAATTTTCAATGTAAACACAAAAGTGAGGTTTAGTACGACCGAAAAAATTTTTCACGTTCCACATGTGGTAACCGAAAAGAAATTGACAGATGCAACCGAAATTTCGTTTTTCGGCCGAAAAAAGATAAAAGTATTGTTTTTCTTAAAAATCTGAAATAAATATCATATTTTATTAGTAAAATTATTAGTTTATCCTATTTCCCATGATTTTATTAATCATTGGAGCAAAAATCTTGTTTTAAAATGAAATAAATTGAGTTTTTCGGTTTACATTTTTCGGTTCTGATGTGAAAGTGCCTTTAAATTAATTAATCAATTTTAAAATGACATTAGAAGATAAATTGGAGTTTTTTTCAAAATAATAAATCCACAATATTAAAAATTCTTAAAAAATGATCTGTTTTCAAATTTCTCTCCGCCAAATTTTTTAATATGTCATAAATTTTATTATTTTTCTATTCATTAGTGGGCGAAGTGACGTCAGCCACAATATGTCATAATTTAATGATAATACTTTATAATTTCTGTACCGTTTTTCCATCGCACGGCACAGAGAATATAAGGTATTTTCATTAAACTTTGACACTTGTGCTGTGACGTATTTTCGTCCACTAATGCATATACATTTCTATAGAAAAGACAGAGAGAGAAGAGAGAGTATTATGTTCTCTTGCTTTTCTATATATTACACGATATTTCGTCCAAAAATGGAGGAAAGTGGTTCGTATGCTCTGTACCGTGTTTCCGTCGTATCTGTCATGTTTTGTCTTTTAAAGCAGCCAATGCTTGAAATACAAAGAAAATAATAATAAGAAAGAGCGAACATGTATAAAAAAATCGCGAATGATCTTAAACTTTCATATATTTTTCTGTTTCTGTTATACATTATTAAAAAAAATGTCACGAATAATTATAAAACTGATGATAAATTTTATTAAATATATTCACTTTCCTGAAAAAAAATTTTCCGCCGGAATTTCGGCGATTGTTTCTGCAACATTTTACCGCACAGTTCATCATGTTAAATTAATAGCTTACGAGCTTTAATTTCACTAAACACTGAACTCAATAAAACTATACGCTTCAAGCTTCCGAAACAAGATAATTTCAGATATATAATATTTATTAAAATCATTAAATTTTACAAAGTCTCATTGAACTCCCGGAGCTCTGAAATGTTTACTTTCAGAAACGTCAAGGCAAGTTCAATTCGACTGTCAATGAGTGGCTTATTTATGTACACTGTATTCGCACGATATCCAGCTTTCTTGTTAGATATTTATTCAATGACTTGATATCAGTGGCGACGTCCAACTTTGATAAATATCGCCATCGAACTCTGCTGTCACAGTCGCGTTTAGCCTTTACTCTGTGATTAAGAATAAAAAAGTAGTAGAGATGGTTACCAAGAAACAGCGTGACGGAAATGCGCTGCAGCTTGCGGTTGCAATTGCAATGGGGGGATTTTGACTGAAATCCAATTTTCGTACAAATTTAGGCCCAACACCTCCAGACATGAGAGATGCCTTAAACGATGCATTATGATACTCTGAACATTTTCTATTAGCAATGTTTTTTGCAACCAATCCGGGGAAAGCTTTGGTGATCGGATGTAGCTTGTGCGACTTTCTTGGACTTTTGTACTTCCACAATGTCCACAATGGAGCACTAATAGCCATGGAAGAAAAATATATGCGAAATGTTGTTGCTGGGGTGTATGTGACCCAAGTGAACGAAAATGGATTTTCCGGCTGCAAAAACGTCCCAAGAAAGTTTTCTGAATCGGCACAAATATAGTCAATAACTTCACATGCAACCTGCGGTTTTCGAACAACCCCGGCCGGGTGGTTTTTACCCTTCACCCTAACAGTATGCAGAGAAAAATTGTCTTCTACGAGCTGAGGCGAACAGTGAAACCCGCTTTCCGATGGGACATAACTCTACCGAGTTAGAGCCTATCTAAGGTGCGAAAAATCTAGTACCTCAGTTCGAATAAAAAAGAGGGAAGTATTAATAAAGTGAGTATGGAAATTACTATAAATAGGTATTTAAGACTCCGAGTATAGGACCTAGGGAATTCGATTCTTTACTAGATTTTCCAAAATGTACCAGATCAAACTTTGACCACCCCTCCCCCAAGGCTAACCCCGCTTAATTGAAATAAACATTGTTAATAAAATAAGTTCAGAGTATAATAATGCGTCGTTTAAGACATCTCTCATGTCTGGAGGTGTCGGGCCTAAAATGGACATTCCCTTTGCGCTGCGTACTTAAGTCATGATTGGTTTGCAATAAATATAAAAGTTGCAAACAGGATGACTATCGAAAGAGATACTAAAAAATCATATAGATGATATATTTAAAAGGAGAAAAAATGAAGGTGCTTTTGAAATTAAAAAAAAATTAAAAAACTTATTCGTGCGTAAACTCATGTCTGAATTGCGCTCAAATGCTGCAACTCGTTTGACTTCGCCGTAAATACGCGCGCATTTGTGTTGCTGGGCTTATCGAAACCTATTCACATGCTCTTTCTATTTTGAATTTGACTGCACGCAAAAGCGCCGGCGGATTTCAGTCGTGACTGAGTTTACGCAGACGCATTTTATTCGAATTATGGTGCGTTCGCAACCAAAGTACGTTGCATAGTCGTAATCGTTGCGTAATCACTTTTTATTGTCCTCTGGGATCGCAGTCAAAGATTGTCAACAGTTTCATAAATTCAAGGAGCGAAGTGAATGACAGTCGTAGTTAAAACTTTTGACTAGGAATCACCATGTGTCGCAAAATAGTAATCGACAGTACTATTTCGATGAAAAAAATAGATCAAAAAGAAATTTTACTTTTTTTTACTTTTTATTATATAAATGTAGGCTAGCCCTTGTAACAGCATTAAAGAGTGGACGGAGATACATACATAATATAATTTTAATGTGAATATATAATGCACACATAGGGACATGTAGAATCGAATTCGCAAACCCATCAAAATTTTATTCCGTTAAGCAATAAGAGAAAAGGTGGACTTCATACTTTATTTTTAGCACAAATTATAGTACATATCATAAAATTATCACTTACGATGAAATATTTTTTTTCTTCACTCGAATGCTGTATTAAAAAAGCATAAAAATATTTATAAATTGATTGGACTGTTCGTTCCGTTCTAACGTTCTAAATTGTTTTTCTTACACCTATGAAAATTTCTGACTGCATAATGAATTTGTTAGTGAGACATTTAGGAGAAATGGTGCATATGACGGCAACAACTCGATATCAAAATCGTATTATCGGTTAATTCTGAAGTTTGTAACGTTTTTTTGTAAATAAACAAAAAGCATAGCATTAAACATATACATAGATACAAATTGGAAAATTTATGAAAAAAGTTCTTTATATAGGTTTGTTCCATGTAGTTAACAAGCACCTACGGAAAGATCTCGTGAGACAAGAAAAAAAATTTTATGGCAACTATGGTTCGTAGAGAGGGGAAGGAAGGCCTTAAATTTTGCATGGAATTGCATAATAGTAGGCGCGATTACCATCGTCAGTAGCAAAATGAATGAAATTATGAATCATAGAAATAGGAATATCTCAAAACGGTTGCATTTAGGTAGGTACATGTACATAGTTAAATTAAAGGTAATATTCCAGGGTTTCTAAATCTTGTAAAAAACAGTTATCATGCATTTTGGCGGAAAAATCGTTAAAATTTGAAAAAATTTGGAATTTTTTGATTTTGACGTCCTACAACTTCCGACGGAAGGTAACAGGAAGGATGGTTAGGCATTCATTGGAAATCTGAGATGAAGCTCACCTTGAAAGGGTGTATATTAAGATATTTCATTTAAAGTGGAAAAAGTACTAAAAATCTTAAATCCCCTTACTGCCGAAACAATGCGTCTTACCCCCCCCCCCCCCCCCCCCCATCTCTTTTCCATATAATTTGCTTGTCTCCAGCTATCAAGCCCTTGAGTCATGCGCACCACCAATTATGAAACACTCTGTATTTTCGGGCTTCCTAATTTTTCCTAATTTTTAACATTTACAATCAAATTAAAAAAACTTTGTGTTGAGATTTTGTCTCTGTGATCTCTCCATCTACATGTTAGCTTCAAGGATTTTGCTAGTGATGATTCGTCTAAAATTTCCGAAATGTTTGCTTCTTTTTTTGACAATGCCTTTGCTTCGTCAATTTTTCAACCTCAAAATAGCAACTTTAGTCAATGAACGACTCTCATAACGTTTCATTCACTATGCCCTGAATTTCAGAAGAGGATATACTCGATCATATATCAATGACTTCACAACTGGTCCTGATAGTATCCCTCCTGCCATTTTAAGTCATGCTGCCTTGCAATGGCAGCTCTACTGAGAATTATTTTCCAAAAATCTCTTGATAGTGGGTGTTTCCCGCAGCTTATGGAAAAACTCTTTTATCATACCTATCCACAAAAGTGGTAGAAAAATGAAATTTTTAACTACAGACATATTGCAAAATTATCTTGCATGCCCAAATTATTCGAATCTATCATTTAATTTCAACTATCAACTTCCTGTACGAATTTGCTCTCTTCAAACCAACATGGCTTTATTTCGGGCAGGTCTATAACAAATGGATATCAGACAGCTTTAGTAAAGCCTTCGACAAGTTATCTCACTCCGTTATACTCTTTAAAATGGAAAAGTATGGGTTTTCTTCCCCCAACATTTCTAAAATGAACGGAGTCATATTTAGATAACAGATCATATCAAATCTACTATTTCCGCCATTCCATCTCTAGAGTCTTGAAGGCTTCGTCTGGCGTACCTCAAAGGAATCACTTGAGACCGTTGTTCTTTATTCTGTCTATTGACGACATTATCTCTGTTGTGAAGTACTGTAAGATCTTGATTTATGCTCAGATTAAATTTGTTAACGATTGTGAACAGGTGCAGGGTGACCTTCAAAAATTTTACAATTGTTGCAACAGCAATAATTTTGTACTCAATATCGACAAATATGAGGTTATGATTTAACATTAGGAATCAGACACCAATCACTTATGATTATAAGTTCTTGGATTCCTCCATTCGCCCTGTGGATTCTGTCTGTGACTTAAGTGCCAATTGTGACCACAGATTGAATTTTATCTCCCATATAAACTACATGGGTATCAAAGAGTAGTTCTATGCTGGGTTTTATGAAACATAAGTCCAAAGAGTTTTCGACTCCTACCATAACATTGTGTGTTTGTACACTTGCTTTGTGAGACCACTTCTGGAATACACTAGCTAGATCTGGTCTCCTTTTTACGGTACCCACATCGACCGAGTCTGTTCAGCAAAACTTCTTACGATTTGCTCTCAGGCTCCTACCCTGGAATAATTCATTAATTAATCCACCCTATGAGGACCGCTTGAAGGTTTTAAATATGCGCTCGGTTCCCCATGTAACTTTTATGCATCAGCTCTTAAACGCGAATATTGATTCTCCCTTGTTACTGAACAAAATCTCTTTTCGTGATAGTAGGTACAATTTGAGGTGGCTACCATTTTGTTGTTGACGTTTCTAAGTATGTTTAAAAAAAACGTCTAATCGTTTTTGTTAATTTAATTTTTTTTAACATTTTTGTTCTATGTTGCATTGGATGAAATTTCCTCCGTTGTTTGGTTTATGTTCAGTTACCATACTAATATTAACACTGACTAATTGATGAAACGCATATATTGTTGACCGTCTATTTATTGAACGTATCACTACAACGAACTTGTTAGCCCGCTAAGAGCTATGACGAAAATCTATCCTGAATTTTAGCAAGAGCAGTACTAAGGTCAACGTGCTGAATTTGGCTTTTGGGTTTTGATTAGAGATGGCACCATCAGCGAGTCTCCAGAAAATTTAGCTTGAATTTATCCGCCCGGGCCATTCTATAGCGTGTTAAAAATATTTATTGTCAGAGTTCTGAGATTTGATAAATTTATTGACTGGATTAAGTACAGATGAATTTTTTATTCATTGTATACATTATACATATTTATTTTAATATTTTTAACATTTCCAAATAATATTAGCTTTACCTGTTTTTAGAAATATTATGACCGCGCGTTGTATTTCCGAAAAAAAATTGCTAATCAGCATCACTATTCCCTTTCCTAGTCCTTTAAAAAAAAAACTCGAACTGTAGCAAACACATAAACAATCTTACTGTTAAGGTCTCCGACAATTGTCGGTTTCTGGTTTACCATACAACAGACACGAATCATGCTAGTCAGATTATCGATCATGCCCGTAATAATGTGAGATCTCAATATATTTTTTAACTTTCTTTGCAAAAGGTAAATGTTGCTTTTAAGTCTGCTCTCCAATATGGTTCATGGTTTTAGTCGGTTTTTTAAAAGCAAGATTTTCATATTTGCTACTACTTTTGATATCTTTAATTTATTGTTAATCTCCTACAAAGCAACATAGTTATTTCTACAGAAAAGTTCAATTCGCTCAGTCTGTAAGGATCGTTTCAGTTACGAACCCATATTTTGGATATTTTGTATTTGAAAGACAATTCTTTATTCAGGCTCTCAAACTTTAGAATAAAATCTCTATTCGTAACGGAAAACTTTTGATCATACTTCAAAACTAAAATTGACATTGATTGATGGGGAAATATTTTTGGGAAGTTTTGCTAGATTAGTGTCTGGCCTAATTAACCCAATTCGATGTAATTTTGCTCCCAGACCCTCTCAGTCAATTTTGGATTTAGCTCTCTAGCATCTCATGTCCGGAGTTTACCATTTTTGTACTGTAAGGCCGCGGTTGGAAAAAATACACATGCATGTTGAAAATCTAACGGAGGTTATAGGTCAATTTATAATTATATAGATATTATTGAAAAAGTATGTTTGGTTGAAAAAAAATAAAATAAAATCAAGTATCAAAATTGTTCCCAGAAGAGGGAGCTTTTAAGTACGATTACTAAGCACACCATACATATACATAAATAAGAAAAATCTGTCGAAAAATTGTATATCTTCTTCTCGAGTACTATTTAGGTACCAACGATAACTTCTGCTTTAAAGAATTGAATCGACTCGATACGTTGACTCACACGCTCTGATTCCTATTACATAAATGAACACGAAACTATAAAAAAGGAAAAAAATGAAAGCTTTGCGGTCTGAGGTGGAAGATTTTCTCTGTGGGACCTACAATATTTAAGAAGTCAACATACAATTTTGAATTGTCTAAGTACTGTACTTCAAGTAGTGGAGCAATGCAATTTTGTTTTTTTTTCTTCATAGAAAATTTTGCTCCAAAGTTGTGTTTATGGAAAAACTGTCCTAGCCCGCTGATTTTCAAAACAGCTTACGAACAGATGGCAGTTTTACAATTTTTTAAACTAAATATAAAATTTGTGAAATTTAACTAGTTTTAGGAGTTTTTGAGTAAATTCCGTGAACTCGCACAAATGAATGAAGTTGCAAACTACAACCATATGTATTTTAAAATAAGTTTTAAGTTTCCATTTATTAACTTAGTAAAAAAATTCATAAAATATAAAGTGGAATTGCGACGACGCTTTGATTTAAATAAATTCGCGTCTCAACGTCAAGGAGTAAATTTAGTGACTTTTTAATTTCAGAAGTTGCATTATGTTTGCTTCTATCTGTTGGCACCTGTATACGAATTAAAATGCACAAAACTTGTAGAAAGTATATTGAGGTAGTTGCGCAACATTGAAACGTTCTGCCCGACATTCCATTACTACACATACCCCTTTAGGGTCGCGCAAGCATTGCGCCACAAAATTTGGTTATTTAGTAAAAATGGCAGTCACCTTCTTAAGGGCATATTCTAGTCTAGAAGCCCGAATTTTAGGTGATTTTTGAAGTGCCGTAAAAAAAAAGGCAATCAATATTTTTCTAACCATTTTTTTATAAGTTATTTATTAACATTACAAGAATACAGAAAAAAATTGAAAATTCAAAAAATTAGCAGCTGATGAAGTGGGGGGTCTCAAAAAATTGGCGCGTGATTATGCCCACGATTCCAACCCGCCTAGCAATCAAAAAAAAAAAAAGATTATTAGTCTAGAGTAATGTCGCTATGTCCGGAACTAGGGAAAAGTTGAAAAAAATTTGTTTCACAAAATGGCCGCTGCCTGAAAAAAAGAAGCAATTTTTGTACCACTTTTTTTGAATTTTTCGAATTTTTTAAAAATAGTAAAAATTTGGAGATGCGGCTAGTTTCGGACATAGACAAGTCTATAAAGAAGACTCTCAAAAAAATTTCAAGTAAATCGGTCCAGTAGAACTTGAGAAATCGTGGGCATCGTCTTGAAAAAGGCAGTTTCGAGAAAAACGCGTTTAAGATGTAACGCTACTGTAAATTTTTTGAAAAATCGTTTTTTTTATTGGCTTAAAAAATAGTTTAAACTCTCTAGAATAAGAAAAAAAAGGTCCCGTCCGAGAAATTTTTTTTTCCTTTGAAAATGGAGGTCGCCACCAAGCGCATCAAACTTGCTCCGAAACATGTCCCGGGAAGATGGCTGTGGAGCCGCCATTTTGTATTTTTTTTGCTGTCAAAAATTTATCAATAAAGTTTAATGTATGCCCGATAATACCCTTAAAAGGTTTTTTTTCAAACACCTTTAATTTCGCGAGAAAAAAATTCTTGAAAAAAACTTTTTTTTTTAGCCGTTACAGTGGCGTTACCCCTTAAAGTCCATACGTCCACGTGGTTTGGAAGTTAGAATTCAACTGTTAGCAGCTAGATGCAAGTGAACACTAAATATAAAGATACAAATTTGAAAAATCCTCTTGTAGGCATATTCTTGAATAGTTAAACTTTGAAAATATGAAAACAAAAAAAATCGATTTTTTCGAATTTCTAGACTAGAGTACCCCCTTAAAAATACTTATTTTCCCTGTTAAGAAATTTTGAAATTGCGCTTAACAACTTACTTAAGGCCCTGGTGTCTGGTTATCTTAAGGCTTGGATTCCTCTCTCGTCTCAAATTTACTAACCCTGAATTTCATGTTTATAGTTATATGTAGATAGTCAGTACCTTATCCTTAATATTTTAAGTTGTGACAAGGAAAAGTCTATTTATTTGCTAGGAGGTATCTTTTATGGAACTGCTAGAACTTATGTAATTCAATTTCATACGGAAATATCCAAATGTTGATGGGAAAAAAAAAGTTGTCAATTGGCCATTTTAACAGCATGGCTATACTTTACAATCAATTCAGACCACTTACCTAAATACATTTATTCACGATCACCTTTAGTTTGCTCACTAAACTGAGGGAATCCGACATTTATTTTGCGATACAACCCGCAATAAATACTTATCTCTGTCACCACATATATACTATATAGACATTACTAAATTAGAAAAAAAAAAACATTGCATAACAACCAGCGCAGCGGCCTAAAAAATAATATAAGAATTTTTTCAAAAGTGCCTCTCCGTTTTATAACTTATATTTTCCTTTTCGTTTCTCTTTACTCTTAACAATTACTCTCTTGTAAAATACACATTAGTAATATTTGATAAAAATTTACAAGTTAGAAAAAAAAAACTATTTACATTCAAACAAAATTGTATGGCTATTTCTGAAAAGAAGATCAAATTTTATATGAAATAAGCAATTATAATTATTTCAAAATAAAAACAAAAAAAAATATGTATATATTTATAGGAATATCTAATAACTTGACTTCTATCTCAAATGTAAGTATTAAACTAAGGAGGGACAAGAAACGAACGAATTTGTGATTTATTTGTAACAAAAAATATGATAAACACAAAACAATTTATAAAAATATGCTATTACATATTTGAAATTTGCAATCACATTATTCATATTGTTTTTTTTTAATCGAGGACAAAATAATTATCCCCCCAATCTTTCAACTGATAGAGATATTCAAATGATCTCAAATATTTTGATGCATATTAAAACAAGTCCAATATGAATAAGAAAAGGTCAAAACAAGATAAACGCCGCTCTTTACACACGGGGGCTTGTGGGCGGGATGATTTGAAAGTTTTCGCTGATAGAGCGGCATAATGTCCAGGATTACATTTAAATTTTAGACTCCCTGAACACATGTTATAATTTATATGATTTTGCTTTGATATTGTCAATATCAGTAACAAAAAGGATGTTGATGATGTATTTTACGATAAAAGTTATATGGTAAATTTGGAAAACTAAGGTGAAAATTTAAAGCGCTATAACTCTGAAGTAGAGTGGAATAAGGTGGAGGTTGTAAGTCTTATGAAAAGTGGTAAGTGATCTTGATGAAATCTAATATATATATGAAAGTTTACAGTGTTCAATAAAAACGGCCAAGAAGTCCTTATTATTCCGTATATTCGGACCCAATAAAAGGAAGGGGGTGTTTTTTTATACATTTTTATCAAAATACTTGTCTTCACCACTGTCTCTCGCAGGAGCGGGAATTTTGAGGTGAATTTACACACACACATACACACAAAACACACACACACACACACACACATCCATACATACACACAATAATACACACATTATAAATAGTTATGATATAAGAACAAAATATGAAATACTAAAAATTTAACAAACTAACATCCGGCATCCGGAAAATTGTAAGACATTATAAATATAAATTTCGAATAAATTACAAAATTTCTTGTACCAATATGAGAAGATGATGAAAAAGAAGAAATGGATCTAAGTTAAGGGAGTTAAGGGAGTAAAATCAAACTGAAAAAGCCATTTTTCGTTATTAGATAGTTAATAAAATATTTAATTGAAGAAGGGAAAAAAAAGTAAAGGATAAATTTTACGAAAAATATCTCATTTTTTTTATGCATTTACATAAAAATATTTAATATGTATATGCATATAGCTTCTTCCCATCTAAGGAAGTATTTTCTGAGAAATAAAAAATTGCAAAAGAATAGAAAAAATTGATAAAAGGATTTGTAAATAAAGAAAGAAAAAAAAATGAAAGGCTAAAGATACACATATAGTTAGGATTTAATAGTTTGCTTTCGGTAGATTCTGAAATTTCAGAAAGTAATGAAAGTGGTGTAATTGAAAATCATCTGGCAAGAATCTCTTAAATATAATTTAATTAGCTAAAAAATGAATTTTCAATTCATCCGCAAATATCTTTAAAAGATAAATAAAATTAGCTTTTGCGATCTACTAATAAAAAGCCCCCCTTCGGATATAAAGTTGTGAAATGAAAAAAACAAATTATTCTCTTGTTTTACCCCTGCGAAAAGCTTAAATCAGAGAATATCTTTTCTGTATATATATATACATATATACATAATTCAACCCGCTCCGCCTACATGGTGGAGCCTTTTATTCAGTTCAGGCGGAGGTGAATTTAAGGGGTGTGTTTCTTGCATTACTCTTTTATCTCTATTCCCCTTTATTATAGAGGTATTATCTTTGTATAAACTGCAAGGGTGCATCGAAGAGAAATTGTTATTATGTGTTTTATAGGAGTAGATGGAGCCACTCAAGTTTACAGTCGTTCGCAAGCTAAAAGACGATGGGGAATGTTACAAGGAAAATAAAAACCGAAGTTTGTACAAAACTTATATAGTGAAAGCTTTCAAAGTTACACAGACAAAATTCATAGAGAAAGTGTGAAACTAAGCCCGTCTCCGTAGTGCCTTAGACAGACTTGTTAACAAACAAAAAAGTAAAAGCAAAGAAAAATCTTAAACAAAAAACAAAACAAGACAAAATAAAATAAAAAGGAAAATGAAAGAAAAATTATTGTAAACAACCTCAAGATATGAATGACAAAGCCCAAAGTAAAAAAAATTACATAATTAATTTAAAAATTTGACTAAAAGAAAATCTAATCCGTCCAAATTGCTGTAAGCATTTTTTTCAACGAGAAGAAATTCGATACACTTACGCAAAAAAAAAATCAGGAGACTAATTCAAGAGACTAAAAAGGTGCCAAAAGTAATAAAAAGTAAAATATGAAACACACAAAAAAAAAAATTAAAAAAAAATTAGAGGGATAAAGTGCAAAATTATAACGATCGCTAGTTAATTTTATCTCTAGCATTAATTTAGGGTTCTATCCCTGATAATGACTATAAGCACAGATTTTCAGCTTAGTTTAATTAAATTGAAAATATATATATATAAAAACCGTGACTATGTATTAAAAGATTTAGAATTGTGAAAGCAGGGGATAAGGTGGAGAAATTAATGTACTTTCGGGAAACCATAATTTAAGGGTATTACCATGTTGAAGCCTAACTTATAAGAAGGGCTGCTCTTGTATTAGATAACGTAAGTTCGTGTTTCTTTGGGTCTGGGCTCTAATTATACTGACATTCGCACACCAATGCTTCAGGCATCTTGCTGATAACAGAATAGAGATAATACGAGTGATAATTTTTTCAGTTCTTCCCCATATTACAAGGGTTATTTAAGGGAGTTGAAAAAAATAAAGAGAGTGTTATACGCAATTTAAACAAATTCAATTCAGATCATTCAAATATACCCTGTTAGATGAATAGAAATATACTATGGAAAAGGACCTTCAAGCTTTGCAGGTTTTTATACCCTAGATAAAATCGTAGGATAGTAGTGAGTTGCCATTTCGTTTCTTACACACAATTTCGTTCTCTGTGTATTTGAACACTGATTCAAAGTACAATAACATAGACAGTTAAAAAAATATTTACATTGTTTTTTTTAGGGTTCCATACCCAAAGGGTGCCAATGGGACCCTATCACTAAGCCTCTACTGTCCGTCCGTCCGTCTGCCTGTCATCGGGCTGTATCTCATAAACCGTAATAAGCATACAGTTGAAATATTCACGGAATGTGTATTTCTATTGCCGTTATAATAACAATTAATAAAAATTAAATTAATAATTAAAGGGGGCCCCCATACAAGAAACGTGATTGTTTTAGCGTTTTTTGCTCGACCTTAACAATAGCTGTATCGCTATCGAACCGTAATAGGTAGATATTTTCTCAGAGTGAGTAATACTATAGCTGCTATAACAACAAATTATGAAAATAAAATAAAGTTAAAAACTATAGGGGTCCCCATACAATAAACAGGTACGATGGAACAGAGCCCTTCGAATCCGACTCGCAATTGGCCGGTTTTTGTAAAACTTAAGCCCTAGATACAATGACTACTACGCGTTTTTTTTTATGCCACTTTGTGGTGTTTAATATACAATGAGAGCCATGCATTTTTACACTTGACAGTTCGAGCTATCTGAGGTATGTTGATTATTTCTGTGAAAATGTGTAAAGTGTTAATGAATTACAAAAAAATACTTGCTTTAATTATCATACTTAATGATAATTACTTGCTTTAATTACTTGCTTTAATTATCATACTTAATGATAATTACTTGCTTTAATTATCATACTTAATGATAATTACTTGCTTTAATTATCATACTTAATGATAATTACTTGCTTTAATTATCATACTTAATGATAATTACTTTCTTTAATTATCATAGTTAATGATAATTACTTGCTTTAATTATCATACTTAATGATAATTACTTGCTTTAATTATCATACTTAATGATAATTACTTGCTTGAATTATCATACTTAATGATAACTACTTTCTTTAATTATCATACTTAATGATAATTAAAGCAAGTAATTATCATAAAGGTTTATGAAAAAACAATTACCAAAAAAGGGAAACTATTTCAAATTTGTCAATAATTTCATTTGTTCTCATAAAATGAAACAGGGAACAAACATAGAAAGGAACAACGCGCCACAAAGTTGAAAGTTGCGGGCAGCGCAACAATGTATGAAGCTATTTATATGTCGTCGACACTTGATGTAACTCAGCACTTCACGAAAAGTCTAGGCACTTGATGAAATGTAGGCAAATAATGTAACAATTTGTTCTTAATGACATTTTACATGATGCGTCTGAAATTTTTAGGTACTTCATGGGAATGCTACAAGCTTTACGCCGACATAACCGAATGCTAGGAGAGGTAGATGATTGGTGAAGGCGGCGCGGAGGTCGCGCTCAGCCTTGCGAGCAACCACACACATACACACACACACCCGCCGGCGTAAAGGCTTGTAGCATTTCATGAAGTGGCTAAAAATTTCTGACGCGTCATGTTATACTATCTGCCTACATTTCATGAGGTGCCTAGACTTTTCGTGAAGTGCTGCGTTATATCAAGTGTCTACGACATACATACATATGAAAGCCTTTGATTTAAAGTTATTTTGTGGCGCATAAAAAAAGGGTGTCTTTATAGATATATGCCATATAAAATGGGTAAATGGTCAGTCCCAGACGTTTTTATGCACTGAAAAGTATAATTCGGAATGTAAAAACGTATAAATTATAAATCGGTCTAAAATTACATGCAAAAAACAATTCTAATAATCTATCGGGTGGCAATATTTACGAGCAATCATCTAAGATATTACCAAAATTGGTTTTAGAGCAATTATAATATTTTTTCCCAGTTAATTAGTCGGACTATGAAGCAGGCAGTAATTCTTAGAGAAGTAAATGAGCAGCTAATCGGGCAAGACTTAAACACGGGTGGATTTAACTATAGTTAGCAGTTAATTTTTTTTTTAAAGTTTCAATTATAACAACTCCTTGACAGGATATAAAAAACGAATAATGTGATCACTTAATTAGTATTAAAATTTCCGGTTTACTAAAAACACATTTAAAAATTGTATATATTAATTATTAAATTAGTTATATATCAGCAATTGTAGTATCAAGTGTTTTTTGCTTCTGGAAAATGGGCATAGGATATAATTATGTATTGGTTCTGATAAACCTTAGTCCCATTAACATTATTTCGATATTTCCCCTCGTATGAAGAGACAACAATGAACTGCTTCCAATGACTTCTGTTCGAAGAATTCTACCAAAAGCGAATAATTTACAAAAAAAAAAAAAAAAAATTTAGGCAAATAAATGCAAGAAGAATAACTATTTTTCATGATATACATATATACAAGATTTTCATTTCCATATAAAAACAAAAATGTAAATAAATGCAATTAGGAATAAAAATGCAAAGACTTCTTGCAATATCCCAATTATTATATATTCTTAATTTCTCATCAAAACTTATTCTAAGTATTAAATATACACGAGAAAAGCTGAAAAAGAAAAATAACTGTAATGTATAAATGAGGATTTTTTGTTGCTATGCATTCACTGATTTTATGTTCCTTAATTATTTTCTTCTATAATGTTTTTTCAACTTTTTCAGTATTAGTTGCCTACATGAAAATAATTAAACATTTATTAATCATGAAAAAAACCTTCAAAACACCAAAACCACGATTTTACATATTCCCAAAGTTTAAAGTATAAAAAGAAATGTAATAGCATAATAAATTATTTTATTTCTCCTTTTCAAAGTCCGTGAAACAGAAAAATTTCATCATTATGCAATAAATATGAAGAAAAAACCAAAAAATGCAAAAAAAAACTTTATCAAGTGGTTACATAATAAGTTTAAGCAAGTTACATGTAAAAAATGCATTAAATAAAAAAAAAGAACACATGATAAACAAAAAATAATAAAAATACATAATAGTTTTTATACGTTCATTTTTTTCTAAATAATTGAGAAAACTGACAAAAAATATTTATTCAATACAAAAAAAAAAAAAAAACAAAAAACAAAAGAAAAAAAGTTTAAAAACGGAAGGAAATATAAGCTAAGCTTACGCCTATAATTATTAAAAAAAAAATGCCGAATTAAAAAGAAATAAGGAAAAATAAAAAGTAAACAAATCGCAAATTGTTAAAGGCATATATTCTCTGTTCTTGAAAAAAAAACAAAAAAAAAAACGAAACAAAAACTATGCAACAAGTAAATCATTTAGGTGGTTTTTATTTTGACTATTTAAATTTTTGTATTCTGTAGAAAATTGTTGGGTTCCGGGAGGCTCTCTTAAAAATTCTAGTTCGAGCCTGGGCATATTTTTGCATAATACCAATTAATTTTATTTATTCTGTTTTTGATGTTATTTTTTCATGTTTTAGTTTTAAATTAGAACGGGAAACAATGCTTCTGTTTATTTAAGATAAAACGCAATGTGCAATTTGAGAAACAACAACACCATTATTGAGATTATTGACTAAAAACCCTATAAATTCTGTTCATATGAAAAATTTTAATAAAACAAAATTTCAGACAAATAAAAAATATTTAAAAAGTCTTTTATTTTCAATTCAGTTTAAATTGAACATATACTTTGGATTCTATCTATTATATGCCCACAAAGGAATGTCTACGCCTAAAAATCACTACTCTACTCTGGCTGTATTATCCTCATTCCTATGTAAATCCAAAGGTAGTAATTGATTTTGCCTGCTCAGAGAATTCTATTAATTATTATTACAGCCTATCTGGGAAAGAAAGATGAATGCTCAGCCATTGTCATATGATTAGGCAAAACAGACAGTACATGTTCAATGAATTAGACTCACATGTGAAAATTTTGAAATTTTATAGGAATGCTACCTTTTTGCCTTGAAATGATTTTTTTGTAATAATTTTACTTTGCAAAAGGTAATGTCAACACTTTCTTGAGAAATCTGTTAGTCGAATCGTGTCCTTATTTATACTTTTCATTCCGTGTTCAGTTAGTCGTGAGTTAAGTGCCTTCAAAATCCAAAATACATTTATCAAGTGATTTATTTAAAAATAAAAATTATTGAATTTTATACAGAGTTTGTAGTTTATTGAGTGTTGAAAACAGACAATATCTAAAAACAATTTTTTTTTTTTAACAAAGACGTTAGCCGTGTAAAACGAGAAGTGATTTTGGCCTTATTGAAAACTAACATGTTTTCTAACCGAGATATAGGAAAAAGCGAAAATATTTCGGCTTCCACAGTCGACAGAGTGGCAAGAGGTTTTCGGTCAGGGGTTAAATAAGGGGTAAATAAGCGGGTAAATTGCCTTAGAATTGAGAAAATAGGAGAAAACGGATAAGAAAATTATCCATAATGCTGACCTAAATGAACAAGGAGTGGATATATCCGACATGACATTGCAACGAAAATTTTCCAAACTCATTTGCAGTATACCGGCGAGCGTAGAAAGTGTGATTAAATCAAAGGGAAGTGTGAGAAATTATTAGACAAACCATACAATAACATAATTAGAAAATAATAACTAATAATACAAAAAAAAGTAATAATAAGAAAAAATATTAATTTCTCAACAAAGAATGTCTTTTATAAAAGATTTGTATTACATATAAAACATTTTCTACATATTGAAGGTGAGTCTAATTCATTGAACAGCTACTGTAGACTGAGTACTCCTGTGCAAAACTTTAAAAAACAGAATAGAATATAAAAATGCGTTTGTTTGTGCACACCTGTGTCCGATGACAGCAGACCTAATTTTTTCATTAAAAAAGATCTGCGGTTACATACTTGCTAGCTATGGAGTTTTGAAGTTTCTCTTTCAGTGAGGAATAAGTGCATCAAATCAAATCATATATGTTTCGACAGATTCAAAAGTACTTCACTAAACGCCATATTAGTTCCGAGCTCTTCAGAAATCCTTTTTCCAGGAATTTTCTCGCAACAACAGGATGGCTTTGTGCATACATTCTCATACTCATCAGTCGATCGAAATGGCGCATTGAGGAAATGAACATAAAAGTAGGAGATATGGGGGTCTTCTGCTGTCCAGTAAACAAACTGCATCGGCTTAATATCTGTTCTGACAATAGATGAGTCGTCTGTGGCGACATGACGCTTTCCTTCCAGACTAAAATGTGGCAACATGACGCTTTTGTTCCAGACCTTTCATCCGGTGCCTTTAAAAAATTCTGTAATTGCGGTAATCACGTTTCAGTCCAAAAAAAACAAAACACTTTGTGACTCCTTCCTATTGACAGATGGGAATTAGCTAAGTAGGTTTTCGAATAAGAATGCAAAAAAATTTAATCCAATTGTTCAGTTCACTTTTTCTGTCCTGTCAAAGAGGAACAAAAAAAAATGGTAAAAAAATTATAAAAACAAAAAAGAATAAGTAAATCATCTTTATAAGAACAAAAGAATCTTAATTCTTTGCAGAGCAAAAAAATAGCTAGAGGATAGGAACGAAGTTACCCAATCTCCTTATTTTCGAAGGACCTAATGCTGCTAATTTTATCCCAATTAAATAAATATTATATTTCAGGATAGTTAGCATTCCAGTCCTATTATCAGGCCGAACCGTGCCTCTCATTGTAACATGCGGCTGTCGTTTGTCGGCCGCCCAAGCTGGACAAGAATATATCGTTATGAGCTCAGCAGGGAATAGCTATAGCGAATTAGCACGACGTCGTCAACATCCGTCACTATACGTATAAGCTCCGCTTGGTTCTCTCCGGCGGTCATAGGGACAGTCGCAGGCATTCATAATCGTAAAATTCTTCCCATTGATGTTCACAGTGATCACCATAGGTAACTGTTTCTTCTGATTAGAGTTTACCAATTGCTCAAAACAACAACTTCAAGAGCATAACTATCCAAGAAACATTATACTTTCGACGTGTTCTACTACCCTATGGATGGGCAAGCAAGTCTATAGTTTCAAGAGGTCTCATGCTCCGCATATACTGTGATTCTATCCAGTTAGAAGAATCTTGTACAAGAATTTTACGCCGTTAAGGTACCTTCCACTCAGGCCATAAGGCGAACAGGAACCATACCTGCAATCCAAAATTGTCCTAGGACTGGAGGATGAAGATAAAATAACTCCCCAAGAAGTCATCACGGTGGGGGAGGACGTTGTCGCAAAAAGCAGCCAAGTAAATTAAAAAAAAAACAAATAATAGAACTCAAAAGCTTTTCGAATTATAGTATTCACTATATAAAAATAAAAGAATTTCAATAGATTATCCACAAATATCACGATAATTACCAACGTAAATAAAAGTCATGTTACATAACTCCAAGTGGCAAGGCGACAAAAATCTAACCTTGAATTTTCTTAAATGTAGGTACCTACCTACCCCCCTATAATAAACTACAGTGGTGATTAAGCAAGGTGACCCCTCCTAAAAAGTCATATCCCTTTACGTACAGGTAAACCATAAATGGAAGGTTGCTGTACGAGCTCGAGTGTTGTATTAATTAGAGTTTTTGGAAGCGCAATTCAATCCAATTAATTTCATTTCAATTGTTAACTCGAGTGTTTGGATACTTAGGTATTATTAATAATTTTTAGTGCCAAAATTGAATAAAATGTGAATAAATAATGGCTATGGGCATGAAGAAGGTGGTTAGAGTAGTGCTAAAAATGTTGGTGGTATTATAGATCAGCGTGTGTCGCCTAGTTCGACCACTTCTTAGTTTTAACTTCACTCAGTATTACATAAATAATCTTTACCTCTAGCTCATTGCAGACGAGTATCAAGGGTGGCAAGAAAACTGGCCTTTAAAAAATCTGTGAATACATAAATATGTAAGTAGACGATTAAAAGAAATAAAGAAATGAACAAGATACGCTTCATTATGGTGTAAGATTTGTTTATTTATATTAATAAATTAAATTAAAGTGAATTTTTCATAGAATAGCAAATTTTTAAATTCATTTTCTTATGCATTTAAGAAAATCAAGTCCATCTGAGAGTAGGTAATGAATTTGTTAATTTCTGTCTGACCTTTTCGCGGTCTTCAATTTGATAGTCGAGACACATTCAGACTTTCCTTCTAGATAGATTTGCTGAAGAAGGAACTTTTTCTGGATTCTCCGGTATATAGCAAAAGCTAAAAAATGTTTTTAATTTGTTATTTCATTACACAACTCGTTATACTTTGGGTGACACGTTTCAAGTCTTGGTTTGACTCATCAACAGGTCCCAAACAGCGAAATCGAGTGACTTGAAAAACAAATGAAAAATTAGAACAAAGAAAAGAAATGAAAAAATGAAAAAATTGAGAACAATAGAAGAAAAAACATTTTTTTATTAAAATTTTTTTAAAAAATTTAAAAAATTAAATTTTTTTTTAATAAATTAAATAAAAAAATAATTTAAAATTTTTTTAATAAAAAAATTTGTTTTCTTCTATTGTTCTCAATTTTTTCATTTTTTCATTTCTTTTCTTTGTTCTAATTTTACATTTGTTTTTCAAGTCAGTCGATTTCGCTGTTTGGGACCTGTTGATGAGTCAAACCAAGACTTGAAACGTGTCACCCAAAGTATAACGAGTTGTGTAATGAAATAACAAATTAAAAACATTTTTTAGCTTTTGCTATATACCGGAGAATCCAGAAAAAGTTCCTTCTTCAGCAAATATAAGTTTAACCCGGTAAAAAATCCTATAGAGTAATCTCTATTTTTACTTCTAGAAGGAGGAGTTTTGTTATGCGCTTGATTCCAAAGAGAGTACGAAAAAAAAATTCCAGAACTTCACATTTATTTTTGGGAAAGAAAGCTTTAAGGCAAGCACACACCAACGCGGTAGCGATGGCGTTATCGGGGTAGAGACGGTGGTGCTGGTAAGATTACAATATTGAAATGATTTCGAGCGTTCACACCAAACGCAGTGGCGGTGAGTTGTTGCATTCTCACCGCTTCCGCGATAGCGAAATTCATTTCAGTTGAAAGAGTGCTGTCATCGCAATGAGTGAAGAACTGATTTCAGTAGTAAAGCCATCGAGGAGGGAACTAAAGGAGGCGACATGTGATGTAAAAAGCGTAGCAACTATCGTTCTTCGTCTTGTTTTGTCGAGGTGCCAGAGGCGGCGTTAAAAATTGTTGATGCCTTAAATATCAAAACAAATTAATGGCGCGAAAATTCAAACACATTTCTTAGAAACTCCACACAATCTTCCGCACCACCCACTGACATGTACATAAATGGACTGACTGATCTCCTTCTGTTTCATGTGGCACCAGTTTTGATTTCAGAAAGTATGCTCTCACTGACGATATATTTAAATTATTTGCGAATTTACTTATATATGCATATCAGTGGGATTTACCGAATTTACCACAAAAGTATTTTAAAAGTATTTTCCTCAACACGGCTTGTTGTATGTAAATCTTCGAGCATATATAACTCCTTTTTATATTACTATCACTTAGTCCAATAGCCATTAACCATTTCCCTTTTGTAACTACGTCTCTGCGCCAAACACACTACGCGGCTCTTTGTTTACAAAAAAGTGACAGACAAACACCCTGCCAAAATCAAGATGGCGAACATTTTTTGCTACGCTGCCATACATATATGTACTATACTATGGGATGTCGTCTGCTTTAGTTCCCTCCTCAAAGAGTAAAACTAAACAAAATTCT
This sequence comes from Dioctria linearis, assembly GCA_963930735.1. Lineage (NCBI taxonomy): Eukaryota > Metazoa > Arthropoda > Insecta > Diptera > Asilidae > Dioctria > Dioctria linearis. Next base: position 412,471 of record OZ005741.1, on the reverse strand, counting down.
GTATGAACTTGTCACATCCAGATTCCGGTATTAGAAAAAATATATAAATAATGTTTTGTAATGTTCCGTCAACCGCGCCACCGTCACCACACCACTACCCGTGCTGTTTGCCGCCACCTACACCGCGGCGGTGTGTGCTTGCCTTTAAGAGGATTCAGTATTCAGCAAAAGTTTCAATTTAGATACCAGCGAGCCTGTAGGCAATAAATTTTACTATACATAGGTTTGTGTCCTGAAAGTAAGAAAATTCATATAAAATTAGCCTAGACCTAGACCACAGACCATATTAGAGACATCTAGCGTAAAAGACAGAATCCCAACATGCGACAATTTAAAACGAAAAATAAATATTTGCAGTTCAAATAACTTGAAAATTTTTAACGAGAATTAACTCCGAAATTCTTTTTGCACGCAATTGTTAAACATACTATTTTGATTTGTGTATTTCAACAACTTTCGACGAAATATTGCAACTTCTCGTCAGTGATATATCGGGAGAAAAAGCAAGTACGATTAGAGTAATATAATTAGAAAATGCGCCACTAAAAATGAAAAAAACTCGACGTTCTAGGCTTTGTATTTCTAAAATAGTCATAATCTAAAGAAATGAGAATACCTACTGACAGGAATTTGATTTAAAAAACTTCAATTTTTACCATTATTAACGAAACTTGCAAATCTTGGTACGGACTCCTCTTAAAGCGATTTTAATATCAAAGTTTAAATAAAATATATTAAGTACAAAAAACACAAAACGTTATTCTACAGGCCTTTCTAAAATGTTGCAATATCACAACAAAAAGTGCTTTAATTTAAAATCTAGTTGCGACTTGTTTGCTGATTATTTCGAATCCGTGTACAATAATGATTCTGCTTATCTTAATGTTATTGATTTTACACCTCGATCTTCTCTTGCCATCGGCGTAGTCTCTTTATCTATCAGCGTAATTCAGTGTGCTTAAAAGAATTTAAATTCTTGCACATAGTCTGACACGACTTTTTATGCACTTATCTAATGAAAAATTGCGCTGACACCTTGGCACATTCTTTAAATTCAATTTTTAATTTATCCTTACAAACAAGACTTTTTTTAAATACTTAGAAAGTCGCTTCATTACACCGATATTTAAATCTGGGCAAAAGGATGACATAAACAATATGTCAAAATTGGTAGGATCCTGTTCAGAGAGATTAACGCTAATTCCGGTGTCCCACAAGGTAGCCACTTACGTCCTTTTCTCTTCTAGCTTTTTATTAATGATATAGTCATAAGTCTCAAATTTACTAAATATTTGATGTTTGCTGACGACTTGAAATTGTTTTTAACAGTCAATTCTGTTGATGATTGCGCCCTCCTTAAACGTGATTTTAATAGACTTTCTGATTGATGTTCTGTGAATAACTTTCACTTAAACATTGGTAAATGTAAAACTATGACATTTTATCGTTTATTCAATCCAATAGTTTTTGATTATCTTATAAATAGCAGTGCTCTTCCTAGGGTTTTTGACATTAATGACATGGGAGTTATATATGACATTAAATTGAGTTACATTTCTCACGTTAAGTTGATAGTTTGTTGGGCTCGTAGATGTCTAGGATTATTCCTTACGCGTAACTCTATAAACTTCAGAGATGTTCACACTCTTAAAGACCTCTACTTTGCTCTCGTGAGATCTATTTTAGAATATGCATGTGTCCTTATTACAAGGCTCATATGAATTGTCTCGATTCTTTACAGATAAGCTCCACTCGATTTGCGCCTTAAAAATGCAATTACCGATATGATAATTTACCTTCATATCATTATTTTTAAGGCAGGAGGACAGGAGAACCCATCCCAAGCAAGGAGTCCATTGCGGCTCGTTGTGCTGTACTACCAAAAGCTTTAACCAAAACCTTCCTGTGCTCTTAATGAAGTGCATCAGGTCTTGGTGCGGATGGTTTTTCAGCTCATCTACAGATAGAAGGGCAGATCCTTGAGTGTCTAGCCTGCTCCAGGCGAAGCACACAAAAAGTGTTTGGTTTTCTTCGGCTCTCTTTCCAGGCAGGACAGATACTCAGGGCTGTAAACAACTCCCATTCTTGTTAGATGAGCATGAAGCGGGCTGCAGCAGGCAGGTGTTGATGCCAACCACAATTCTACACTGTTTCTTTCCGAACGCCATGAGAAAATCAGAGATATTCCTATTGAGCGCATCAAGAAATAGTTTTGTACACCTGCAAGTACTTAAGTTCGCCCATCTCTGCTGATGCTTCCTATGAATATTCGCTTTTATGAGAGACCCGATAATTGAGATGGCAACGCCTTCGGCGGGTTCCGGTCCAAGAAACTGAGAGGCAGAGCCAGCCCTAGATAAAAGGTCAGCCTTTTCATTCCCATGATTTCGATATGACCAGGAATCCACTGAAGGGACACCTTGTTGTTGATACACAACATATTCACAGACGACCTACAATCCCCCAGTAACTTAGATGTTATCCGAGGGCCAGCCAGAGCCATCAAGGCTGCCTGAATATCTGAAAGCATAGCAATGTACTTCCCCTTGATTTGCATATTCAGACTATCTTCGCTGCCATTACGATGGCAAAGACTTCAGCCTGGAAGACAGTGGTGTGTCGTCTTCCATCCCAAAGTCAGATTCAGAAAAGTAGACCCCGCTCCGGCTTCCTCATTAGTATGAGTGCCGTCGGTAAAAAATTTTAAAGCTGACCTGGGATAAGGCACTTTCCTCAGTCCACGATTTCCTTACAGGAAAACTCACAGAAAAGCGAGGCTCTGGTACCGTCGCATCACGTGGCATACAGGCCTGAGGATTTTCCAGGTCCAGTCCATACGCTACAGAGCAATGAAAAGAGAAGAGCCAGTCTAACCGTCATCACAATATCCCCATGAGCGCAATAGGCACACTGCCCTCTGCCTAAATGACAATGCCCAGGGGTGGCAAATTATGTATAGGACCTCAAGAGCAGCAGTAGATCGCATGGATCTCATAATTTTCAGGCAGACAAGCCTTTCCAGGCCCACCAGCCTCCGGGTCGCAGTCCCCGCAAGCGTCCTGGGCCACCATACACAGGAGGCATATGTGAGAATGGTTCTAACGGTCGAGGTGTACATCCAATGCACAACCCTCCGTCTTATGCCCCATGTGCAGCCAAAGGTTCTCCTGCATTGAGCGAAAATCCTTATAGGTGCATTGACTTTTTCCTCTACGTGCAATCCCCACGTCAGCTTCAAGCCACGTTAGACTGCAAGGTGCTTGACATGGGGAGAGAGTTGCAGAGTGTGTCCAAAGAGCTTTGGAAGAACAAAGTACCCAAGTTTACGTCTTCTGAAGAAGAGCACCAAGCCGGTCTTTGTTGGGTTCACTGTCATATTGCATAGACAGCAGCTATGGTGTGCCTGGAAATAAGCAGAGGGATGTCATCTGCATACGCTTCACATGAGAATCCCATGTTTTTCAGCACCGTGATGAGTAAGTCAACCAACATACACCAGAGTACTGGAGAAAGCACGCCACCCTGCGCGCAGCATCTCTCTTGTACAGAAAGTCTCCAAATTCATTTGGCGCCAATATCAAAAAAATCGGTTTCTGAGAAATATAAAGGGGGTGAAAGTCTCCCAAAGTAAGCAGTACACGATCCAGTCCCCGCTCAATGACAGTAACCATTGAATGGAGAGCCGTCTCCGCAAATCTGCCCCTCCGGTAAGCGTGCTGTGAGGTGTTTAAGGGCCACTTCCTTCATATATTCAACATTGACATAATTTTGTTAATATAAATCCGTAAAGATTTCAGCTTGCGTTCTGTTACCAACGCTCCAAGTACCTCTACTTTTCAAAGTTAACGAATAAAAGCATTTTTAGATATTATGATGATAAGTTTTGTATACATATATATGAAAAATATATGAAGAATCGGTAAAGCCTTTACAAAATGAAGATCCGATTGTTTTGTTTTTTCAGCTAACATTTCCCATAATATCTTTACCGATCCTTTCACAAGTCGGAGCATCGCGACCAGACCATCCCAATTTCGAATCAATACTATAAGAGAAGCTCAGATTCATCGATTAACTCGCCCACCCCTCCTCCTCATATTATGCGCACAGATATGCAATTTACCCGGCTCGGCTTCATTTCATATTTTAATAAATAAATCAGACGCATCGTAAGTCACAAGAGCAGATCGAAAGAATATGAGAAAGTAAAAAAGCAAACTTTAGACAGGGCAATTATAATTGTCTGTGGACAAACAAAAAATCAAGGACTGGTTTACATCAGACTTATAGAATAGCTCGGATGATTGGTTTTTGCTCGACTTATTGCGTTATTTTCTGACTAAAGGCTGTAGGAATGAGTATAAATTCAATTGGTTGGCTCTTAAATTGTCATTTATAGTTGCAAAAGTTTTTCCTGTACAGGAAAATTTCCTGGATGGTTAAATAAAAACATTTTCCATACGGGGCTCGTCCAAACTCCCCCCAATCCTAACCTATAGCTAGAAACGTTCCCACGTTAACAGAGCCGATTATGGGAAATGTTAGCCGTGATATTTGTTTTTAAAGTCAATACTAAACCGAAAATGGGAGCATAGGGCAGAAGTTATGAGCATTAGTTTTCATTTGATGTTCAAATACTTAGCTGCGAATAAAGAACTGGGACGGGATTCTGTAACCACGTAGAGTTTGAGTATTTGGGAGATGAGAATATTCGTTTTCTAAGATTAAACTGCCTAATACCCTCGACAGATGATAGCCATAATTCTAAATTACTTACATCAACAATATAATCTTTGTCGTGTGTCACCCCTGAGCTTTTAATTATCCCACAAAATATTAAATAATCGCCACATCTTGACATTGATATAATTGAGTTTGGTTTTTGAGGATTATCTCCAAAGCGCCACTAAAAACACGTAGTAGTGATTATGTAAACTAACAGTTACAGCTTTTACAGCTGTTCGTGGCGTTTATGACAAATTGCATCGTTTAAGAACAAGTATTTTGAAGAAAAGGAAAACGGTGACAAAACTTCTCCTTTTTATAACCGAATATCGCCGCACACTGCTGCAAATAGTAACATAGGTCTTTTATTTGCTTTAAATTTTCGTGCACTATTATAAATACTTCTTTTTAACTTCTTACGTCTATTTAAAAGAACTGTTAGATCACCTAGTAAATCATTGCAGTTGGTTGCTGTCTTTGGCTATTGCAAACAAAATTTTATTTAATGTCAAAATCGTCTGTCACCATATATTTAATTGGAAATTAAAAATAATTTTCAATTTCATAATTGGAAATTATTTTTGGTCGTCTGTAGACGGTATAATTCACCATTCCCTATTCACGAACATGGATTGAAAATTAAGGAAAATGTTGAAGAATTAAGGAAGACGTGAGAGAAATGAGAAAAGCAAGATTGCAATTCCGACCGCTAGAGCGTTGTTTTTAGTAAATTCCAAACGTGTCATTCCACATTTTAACGGCGATAGCTGACAGCGCGGAATTTAGTTAATGTTTATTTTTCAAGTTTTAGAAGAGAATAAATTAGCAAGGCATTTATTAAGGAACCTCAGCTGACGCTACGTTACGTTAGGTACATCGAGTCGAAAATAGATAACCCGGGGGTTACACCTGCATGCAATCTGCCCTGCCATACTTCTTGCACGTGTAATCTCTACTGCCATGCTGGCAGTCAGCTTTCAGCGAACTTGCATGATGAAAAACCATGGCAGCTGAGGTGATAGTAATTTGACATTTATACAGTTTTCAAGATGGCGGAAAAGAAATGCTTGAGAGAAATTGATATAATTATACTGGTAAAATGAGATTTTCTGGGATCATTTGCGTTGCATCATTTACCTACAGCTTTCTCTTTATTTCTTCTTGGGTTTTTATCAGCCTGCTACTTCCATTATTGCTATAATTTTCCAATATAAGAAAGACTTTACCCCTTAATGCCATTTTTTAGAGTGCAAGGTCAGTTAGGAGGATAATCTTCTCAACTTAACAGACTTGAAAGATTTCATGACATGTCATCAAAATTCTCACTTATATCTAGGATATTGGACGAATTTAATTTTTCAGTAATAAGCTTTAAGGTTGCGCTGCTATTTAACTCATATGCTCTGTTCAGCTTTATCTACTAATTACCATTAAGCAAATCTGATCAGTTATCAACTGCAGTCAAAATTTCTGATATTGTGCCTAGCAATATTGGCAGTTGAAGACATTAGCAGGGCTGAGCTTTATTCTCTTTTGTTAGGCAGCAGGATTTCAAGTTATTTTCTTTTCTTGCATTTTGAATGTGCCGACATCGAACGTCCTTTTTGATGAGGTATGTAAAAAGTTTGATTTGCGAAGGCTTTTTATACATTTACTATCTAGAAGTCGCACTTGCCATTTTCATCATCTACCCACGTTCAAAACCACAAGTCAAGTGGGCTATTTATTACCGCAAATTGGCGTGAATAGAAATTATGGAAATATTTGCGTTTAGAGCCTCGAAGTTGCAGACTTAAATGAAGTGCAGGGAGATAGGGTTCCTCAATCTGCCTAAAGGGAATCTCTTTTTCCTAAGAATCATTATTCTCATAGAATAGATTATAAAAGCATTTATTAAGGAATCACAGCTTACGATACGTTAAAACGTTAGGTACATCGATTAGAAAGTGGATAAGTGAATTATACATTTTGATTACGATTCCCATTTTCGAGGCAATATGTAAATAAAATAAGTAAAAAACGACTTTTCAAACAAAACTGAGGCCAAGCCACATGAAAAACTAGAAAATAAACTTTTCTTCACACACAGAGGTGGACTCAGATTTTTTGATTTTGACATTTCTCTTCATGAATCAAATCACTTAATACCTCTGATTGATCATACTGAAATATATCGGTGATTGTCAGCGAATAAAATCTGAGTCCACCTCTGTGTGTGAAGAAAGACTTATTTTCTACTTTACCATGCGGCTTGGCCTCAGTTTTGTTTGAAAACTCGTTTTTTACTTATTTTATTTTCTGCCTTTTCCACGTTAACTAAATTGTTATTACGTGCTGCATGGAGATATTTTAAAATAATTTTATGACGGCTGAAAAGACACTGATTTACCAGTTTTTCAAAAAAATTTATTCGAGTAAAAATTATAATGCAACTCATTTCGCTCTACAACTTTGTCTTAGGTTGCAAAACGCTCAAACGCTTCCTTGGTCGGAAAAACTCCGAAAAAGCGTTTTACATGAGTTTTCTTCGATTTTTTCTGCAAATTTTCACCATTGTCGGAGAGAAAGTAATGATGCCAGTTGATAGGGAACTTGATCCTGCATAATTTAGAAAACTTTTTTACCGGAAAAATTTCCGGAAAAGTCGGAAAATTCCGGAAAATTTTTCGGAAAAATCGGAAAACTCTGCATTTTTCCTGAAACGGATTAATCACTAATCAAATTTGTACCAAATTTTCAAATGATTTTTCCCGATTTTCCGGGTTTTCCATGGAAATTTCCGGTTTAAATTTTGATAGATTCAATTGTCACGCGACATGAACCTGTGTGCCAAATTTCAGCTCGCTGTGATGACGAAAAGTGGGTCTACGAGAGTGTCGAAAATAGTAAAGAAATATATAAATCGACAAATTCGTGTACGAGTTAAAGGGAATGGCCTCAAAAAGGAGAGCGTATAACAAACTTCATAAGTATAACCAACATAATAATAATTGCTGGAATAAATATAAATTTAGTAGAATTTGTTATAAAAACGCAATTTTCATTGATTATAGTGAGAGCCTTCACGTCGAGAAAAGAGATTCAAAGCTATTATGGAAAACGGTCAAGAAGCTATGTAGTATTATCTGTTTATTATCTGCTTTTATTTATTTTGCTAAAAAGGCTAGCTAAAATGATCCTTAAATGCAATACCCAAATAAAAGCTATAGTACAGAGTAAGTTTTAAAGATGTCGTAGTATACCACTAGATTCCACTTATTAGACATCAAATGGGTAGAGCCTAAGTTTTCGAAATAGATGCCTGGCTGGGATTTAAACGGAGATATTTCCACTGGTGTATATCCTAGAATCGGCAATATTTGATACGTGAATAGGAGCGTAGTGAGTGCAGAGCTTTTCCGAACATCGTGACATTTGACCTGCATCCCCTTGATCTTTGTCATTTCTGCGTCTCGGAAGCCTTTCTTGTATTTGATTTGCATGAATGTCATCTTCACCATCTACTGGCAAAGGTGCCAGTTTTTGTATCGGTCTTCTAAGAGTTCCAGACAAGAGTACAAATGGAAAATATTCTGATTTGTGCATTATTTTCATTGAATTACAAGATTCGAATAAGTGAAGACATGTTTATTTTCTACACCTTTCTGAGAAAGCAGCAAAACTTCTTTCCTTTACCTCTCAGTGAAAACAGGAAGAGTGCTTCCTTCCACCTTCCTTAGAGTATAAATTGAATGGTTCTTTCCAGCCTTCCGGAAAATTCATGCTTAATTGTTCCGTTCATTATTCTAAAATGGCAGAATAAATGCTTCCACTGAATTTAAAAGGATTACTCTTTTCACCTTACAAAAAATTAATAAGGAATGCTTCCTTTCACCTACCAAAGAATTGCTAAAGGAAAGCTTCCTATCACCTTACAGGTCATGCAGAGGTACGGTGTGCAAGTGACCACCTTATATACCTTACCGTCGAAGGACATCAATGCTTTAAAAGAAATGAACTCCGTATGAGAGCGTATTGCTTCCATACCTTTCACAGAATGTTTTCGGAATGTATCCGAAATGCTTCCGATTCCTGCTGGACTATATCCTAGACACACGGGACATTTCAATGATCATTGGTTCAATTACGTAATTGGACCAATGATCATTTCTGTTTTGGGGTGGCACACGGCAATGACGGTCTTCACGTAATTAGAATTGACAGACTAGATTTGACCCATTAAATGTGTCACTTGTTCATACTGGCGATTACTCCCATATCTTTAAATTTCACAGACATATCCGCGTATACCTATGTGGCTATTTCTTCATGCCTTTCTCAGATCTTTTATATAAATGCGTCTCAGCTCGCGCAACTTTTCCACAATCTTGCTTTTTTCTTCGTCTCTTTTCTATTCGTCTCCTTTTCTAATTATAATATATGAAATTTTTTTAAAGAATTCAATAATTTGGGAAACATGCAAAATTTACCTTGAAAATGTATCAGCCAATTTCAAAAATGACATCTAACAGTTATGGCTGTAAAATTAGCTGATTTTTCCAATAATTTGCAGTTCCTCACCGCTGAAATGACAAGCAATGCATAATTGCAAACGAACGAGCTTGTGGGGGCGTAATTGGTGCAATGACGAAACGAATGACCATTGCGCCAATGATGCAGTGACACACGAGCTATGCAATGATCATTGATATGTCCCGTGTGTTTACGGTATTATACTGGAAATAAATTTACTAGTATAAGTGAGTATTTTTTACTCGAACTTAAGATGTTTTGAGTACCAGTACGAAAACTGGTACTAGTGGGTACCAGTATTTCCCAGCGTTTTCCAGTATTCGCCAGTACAACAGTCCATTTATAGCGCGTATTTAAAATTAATTTGGATGACAAAGACTTAATGGTTATTATGAGGATTTTTTCAACATAAAGCAAAGTTTTGGAGTATATTTATTATTAAAGTAGGTATATGGAAGAAAATCAAGAAGATATGATACATGAGATGAATTTGAAAGACTGCTGTGTAGGTTTCATATATGATACTGCGAAATGGAATTCATCGACTTAATAAAAAAATTTTGAGTACAGCACAGAAAAAACTTAAAGTGTGAAAATTTACTGGTAATTACTTGTAATTACTGGTTTTTATAAATTTACTACCCATTTATAAAAACCATTAATTACAAGTAAATATCAGTAAAGTACCAGTAAAGTACTAGGAGATACTGGGCATTACCAATATTTTTACTGGTACTGCTAAATTTTCGTGTAAGAGTAAAAAAAAATTGACCTTAGATTAAATATTTTTTGTTTTTTAGTATGTATAGTTCAGTACCATTTCAATAATGTCAGACAAACCGTTTTAGTTAAAAAAAAAACATATTTACAATCTATACCGCGCAAATTTTAAAAGCAGAGAACCGACTATAGATATTTTATCTATCGATTATACATCACGTTGATAAATGCAATATCACAAAGGTAAGGAAATGAGGGCTAGCGGTTCATCGTCCTCAGCGAAAACGCAGGCGTCTTAAAGCATCCAATCCCATTTATTTCCTACATTATTTACCAAAAACGCATGGATATAATATGCCTGATCCTATCAATAGCACGAAGACGATACAGCTGCTGATGCATATTTAAAATGCAACCAAAAACCCAAAAATATACTTTTTACCGGCCGCAGTGAAAGTTTTAAGCTGCCTCACCCGACCGCCTTCGCCAAATTTTTTTTTCACAAAATCCAAGATATATCTGTCAGCGATACTAATCCGACTGGGAAGCAATTTAAATCGCACATCGGGTATCGGCTCGCCAGGTTATCACAGGCTATCGTGTAATTAGACTGGATAAATCTCGGCGATATCTTGCGATCATGATGCCTGCCAACTTGGATACATTTATCGAATACGAAACTGCTAACGAGTTTATATTAAGTGAACGCCTTTATTTATGACTTTTTATCGTGCTGATCTTTGCGCAAGCCTGGTTTTCTTTATACGTACGGGGTACATATAGCGCGCACCTCTTGGCAGTTGAACTTTTTTTTTTTGTTTATATTTTCTTTTCTGTTTTTTTTTTCCTTCTCCTTTCCCCCCGCCGCCGATTATTTGTTCATTTTTTAAAAATCGTTTTTAGTATCCTCAACATTGCGGTAAGTGAATACTTAATTGAAATTCGTCGACGGTCATTACTTAATTGGTATTCGTTATGTGATCATATTATTCGCAATTATTGGACATTATCCATGTAATAATACGATGAGAAAGCTCTAAACCAGGCTCACAAGATGTCAAGCAAGACGCAGAGGGCCGAGAAAGGGTGTATATATGTATGTACCTACCTACCTACCTACCTACCTACCTACCTACCTACCTACCTACCTACCTACCTACCTGCTCCAGAAAGATCATATATATACGGCATGCAACAGAATCAAGTGAATTACATCGGGTCGGATAAATGAATTTAGATGTGATTAAGTGATATACTACTATACACACACGAAGGTACGGTAGATTGAAAGGAAGGCGGGTGGATGTCAGTTTTACTTGAAATATACGGAGATATGTATGTTCGTTCATCTCCGCATAAAAGACCCATGACTGTGGTGTGGTGTACACATAATTTTGCATTGAGTTAAAATTTTATGCGTATTCGACGGGTTTTATCAATAATAAACAATTCTCTTCGATGGAAGTAAATAATCATAGGCTTTGGAGGACACCGTACGAGCTGTACCTTACTGTACTGTAAGCAACGTCGGAATTTAAAATGACTCTCTTTAGCCTTGTAGGTGGTCTCTTGGCCGCTGGTGTTGCAGTTTTTAAGCAAATTATGCTGGAAAACTGACAGGCCTTTAAGTTCAATTATCAGAAAATTGTTACCAATATCACCACTAGAAGCCAGGCTTATAGGTAAGTACTCTATATAACTCAGTAACGAGTATGATTTAATGCTAAAGAGTATGTGTACCTATCTATTTATGTTTTTTTTTATGGACCTTTTGAAGCTGTTGTAGAACACCCATTTACAATATCCCCTGATCCTGAATTTCAGTAGATCTCATTTTAATCAGCTTCAGCTGACCCATAAAATAAGTAAATAATTGAAAAAAAAAAAAATTTTAAATAAATTTCGTGCTTTGAAACATTATTGTTAATCCCATATTATCCCTATACCTACATCCTTTCTATAGGTTAAATGAAGCTTTTATATTCGATGCGTAAAGATTGTTGGATGTCTACCCTTCTTCTTTTTTTAGTGATACAGATACGCGAGCCACAACGTTTTATGGGCGTAGAAGGGATACCATCAAGATCGCTCGAGAAATTATCAGCCATGCCTAAGATATACTCAGTAACGCACCCAAAATTTGGCTTTGGGGGGGGGGGGGGCAATTAGTGTCCAGTCCTAACAATTCGGAAAAATAGGGCTCTAAAGTCGCGTCCTGCACCCATCTGAGCACTTAAGGACTGCTATTGTAGAATAAAAGGTTTTATTTTATTTTATCGGACTTTGTAATAATATAGAGACCACATTTTATACGTAATTTGTAAATTATGTTCAGAAAACTGACATTCTGTAGGCGGACCGGTCCCATTCGCCCCCCCCCCATCTCGGTGCGCCCCTGGATATACTTAGAAACGAACTCTTCATCAAATAACCGGTATTTAGCTTATAATCAAATCGCGCCAAAAGGATAGAGCTGTTATGACTAATATCACAGTTTTCTTTACACAAAACAGTTTTGAAGAAATTACCAACAATTTTGTCAGTCTCTATAGGCCGCTACACACGTTCAAGCAAATCTTTTGACTTATCCAGCCGCTTGATTTACATGAGCGTGTGTAGCGAATCTTGGAACTTTAGTTGAGAGAGCATGAATGAAATCGGCCGAAACTACTGCGTACAAGCAAAACTTATAAATTTGCTATGGAATTGAACTCGACAAAATCAGATGTTAACTTTTGCCTCCACTTGCAACGAATTTGGTTCAAACTTTAATTCATTCCTATAGCAAAGTCTTCAGTTTTGCTTGTACACAATAGTTTCGTCAGATTTCATTCATGGCAGACTTCAGTCTCAACTCAGGCTCCGATTTGCGCTACACACGCTCATGCAAATCATACGACCGGACTATCTATGGACCAGTCGTTTGATTTGTTTGAACGTGGGTAGCGGCCTTAACGGATCAACATCAACGCTTTCTCTGTTGCCAAATTTTAGCAGTTGCGCTTAGAGTTCACAGGCTCCTCCCAGGCAGAGCTGCTTATAGACTCATCAAGTGACATTGATTTCATTCTAAGTACATAATCATATAAGAGTCCTCCCTCAAACCCAAAATGTACTTAGAGTAGGCACATTGGAATAAGGTACATAATCAGCTCACTGTTTTGGGAATGATAAAAGGTTTCCAACTTCCTTGCCTACTTCATGTTTACATATAGAAAAACTTGAATCAATAGATAAGCTATTTGGATGATTACGTCGACGACTTCTTTGTCACCGGGACAAAGTGGCTTCACTGAGGATATATATATTGTCAGACAAACAACTAGGTTGAATGAAAGTGGTGAGAACGCGGTGCTGAAATATCTGAACAAACAGTGTCAGGAAAAACAATATCAGAAGCAGAGATGATTCTCTTTTCAGACATCAGAAAATTTTTATACCAAAAGCAATGGTGACTAAAAGTTCAGAATTCTTAACATCCTCCAGATATCGCGTTAAACGTCATCAATAACGCACAAAAACGGATCACAAATAGAGCTGCAAGCTAAGGTAGCCAAATTACTGTCCTCCGGTACAAAAGCATGTAAATCTTCGAAGAAGTTAGCCGCTAATGACATTTTATATGAGACGTCAAAAGATAATTCTAGTACAGATTGAGTGTCAAGAGTTGTGAAACCAATATGAACTTTTAACGTAAATATTGGAAGATCTTGAAGATTTTAACGATTGCATTAGTACTCATTAAAATCTACCAGAAATTGCCCAGTTGCAGCTGCAGCCAATATTTAAACAAATTGAAACCATTTAATTCTTCCTCCAAAAGGTCGGCTTACACTCGGTCACATTGTTGTTGTAGGCGAATACAAAATCAAATCATTCTAATTAGTATAAATTGAGCAATGTGCAACAAAGTAATTTTCCTAACATCTTTATAAACGCGCTTGCGTGAATCACATCATCTTACCTTAGTTCGTATTACTCGAGAACGGTCAGGAGGACGTGCTCACGTGCGTCCAATTATTATTTTGAGCTCATCTCTCGGCATAATATGAAAACTTTTAAGATATGACAAAGTGTAGACTGCGCCGCTGCTGAGTGGAAAGAAACCCGGAAAGAAAATGATGTGATTATTTTTGATATAGAATTTAAAATGACACAGGTAATAGTGATATATGGTATGTATGTAATAATGTCACTCAGGGCTGCACTTGTAGCTAAAAAATGGGTCACTGCGTTAGCCTTCGAGCTGGATATGAACGTCAATATAAGTAATTGTTGGCAAGTAATTAAGAAGCCACTTGAAGGTTAGCGCCAATTGTCAAGCTAATCTTATTCAATTCTATTTATTTAGTCTTGCTCGATAAATATATTGAGCAAATAATAAAGCTGTTTTTAGTTAGGGAGAGGGGCTAGCAGTAGTAGTAGTAGTAGTAGATAGGTATCATCTACTAATTATCGATGTTACCAAACCTATCGCTATAAAATCATAATACAGGGAAAATGGCGAACACCATTACCAAAATAAAGTAGTGACTTTCGTTTCATACTCGATTGGATATGTTTCCCAATCTTAGACACTTAAGGAATTGGAAATTTTTTTGAATTTTTCTGACTTAAAAACTATCTCCGAACAATTCAAAAAACACAAAAAGGGTTACATTACGGGTACAGAGTGAGATAAGTAAATTTAAAGCGAAGTGATCGGGCTTCTTAAATCTGATTTGATGTTGATAACTTTTGAAAAATTTGTAGTTATATTATGGAAAACAAAATCATTCTAAAATTACAAAAAATTTTAATTTATCAAGCCATAACATCTTAAGTCCCTTTAGAAATTGAAAGGTTTTCAATTTAATTTGGCAGCCTTCTAAAAAAGATTAAAAATTTAAAAGAATAAGTCACTTACTTGCTACGATCTTTATGGGAGAAGATCGTCTGAAAATAAAGAAAAATAAATTAATAATAATTTTATTGGATTTTATTGGATTGCAAATTATCTAAGTACTAAATAGGCTCCAATAAAAAAGAAAACGGCAATATGTGTATTTTTGTATTTTTTAGTATTGTGAAGAACTAGAGTCTATAGATATGCATACGCGGAGGAGTGCTAATGCGTATTATAAATGCAATTTCGACGGTAGATGCTGTTTGACTATTAGGCTATCAGCGGACAAGGGTCAATATTCTATATACACATACATATATAATCGATAGAAAGCTAACGTGGACTGATCCTCATTGAAGATGATGACTTACAAAATTGGGGTGAGTGGATTTTAATTTTTTATAATGTAAATAGTTTTAACTAAATAATTATAATAATAATTTTTTTCATAACCTTCAATTCAGAGAGTTAATTAGATAGAATCATCTGAACAGGTGTTATCATTTATTGCTACACGGTTTAATTCGATTCGGATTATTAAAAAACACAATTATATTTTAAAAACAGTATTCCAGAAAAAGTTATAATTTAAATTTAATAACGACTAAAAAAACCTTGAGTTTGACCAATTCTTATGATCACCCATCTGTTCGCAAGTTTGATTGTGAAGTTGATTTTCGCATATATGTATATTTCTAAAACGGTTCGCCGGACAGTAAAAATGATTACAACCAATTTCACAGGGCATTTATAATCTAAAGCACTTTACTTTCCGTACAATAAAACTATTTAGGACTGATCATTTTCACAGTATATACGTAAAAAACCAAAGTTTTTATATGTACCAAGAACGAGTTGTCCGATTTATTCAATTTTTGCAATTTTATTAACTATTTTCATGAAAACACGGTGTATAAAATTTCAGTTCTCTACGTTGACACTCGTTCTCAGGCAGTATTCAAATATATAGTGAAAAACGAAATTCTCGTATGGCAGCCCTACGAATGAGTTGCCCGATTCGACCCATTTTCGAACTTAACTTCTACAATTTTTTTTTTAAAAAAAGCCCCGTATGCAAAATTCCAGCTATATAAGTGATCACGAGAACAGACGGACATGCAAAAATCAAAATAATTTTTAATATTATGCTTGTGTGTCCAATCCACATTGCTCTATTAGCATTTTTTCTGTGCGTTATAAACGGAATGACAAATTTAGGATTAGGGCCATATTCACCAAGCAAAATTAAAAAAAAAAATCAATTAAAGCTATTCACCAACCACACTTACCGAGTCGATTTAATGAAAATTTAATTTTAATTTAATTTTAAGTGGGTCCTTACCCGCTCTTAAATAAATTTAATTCAGCTGATTGAAGTGTCATGCAGTCAAATGTCATATTTTTAATAGCGCAGTTAAAAGTTTGAAGAAGCAATTGCTTAATATGGGATATTTTTAATTAAAACGAATTGTACATATATTATAAAATATTTTTAATAATACATAAAAACTTCTTTAAATTTTTTAAATAATATTTAAATTACATGAATTCTCACGAGAACTGTCACTTGCCAAATTCGGAAATCCTGCAACTGATAGTCCGAAATGTCCGAATTATTTATTCTATTAAGGTTGGTGAATAACTACAAAAATTTAATTGCGGTCCCTCAATAAAAATTAAATTAAAATTAAATTTGTATTAAATGGCTTGGTGAATACGGCCCTTAGTATACCCCACGTTCCACCATTTTATCTGTAGCGAATTGGCGAAGTGACGTCCTTGTTCGCCCACGCTAATGAATAGAAAAGTAAGAAGGAGAGAGAAAAGAAAGAGATTCACCTCTCTCCGTCAAAATTAATATGTCAGAGATTTTCTTACTTTTCTATATATTAGTGGGCGAATTTAATTTAATTTACAGTATAAAAAAGAAGCTCCCTGATAATAGGAGTAAAAGAAAATTGCATCCATAGCTCAGGCCTCAAACACAATTGGAGCTTTTCAGCCATCTTGAAATTTGTTGACAATGTAAATCAATGTAGAAGAACATAATTGATGCTTTAACTTTCTTTACAGGTTCAAGCTGGCTTGACATTTGATCAATTTCAAGCCCAATGACTGCCAACTTGAGGGAATTTTTAATGTTGCCAACTGTGCGAATGTCGAATATCAGATTTAAAAAGTAAACAACTACCAAAAATATTAAAATGGAAGAAAACTTATAGAGTTAGTATCAGATAAGCACTTCCTGTGGGATATAAAAAAAAAACTCAATATTATTTTTACATAAAATTGGTACATCTCGAAACTATCCAAAAAAGTATGAATTTATCGTAATTTTGGAAAATCGGAAGCAATAACGGTCGTTCCTTAAAAAAAGTTCTCAACATAAACAAGTTAAAGTTGCAAATGTCAAAAACTGCAGTTGTCTTCAATTCGCCTTTTCAGTCAGCTTTAGAAGAAAGCTGGCTGAAAAGTTCCAATTTTGTTGCAGGTCTCATGTGGGGATTCTAGCACCTTAACGAGGATGGCATGTGTTCTCGCATCAACGTTATGATTTCATCTACCTATGTTAACATTTAATTAAAAATGACTCCAAGATTTTTAACTATACTTTCCTTATAGGAAAGGATTCTAATCTTATACAAATGAACAGAAGCACCAATTGAATTTTTATAACATATGTAGCTAGAGACGTTGATCTCAATTTGTTCAAAAGAAGTTTGTTTTCAGTTTTATATACACACTTAAAAGATCTGCATCAGAATTTGACCTTAATACCTTTCTATGAACAGGTTGATTCATAACTGAAAGTTTTTCAGGTATAACGATTCTTTTTGTATCTCCGGTGGTGATACGTAACCTTTCGACCTGAAGCAAATTTCCTATAATAGATAACAAAATGCCAATTTCCTCACGTATATATTCAATCCTGCTATATTACAACATTTACGGCACGGTAGACTTACGGATGAAAAATTCTCTTTTTTTATTTTCTCAAATTCAAATTTCCTTCGCCATTTTACGTGGAATATATCATTATTGACATGTGAATTTTAATGCACTTCAGAATAGCCTCTATTATCTCCTTTCTAGGAACATACCATTTATTGCGAGTATTCGATACAAAATTCAATTCTATTTTGTATGAAACCGTTATGCAAATGGAAAATACAGATAGGCGCACGTATAGCAACAACTTTTTTCCACTACTTTTTTAATATATTATGAATTTAGCATCTCCGATCCGCGACAACAATTTCTTCCTTCTATCCACTGGTCTCGTGTATAATTTTTTTTAAATCCAATGACGATTTCAATACAGAATGTATGCAACGTGTGCATCCCATAAATTGAAAATCTTCTTAAAAGTAATTTATTTTTCTTAATGAATTAGGTCACGAGCTTAAAGTCAACAAAATTCGTTATCAAGTGATTTAGGACTTTTAACTTAAAGAGATTTTAATAGTTGGTAAATATCATCACCATATTATTACGTGACTGAGCAGTTTTGTTACAAGATCCAATTTGTGGATAGCCACACCACGTACTTAAGATTTGTGGATGACTCCCGGTCTCGGTCTCTCACCGATCTTTGTTTATTGTCCTTTTTAATCCATTTTTTTTATTTCTGTCAACTAAGTAGGTACTTTTTGGAGGCATCTTCAGTTACACTTGCTGTTGCGCTCCATTATAATATACACCTATACTACATACTAAATACAGCATCCCCGAAGCATGTAGTTATTCTGACGAATATATATATATATAGGTATGTTGAGGGCGCCGCTGCTGCCGTACTTAATATTTAGCGTACCCAGAAGAGTGAAATGTATATATGTACGTGCATTCCCGTATCCCAGATCAAGCATCCAAGCATCCAAGTCCAAAGGATGTGAGCAATGCACGACTAATTTGGACCTATTACGTATTAGCTTCTCTCCCACTGAGAATTGGTCAAATGTTTATGTGGAGCAATATGTACATTCATGTATATGTTGTATAGATAATGCTGGAACTTTATATGTCACCATAATTTATTTACCTCGTATCAATTTGCTTTTTGAGGGCAATACGCCTTTAATTTTGTTTTGCTGCTTTGCTGACTTGTCAAAGAATTTTTTCAGCACCGGAAGCACTTTTTAATTTCAGATTTATTTTATTTATTTTTTTTTCCTTTTAGACTCTTGGCTCCAGTGTTGTTTACCTCTTGAGTACTTTTGAGTAATACGCGCACTTAAATTAAGTCATAATACGAGCCTCACGTTTTTCTTTCTGCTAAAATGCGGACATTATTTAATACCTCCAGATTTGTAAAATATCAATTGTAAGGATCGTAAGATTTCCGCTGCTTACAATTGAAATATATAAATCAGCAAAATTACTTATAATTGATAAAAGAAATAATATTATTATTATTACATTATCGATAGCAATATATCATTAAAAGTTATACTTAATGACGACATTTTTGCTAGTGTTAAAACAGCAGCTCATTTCATTTATTTTCAGGAAAAATACCCGTTCATTCTAATTTTGAAGCTTCAAACGGTGAGAGTACAAGTCTCTAAGAAAAATATCGCCATAAATAGTTACTACCAATAAAAAATTGGATTTGATTAGTTCTATAATAAAGGCTGGTTGACAACACTAATAAGAGTAAGACAGCAAGTAGTAAAGAAGTGAATAACTGTTAAATTTTCCGAAACTAAGCCGAAATTCGAAAAGTCGTATCTAAGGTTTTCACCTGAAAATTACCGCTATTTTCACAGAACTTTTGGAACACCTTGTACATAATAGCATTTTATGTTGCTTCCGCTATATTTAGCTATTAATGGCCTTTTAATACAAACCGAGAAATTCTTTCGGATAGCATAAAATATTTTTCAGTAGAGGGTGTATATTTTACCATTGATATAGTGAAGAGGAAAATATCTGGGCATTTAATAATTTTCATCCACGTTATCGTTTTTGATCATTTTGCGTCCGCGCCTGCGATGCTCTTCTTTTAATGAATTGCAAAAAATAAAAGATAAGAACGTTATTGCATGTTTCACCTCGATATCATGTTGATACCTCAAAGCGAATTCCTCTTTAATTAATTTATTTTAATTAATTTTTTTTAACGTGTATGGATAATAAATTGCCTCCTTGAAGACGTAGAATTACCTGAATTTGTATGCGGCTTTTAAATATATTTTAGAGCAGAAAGGGTGCGGATATGCCATACCATATCTATATCGCTTTAAGTTCCCAGGTAGAGAAATCCAATTTTAATCGGGATAACTATTCGTTTTTTTTTTAATTTTATGTTGCTGTAACTCAAAGGTAGAGCCCCATTCTCTGGTGCATTTTTCTGCTGCATGGCATCATTTCGATAAAATACAAGATTGCTTTAAAGATTTGATATATGTAGTTTTCATATAGCCAACGAGGGTCAATAACTTATCACGAATTCGTAATTCATAAAATTTTAGAACTTTTTTGGTTTGATATTATATTCTGAAGTATTTATTGTGAATATCAAAAATGTATAGATCAAGGAAGTTTTTAAATATTTTAATGATGGTTCAGGTGAAGTTTACAAGAATTTTCGTCCGAATGGCTATTTATCGATTACAGTAAGTAAGAAATAGAAATGAATGATATAATTTGACGCGCATGAGACAAACGATGATCAAGGTTTTCACTACTAATTTTTACAAAACTAACGAAAAAATGTAGGCAATATTCTGCTTTATTCAATATCGGTTACCTAATCTTCTTCCATAGGGAAAACATCGTCTTCAACAATGACTCCGCAGATTGTGGGCTATTTTCACAATTCTTTCCATTTTAATACATATTACGTTTTCAAATTTAAGGAATGCTTAATAAGCCCATAATTGCCAATCAAAATAAAAGTTATTATTAAGTTTATATTCTTTTGGTCTGATTTTTACTATCATAAATAAAAAGCTTGTCATGAATTTAAAATTATGCATATTATTCGTTTGTTTTTTTTTTTACTTAAATAATAGAAGTCATTATCATAGTTATAATTTATAATTTTTAGAGTAGGTAATGCATTTTGCAGTCCATTTATGAATTACATTATTCATAGTACACTTTGGTTACCTTGGATATACGAAAATTTGTAATTTCAAGATTATTTCATAACGCAATTCGCCAACAAACGATACGATTTTATCTATTTTAAATCATTCTATTTTTACCAAAATTTGTCTAAAGACCAAAAACGCTCGAATCATCAGTAGAAGTCAACCATAACGCATACGCATTTAAGTAATTAAAATATCTATGAAACTTTCACTATATATAAAAATATCTTTGAGCTCGATTACTCTATTCCGACACACTACCTTGATCTCACTTTTCCTGTGAGAAAACTTATTGTAGTCATCCTTAAATTGTTAAATTTTAGCGTTTGTAAATTTGTCTTATTCGATTTTGCGATACAAAAAACTCCTATAAAATATGTGCTTGTCTATAATATTTAATCGTAATACATATGTCAGCGGTACTTCCACTTGCTATTCCTAAACTGGAGGGCATGCTGGATTTTTGTAATTAGTTCAACATTCTCATTTATCATCATATGTGAAATTTTGAGTTGATTGAATGTCCAATTGCAGCCCAAAGCTAAGTTTAAAGTGCTTAAAATTATAAATGTATTGTTTGTATCATGTCGCTGTCCTATGAATATCTCATCCAAATCTCGACCATAACTAAAATGCTTGACGCAAAATCTGTACAATTCAATGCTTAAACGAAGCAGTTCGAAGCATGTGTACAGCAAATCCCCTGGCATTACCCCCAGTGGGAAATGGAGCGCTCAAAGACGAATGCAGAAGCGGTTCTTTGAAAGCTTGCAGCGCTTCCACACTGTATCCTTGCTCATATCGTTTTAACGTGAGCATGTCCTCAAAGGAAAGCGCTCTTGGAGGGCTTGTAGGGTGGCACTCTTGGAGCGCTTGTAAGGTAACATTCTCGGAGCGCTTGTTGGATAGCCGTAGAAGTCTTGGAGAGCTTTTGGGGAATACAGAGGGAATCAGGATAAGGACTCTATAAATAATTTCAGTTTTATTTTGAATGCGCTCCATTTTATTTTAAATTAAATTAAATTTCAGAGCGTTCAGTTTTAGAGCGTGCCGAAAGCAAATGTTTTTTTAATTGCAGTTTTGTATATACATTTGATCGACTTCCTCATTACTTCAGATATGAATCACTCAACGTATACATCATTTCAAATGTTATGGTCTATTCCGGAATGGACCACCCAGCCATATAAATTTTGTATACTTTTTTGTTGCTGAATGCGACATCTAGTGCTTGTGCCATTTATGATATAAGTCATCTTTTCACAACAAAAAAGAGAGGGGTTATCAATAAGCCTCAACTCAGAAAAGAAATCTGCTTCTGCAAAGTTTCCTTTGGCTATGGTCAGAAAGCTCTTGGGAACAGATTGAATGTTCTGCTGCGCTTTTAAATGCATATGAGCCATCGATCTTTTCACATCAAAAAAACGAATCAGCTTAAACTAAGAGAAGAGATCTGCTTCCGCAAAGGTTCCTTTTTCCTCTTTTGACTATCGTGTGGAAGCGCTTCCGTTATTAGCCCTTGACATATTTCTCGCTGGGAAGCAATTGCTGCATTGTTGAGCGACGTATCACTTAAAAGTATATGTGATGTTTTTTTGAAGAGCAAGATGCAAGTGCATAACGAAGCATTTACATCTTTGGGGAGCGGCCTGCCTAAGAATTCTGCTCATTATATCCTAGATGAAATCTAAAGGGTATACTAGGTTTGTAAAACCTCGAAATCAATGATGGTAGAGCAAAGTGAATTGGACACCCACGCATAATATTAAAAGATATTTTGATTTTTGCATGTCCGTCCATATGTCCGTGCGCATGATAACTCCAGAGCGCGTTCACTTAGAAAGCTGAAATTTTGTACACGGACTTTGAAAAACAAAATTTAAAATAAAATAAACAAATCGGGCAACTCTTTCGTGAGGTTGCAATACACAAATTTCAGTTTCCACTATATATTTAGACACTAGTTGAGAACGCGTCGGAATAGAGAGCTAAAATTTAGTACATGGTATTTTGATAGTAATAAAAAATAAAATTTCAAAAATATACTAAATCGGGCAACTCCTTCTTGGCCATATAAAAATTTAGGTTTTTTATATATACTGTAAAAACGATCAGTCCTAGACATTTTTATTGTACTACTAAAAACTTCTTCAGAATACGAAATCCCATAAAATTGGTTATAATCATTTTTTCTGTCCGACGACCCGCTCTAGATATACAATATGTATTTACGAAACTTGATCAAACGAACTATGCGGATACTGGACACCTAGCCAAACAAAAAAATTTATGGCAGGAGGGGGTTTCACATCAACCGTTTGGGAGTTGCAGGGCGAGTAAGAAAAACAGCTAGATTTTCACATAACACCTTGTATCTTAAAAAGTACAGTGCGTACGGTCACAGAGCTTCATGGCCTTTCCAACGACTGCTCAACCAGCTCTGTACCCTGCTCGTCTCAGGAGTTATACATAGGCTATATATAGGTCAAATTAAAGAGGAGAGTCTACAGTTTACAGTTTTTATAAAAAAAAGTTATGTTAATCACCTTTTTGCAAAAATAATAGAAGTGAAACAAAAAAAGAATATACGACAAAATTAAATCAACTTTTCCACTGCTTTTTTTGTGAACCGAAAGTAACACTTCACATTACAAATTCAAAAATATTTTTCAAACGTACACGCGTCTGTACGTTTCTGTAGAATAACCATTTACCATAGTTTATAATTTTTGTGACAACCTCGGAAGCAGTTAACTAATTTGTCGAACTTTTGGGCGTATATTCTGCTGCTTATTCATTGCAAATTCATTTTTGTTTATTTTGTGGTTGATGAAAATAATCAAAATGAAATGGTGGTGCGTCAAATTTGAAGTGAAATCTCATAATATGTGACTAAATTATGCGCTTTAGATACGACAAAAGATCAGAGTCACCCCACTGGAGGATGTTTCTGATCTTTGTGTTATTTAAAATATTCACCTTATTTTTGTCGTATTTTTTTTTCAACATAGTTCATTTTGTGCCTTCACTATTATTTATCACAAAATGAACTAAAATGAGTTTTCGGTGAACAAATGTCAGAAAAACGCTTCAATATACGGCAAATTAGACTGCTCTAGGTGGTTGTGAGGTAAGTGAGTATTTTACAGTAGATTTTTTATTTCTCTCTAATTGATAATAATTTTTTAAGAATAGTAAGGGAATATATCATTATCTTTGAATAAAAACGAAATAAATATATTTCAGACCAAAAATGAGGGACCGTAAATAACTGTTATTTTTGGCAATCAGACAAAAAAGTCCCATAAAGACTGAATGATATAGTTGAGACATAATGACAAATAAAAAGTTAATAATTGCTAAAAAAAACTTTTAAGTCTCTTAATAAGAGTTTCAATAGAATTTTTTATTTTATAGTTAGTTATAACTGTTACCAGAGACTTTTATTCATTTAAGTCCTATAATAAAAGCCTCATAAGACTTTTAACTTTTCCATTTTTCGATAACAGTCTGATCTGGACTTTTATATTTTACAACAGTTATGGAAGACTATTGTTTATTGAATTCTCACAGATCTTTTGTTATAGATTTTAGTATTTGCTATTTTGCATTTCAGGAATCGTAATAGTTTGTTTTTTATATACATAGTTGCCTTTCTCTCTTTCCTGATGACAGCATCAAGCTGGTGTTACGAAATAATATACTTGGAATTTTATAGATTCATAAATATATATATATATAATCCACGCCAACTACATACTTCGTCAAGGAAGTAATTCTGTCGCAGTTATACCAAGAATTCCATAAATCCTTGGTCGGTTGCCTGGCATCCTTTTCCCCGCCAGTATTACTAATTTCGAGAAAGAATTAAATTAAATTAAATCAAAACTGTGTATTTAAGTACGACAAAACATCAGAATCACCCTCCTGTACCCCAAATCTAAACTGCTAAAAAGTTAACTAATTGTATTGGCATTTGCTGTAATTGTATTTACTTGTGTTTGCTCGCTGCGTTGTATACATAAATGCGAGCATCGTATATTCATTGGTAAAGCCAAAAAGAGATAGATAGAATGAGCTAAAAACCAAGGACAAAAAACCACTGGTTTGTAAAAAAAACAGTAGTCAAAGTAAAAATAGGATGAAAATGCGGAATTTTTAGTTTAGACCCCGATAACTTCTGAGAGGAGAGGAGTACGGGTCTAGTTGAGCAGTCGTTGAAAAGGCCATGAAGCTCTGCTATACTGTATTTTTTAAGTTACAGGGTGTTTTGTAAAAAAAATTGATTTCTTAATCACCATATAACTCCGAAATGATTAATATGACTATCCTGCCATACAGTTTTTTTGCTAGGTGAGTACCTACTATCACATCCTGCTCTATAGACCACCTAGGTGCAAACACCGTATATAATACGTGTGTAAATGTTTAGCAATCATTTAGCTATCAAGGAGGGTAAACTCAGAGTTAGAAATACTAATGATGTCATCAAGTCCACAATGAAATCCATTATCGCCTGATGTCTGCATGCAATGACTGAAATATACATTATATGTATACCTAGGGCTACCATCCGTCCGGGTTTCCCCGGATTTGTCCTAGTTTGGGTGGCGTCCGGGCGGGGTTTTCTATACTGTCCGGGTTTTAAAATTTTGGAAACCAATTAAATAAAAATTTAATTTTTTGTGTATGTACGGTGTAGTTGATAATGCCGGCCGTCAGACCGACTCGACTCAGTAACCAAGCTAGCAGTACGACAACTGCTTGTGTAACTTGCCTTGTGTACCTGTGTTTGGTTTATGTACCGCGAGCGCCCCCCCCCCCACCATCCAAAACCAATGTAAAATCTCGACACTACAGTGCGTCAGTTCGCGTATGTAAAATAATTGTAAATTTCACCGTACAAATACGGGAAATAACCCAAGTTGGCGACACTTCACGAGAGAAAAAAAAAGACATAAAAATTTACAAAAACAACAAGAAAAACAAAAAGTATGTAATATAAAGGATGGGTATAACTTAATAAAAAGTAAAACACATTTTTAAAAGGAGGAAACATCGGAACTTTTACCAAAAAGGGGAAGTGTAGGCATGTGCATTCCACTAAGATCATGCTGTTCCTTGGCGTAGTGCAAGTGTATAATTTTTACAACAATTTAATCAGTTTTACTGGATGTTAATGCACTCCATGGACTGCAATTAAAAATCAGTCTTTTTTTACAAAACAAAAACATGGAAATTGATGACACAAAATTGATAGATGAGTGGATAAATTTACAAAATTTCAGTCAAAATCTAAGCGATAAGAGAAGCTTTCATCGGCAAATCAACATTGGCTTAATTTTTTAAAACATCGTATGCTCATTTGTGCACCAATGTATTGAAGATTGCACAGTATGTTTAAGCGTACCAACTCATAATGCCAACAAAGAGAGAGTGTTTTAACAATTTCTTAACTGTGGATGAAAGAAAGAAACTCACTGAACATATAAACGGCTTCGTCACTAATCGAAACAAAACTTAATTTTAAAGATTTTAATTGTGTTCATTTTTATACATTGTTATAAAATGATACACGGTGAGAGGCATGGTTTACAGAATCTAAAATCTCCTAAATGGTTACATGACTCTTGTCTCAGATCAAAAAATTAGGTTCTGAAGACCATAAGAAAAAGTCTCTAGAGACACTTCTTGAAGTGTATATGTTACAGTCAAAACTAAGAGCTTCGCGAGAATTCAGCCACAACCAGAATTAACTAAATATTCTTTAGTTAATACTAGTTCTAACAAAGCGCTCTCGTTAATTCTAGTTTTAACTGTGTTATATTAGTTAAAACTAGAATTACCGAGACCGCTTTGTTAGAACTAGAATTTCCTAGTAAAATTTGGTTTGACTGATTTCGTGTTTTGACTGTAACATATACACTTAATTTATATTTGATCTTCAGAAATCTGTGTTAATTGTCAAGAAAAACATTGTTAGAAAGGAAGTGAAAAAGCGGGGAAATCGTTAAAATTGAAAAAGAAATTGCAAAATTTCCCAATTTTTTTAATTTAACGTCCTATAACTGCCGACGGAAAGAGGGTAGAGAGGTGGTTGGATATTTGCTGGAAACCGTAGAGGGTTTACTATCACCTGAGATACAAATTACCTTCATAGGGTGTATAACAAGAGAGTTACATGGTATTAGGATAAAAAGCACCCAAAATAACAAAACCCCTCTACCGCCCACACCGTGCATTTTCCGGCTCTCCTCCCATACATTTTATTTCTCGAAATTGAGTGAGGAATCCGTGGTATAAAGGAAATGCGGTACGTACGGGACACCCTGTATAACTTTCTCTGAAATAATTTGAAGGCCGTGCCTCTGTGATAGGTATTTGGATTCAAAGTTATCATTTCTTTTATATAACTTTCAAAAATTTGAAAATTTTAAGGGTTTCAAAGGTAGTTTAAATTTAGTATAATTCAGGCAGTATTCATCGCACGACAAAAAAACTTAGTTTTCAGCAAAAGAAGAACGTTGGGAAAGTGCAAATTTTGTTCGATTTTCGATGGAATTACCCTATAATAAATTAAATAAAAATTAACAAAAAACCTCGCCAAACTCACTCCACAGTTAACTTAACAGCAGAACACACAATAGTCTCCGGAAATCTAGAGACGAAAAGTGAGCAAACTTCGAAGACTATAGAGACCCAGCATGGAAACCCAATTGATTTGAAACGCACGACGGGTGATCGGAGCCGGAGAACAAAATAATTTCTAGTAATTTGGTATCTTTAGAGATTTTTTTGCATCTCCAAAGTGTATGCATGTGTCTCTGGATGTCCAGAGATCGAGAAAGTGGTCTCTTGAAGTTAAAGCCTCTCACAATGTAGCTTCACCTTTCCCGAGAAATGAAAGTATTTTGAAAGCTATATGGCCCACTAAATGTAAATGTAAAATTATATTTCTAATTTTTAGAAGATTTATTTATGTTCCTAATTGTAAGAGACATTTAATTCAGTTCATTCACATCGTTTTATTTAAATGTTTTTTGTAAGCTGACTAATTTTATAATAAATAAATAAAAAAAGGCACTATGCATAATAATTCATTAGTAAGTAAAACAGAAAATTATTTGGCAACAATTTCCGGGTTTCAATCTAAAATGTCCGGGGCTTTCGAACTTGTTGTCCTAGTTTAATGATATTATAGATGGCAGCCCTATGTATGTATGTATCAAGTGGGATCAATTTTGTTGGCAGGAGTGAGACTAATATCTTAATTTCGAGTTTAATTAGTAATTTTTTTCATATTACAAATTCAACAAATTGTACATTCGAAATTATTACATTTATTGGAAGCTTATCTGATATTTCGAATATAATATCAAATATTCCATAAACTGTAACCAATTTCAGTAGTGTCAGCTGTCTATGTTATACATGACAGTGAAACAACAGTGGAAAATATGAATCATTTTCAGGAAAATTATTTTATTTTATATTTTGGTCAAAAGTAAGAAAAGCAGCTTTCATCAGTTTCCGCAACCTGAAATGTTTTGGGTTTCTTCCTTCGTTCATCCTTCAAAGAATCAGTAGCAATTAATGGTTGAAAGAATGTGTGTAGATTAATGGCTTGTTCACGAGCGAGATTTATCGCATGCGACAGAGCTCTGATTGGCTGCAGCAATGTGACTTACTCTTTCTACGTTTCGTGCGCAGGATTGCCACCACTGAAAGAAATTACAGTGGCAGATCTAACGTTTCGAGGGTCATAGATTTCCTGATAGGGTGGTAGATTTAAAAAAAAAATGTATACCTGTATACCTTTCAACTAAGTAAATGCATAACAACAATTTTTAATTATTACTAATACCTTTCATCCTTCAATGAGAAAGAACAAAATTTTGAATTTTTTGTTATTACTAATAACTTCCACAACAATGGAAAATCACAAAAGATTTACATTCCATTATTACTTATAACTTCCGTCAATAACGAAAAACTAAACTCAAAGGTCATTTGATATTGCAGATTCAATAAAATTTCTTATTTCACATATTTTCTAGTTATGAACTTAAGGCTTGCGAAATATTTATTAATATTTGCGAAGTGCTCAAAAATATTACAGGGGGAGTTACTTATTAACTGTTTCGCATACATAATGCTTTCAATGAATATGCGTTAACCCTTGAAGAATAAAAGCAACATTTTATCATTTTTTTCGAAATCTAAT
Source organism: Dioctria linearis (assembly GCA_963930735.1). Classification (NCBI taxonomy): domain Eukaryota; kingdom Metazoa; phylum Arthropoda; class Insecta; order Diptera; family Asilidae; genus Dioctria; species Dioctria linearis. The sequence continues at coordinate 383,307 of OZ005741.1, read as the reverse complement.
AATAAACAAGAAAAAAACTAGATTTGTTCTAAGAGAAATTCTTATGATACCTTAGATGAATGCCCGTATTAAATTTCGTATGGTCACCGATCTATGCAAGTTTGATTTTTGAAGTGGTTTTTCGCATATATTTCTAGAACGGTTCGTGGGACAGAAAAAATAATTATAACCAATTTTATAGGATTTCGTATTCTGAAGAAGTTTTTAGTACATTAAAAATGTTTAGGACTGATCGTTTTCACAGTATATGGAAAAACCTAAATTTTTATATGGCAACACCAAAAAGGGGTTGCTCGATTTCGCCCATTTTTGAAAAATTTTTTGCTAGTACAATGAAAACACCATATACGAACTTTCAGTGGAAACCGAAATTTTTGAACTTAATTTTCCTTCAACTTTTTAAGGGCCGTGTACAAAATTTTAGCTTTATAAGTGAACGCGTTCTCGAGTTATCGTGCGTAGAGTTGGACAGACGGACGGACATGCAAAAACGAAAATAACTTTTAATATTATGCGTGGGTGTCCACTCCATTTTGCTCTACCATCATTATTTCGAGGTGTTACAAACGGAATGACCAACTTAGTAGGTATACCCTTTAGATTTCATTAAGGGGAGAAAAATAATGCTTGAGCGGCGTCCACTGCTCAATAGCAAGATTAACAACTTCCTTATAGGAAAGTCATCGTGATTTGAATAACGTTAATATATTGTGAGCTTTTGTGTAGAAAATTTCTTCAAATTAACTAAAAATGCCTTGTCATTTTGTACTGTGACAAAAGTATGTATAAATATTTCGAATTAATTTTTCAATAGATCTAGGTCAATTTTTAGACGCTTCAGAAGTACCTAAATTTAAATATGGCATATACAATCAAGATAAAATAAGATTTTGTTCAAAGATTTTAGTATTGTTTTTACGCCATTATTTTATCCACTCATTACGGATGCGTTGTCCTTATCCAATCCAATTAAATTCTCAATGGGTATATTGTTATTGACAATATGCTCTACAATAGCTTCGTAAATACTTTCAGCATTTCATTCCTTCATTTACAACAGTCCAAGAAAAAAAGAGTCAAGAACTTTAGTAGAATTTTCTGGTAAATAGGGGGCAACTAATACGGGACACTTTTGATTACTGACTTCTGTGCTTTCATCGAAAATAAGTGAAAACATAGTTTTACGTAAGTCTTTACTAAGTTCCCTTAAAGTGAATGGAGCAATGATATCTATTAAAATTGAAGTAACTTTTGTTCCAGCACAATTTATATGTTGCGAGTCTGGACAATAAAGTTCTAAATAAAGCAGGTAAGTATCCATCAAAGAAAGCGGTAATGAATGTTGTACACAATACATTACAGAAATTATTTCACACCTTAATTTCTTGTGTAAACCTGAGATTGCCTCACTGTCACTAAAAGTCTGTAATAAAGTTTGTTGGTTTGAAGATTCAGATAATCTTAACTTGTGCTCGCAACTATTCAATTGTCTAATAATTACAGTAATACTCATACTAAGCGTTTATTGCATAGTTTGCAGTAAGTCATTTCCTATTACTTTCCCATTCCTGCCAATAATAGCGTTTACATTACTGTACAAATTACTAAACCTGGTATCTGTTCGTAAAAAGCTAACTAATTGTGAAATTTTTTGTAGCAGTAACGGCAAATAGTCATAGATTTTCAATTTTTTTTTGGCAGGAATGGCAAATAGTCACAGAATTTCCAACAAGGGTCATAGAGTGGTAGATTGAAAATAATGAGTTCAAATAGTGGTAGATCTATGACTATAGTCATATAGTGGCAACCCTGTTCGTGCGATACAAAAATGTATCGCAGTAATGCTCTTAGTTTGGTGCGATTTTGACCTTAACATCAACATTTATGTTTGTTTACATTTGTATTCGGGTGCTACACTTCCGTAGTAATGTCGAAATTTACTGTAATATGTTAATATATCAATATAAAAATATAAATATATATAAATTACACAATAATATCTTCTTGCCACCACAAAACCAAAACAAATTAAGTTGTAGCCGCTGTCAATCTTGTGAACGTATCGCGCGATAAAAACCAGTCTCAAATAGAGATAGATCTATAGGAAGAACAGGACGACACCAAAATATCGCACGTATCGTATCGCGCTATCGTGAACAGGGGTTAAGATTATTTTTGATCATCTTCGTAAAATGCTAGAAAATTCGGACTGCGCCAATCGAAGGAAGTACTCAATATTTAAAAATTCCGACAGACGTGTCTCAAAACCTTTTCCTTCACATTGGCTGAAACGGAATGTACCTAAATTGTACGAATTTCAAAAAACCACTCACGCTAATAATAGTATTGCAATGAATTTCCCCGGTTTATTTTATTTCAAGCAAACCGCAGTAGGAAATTCCTGTATAATTTTCATTGATTCATATAGAATGTATATAGTTAAGTAGCCATTCTTATATAGTCATTTGCCTTGCTCCATGCACACCAGGATTGTGCATGTTTGTGCCATCAAATCTGAACTTTATTTCGTAATTTTCCACTCATAATTTTTCAATCGCCCACTTGATATTTCATCTCCCACAGTCCAAGCGATAAATAAAGCTTTACAAATCCCCCCAAAGAGCGCCCAAAAAGGGCGTCTATCGTAACCTAAGGCTACATAAACTTAAATAGAGTCCAAGGCATCCGTTCACAGATATCTTTGTACTTAGTTGAGTTGAACTAAATTTTGTTGTAATCATAAAAATGCATTCAGCCTAGCTGTAAGCTATAACTAATAAAGTCATAACCATAAGAATGAAAAAAAAAAAACTGATAGAACTTTGAAATTATATCAGAATGTTAGGAGAGGGGTTTAAGGTTCGAGGAAGAGGGGGGGGGTGTATCCTTTTTACTGTGAAATCTATTATTTGAAAAATAAAAAGCATTATTTTTATCTGCCCGTTATTTTACATACTCGCGTGAAGTCCTACAGTTCAGTGTGATAAATCTAGGAAGACGTTTCACAACAGAGCTGCTGTGATAAGTTCTTACTATACATATATACAGGAAGAGGAGGAATATGTTCGTCCTTTATAGGTACACATATTATATGTATACATATGTATATGCAATATATGTATATTTTTAATGTTTTTTTTTTTTTTTAAATACACATATGAATGCGTTGACAGAGATTTTTATGTAAATATGTATATACTCTCTGTGTTATGTTGACAGAAATTGTATGTTAGAACTTTTTTTTGGCTCTTGTTCAAATGTACGTCCGGCTGAGAGACCAGAAATGAAAAGAACAAGAAGTATAGGTTTCCTTACTGGTGATTTTGTAGAATATTATAAAAAGAAATAGGGATAGGGAAGAAGGATTAGGTCAAAATCGAAAAATATAAACTGTCTAGGGCAAAGCAGCAGTACCCCATCCCCCTTATACCCCCCTTATACGACGACGGCAAAAAGAACTTGGCATTTTTCAAGTCCACTATAGCGATTATAACGAAGACGGCGACCAACTATGTACATTCATATTCTATTTAAGAAAAGCAGCAAACCGGCACCCAAAATCTTATACCCCAGTTCAGCTGGTAAAATTATTTTCACCAGAATCTATCCGCTGGCTGCTGGAAGGAGAAGATAAGCACACAATTCAGTTCAAAGGTTTTTAATCATTGGTACGTTCCACAGAAAGGATAGATATACATAGATAGATAGTTTGAGGCAGTGGTACATTAAAGGCTCATTCAAGGCTAATTTAATGTCCAACAACAAAATTAATGACTCCTACAGTTTTCCCAGAAATCACGCTTCTGCTAGCTTTAGAAAAAATTATCAGAACTAAAAAACCAAAAACGTATTAAACTTACTATTACAATGTAAAAAGATATAGGAAATTAAGGCTCATTTAAGGCTACATAATTTTAGTTAAAGATACCACAAAATTCCTTCAAAGGACATAAAAGTTGCTGTACAAGTTCACATTAAATGTCAATGGAGGATTCACATGGTGTCTTAGTTCCTGAATCCTGATGGGTATTTCAACGACGACGATAATGGGACTGGCATGACAATGTTATGGCAAAAAAAAATGTTTTTTATGATTGCAGAGCACTACCTGTACCTCCTGCATAGCGTCTGTAGTATTGTCAAATTTATTAGTTGTAAAGCAATGCTTTGGACGCAAGGAGAACACACATATCAACCTCTTCGGTCAACTTAGCCACACTTAAGTAATATCTTTTTCGTATTTATCGCTGTATCACGTTTTATGTTTTTTTTTTTTTTTAGTTGCCATTGCCAATTATTTTGAATATATATATAATATATTGAAATTATTATCGAAATGTTCTTCCCTAAGAACATTAGCAGAAGTTTTCATTCCTACTTTCGTTTCTCTCTTCAACAGCTTCATATGTGTCCGATATAATGGTTTCGTCCTAAAACATAAAAAAAACCTAGAACCTAGACACAATTCTTTGTAGTAGGTATATATTTTTCCCTGTTACTTACCACACTTGTAGTTGCATTGCTCCTATTTTGCCTCGATACAATACTTCAATCCAGAAATTTCAATTCGCAATAAAATAATGTTGGTTGACGTACATACATCCTCAGTTACTGGTCCAGATTTTCTTGAACCTCCTGCTTTTCTTTTTCAGCTACATAGGAATTTCTTAGATACCTAATCTTTCTTCTCACGACACTGGTCCTAAATTCCTTTGCAATTGCTTGACACGATTTCTTTTTTAAGTGTATTCAGTCAGTAGCTAGCCCTTGATAATGCCCCAATAAGATGAAACGCATCGGGCTTATTGTAACCAGGGACCGAAAATAACTGGTATTTTGAAAATTGTAAACAAAAAAAGCTGGGATAAATTATGATCATGGAATTTTGTGGAATATACCAAAAGTCCTCTTGTGAAACCCTTTTAGATTCCTGTAGAGTTTTTGAAAACCTAAATTTTATAAAAAAACGCTAGTAAAACTAAGCTGGAAAGGCTTTTTATTTTTTCTGGCAAAAATAAAAAGCCAGCTTGACTTTTTATTTTTTCGAGCTAGAAGTAACAGGTTTTGAAGCCGGACGTATAAAAAGTCAAGCTAGAGTCTTATTTTTAGGGACCGAATCAGTTAAAAGTTTTTACAAAAAAAAGCTTAATTTACTTGTTATTCTTGGCCGGTAATAGTTTGGAGCTAGAAAAGCAAGCTTGGCAAGGCTTGATACTTTTTTTCGGTAAAAATATAAAAAGCGAGTTCGGCTTTTTATTTTTTCTAGCCAAGCTGGCTTTTAATTTTTGCCAGCTTAGTTTCTTTACCTTTAAATTATTATCGGTCAGAAATAACAAGTAAAAATGGCTTTTTTCGTAAAAAGTCATAACTGATTCGGTCCCTGATTGTAACTTAACGTACATTGTTTTAATTAAATAAACTTGTTTTGTGGAATATTTTTAAACAATAACAATAGTAACATTAATTAAAAATTAGGGTTTCTATAATTCTAATATGTTCGATCAAGTGCCAAAATAATCCTCAATTGACTATATTATAATATTTATTAGTCACATTCCAAAGGTACTCTTTTTCCCGATATAAATTAATTAATTTTATTAGATCTGCACCATTTACCCGGGGGTTACACCTGCAAGTACAGCTTGCATGCAACTTGCACTGTCATACTTCTTGCACGTATGTAATCCAACTGCCATGCAACTTTCAGCGAACTTGCATGATGAAAAATCATGGCAGCTGGGAGATAGTAATTTGACATTTATACAGTTTTCAAAATGGCGGAAAAAAATGCTTGAGAGAAATTTATACCGGGAAAATGAAATTTTCTGGGATCTTTTGCATTACATCATTTACCAACACCTTCGTTTTCCTTTTTTCTTGGGTTTTTATCATTCTGATACTTTCTATATTGCTATAATTTTCCAATATTTTTAAAATTAACTTGCATGTAAGCTGATAAGACATCAACCGAACTGCCTCCTGCTGTCGTTTAAAATCGCGTTGGAAGGGAGGCTTGCATGGAAGCTGTACTTGCTGGTGTAATCCCCTGGTTAGTTTCAGTTCCGCCATTTTAATTTTAGGAATGTCACATTGATGGCATAAGGTTTATCGCTTCTCTGATTCATCAGCTGAAAAAGCATGCTATGAAAAATCTCGTGTGGAGATCCCCAATAACAAATTCGCATAGTTTGAAGAAGAAAAGGGAAAAGCGAGAAAGATTATAAAATACGTTGTACTTTACATACAGACTTATTCGTGTCTCTTTGGAAGGCGCATTAGCTTAAATTGGCCGCTGCTCAAATACTGGTAGTTGTATTTCATTCCAGGTGTTATATAAGACTTGTATAGGCTACTAGATTCGAAAGTCTGAATTAATTTTTACAGCTTTCAGAAATCTCATAGACACTTCGATAGTTAGTTCCAATACAAAAGTATTGGAAATCAAAGCTACGTCGAATTCAAATGAGGGGTTGGAGGATGGAAGGTGGGTTTCATGGTAGGCTAGGATAGCGGGGCGAGGTCAATGATTAGTAGTTATATGATTTGTCTGTGTAGTTGTAGGAGCCGCACAGATTCCATTGGGTGATAGTTTTATCCCTATGATGATTCTGCATCTCAGCTGGATCATGGGCCATATTTGCTGCTAGATGGATATTGAGGCGGCTCTGATTACGTCTATCATGCAAGCTTTAAGCTATGTCTGTTAATATTTCCACATATGTCTTCGTCTTCTGTGTCCATGAGGTTAAGACTACAGTCTATAGAGGTCATTCGGAAGGTGAATATTTTAACAATTTAGTGGCAATTGTTTGCTTGAATGTGCCTGGACACAACGAGAGGAGTTTATTCTACCATTCCCTTGGTTGCAGCTCCGTTGTCCTTGTGTAGTGGTATATGGATTATTGGAAATATAATTTATCTCTCTATAGTATTAGATTCATTCAACCGTCCGCTAGATAGAGCTTTCAGCTTTCCCATTCCATTTTCTAAGTATTATATTTTACGAAAAGCAATGTTCATCATCCTAAGTTGGTTCAATTTGTAACAGTAAGATTTTAATGAGAAAAGGTCGCTAGTCTTCAGCTCAGTCGCTTCTACTTTTACCTATCCGATATGTAATGGCCGAATTTTGCATAAACAGTTGAAAAGACGAAAATAAAATCATCAATTTTTAAGATCGAAGTTTCCTTATGCTTTGAGAAAAATAAATTATGAAAGGTACATTCGTATTGTTCTGGAATTATTCATTTCTTCTTCTATAAATCAAATTAAATTAAAATCAACGCTATTTTCATGCATCCATTTCATTACAAAAAATCTGTCAACTTTTGACAAACAACTTATAGGCAGTTGACAATTGTTTAAAAAATATTTGTCAAATGTTTGTCAAACGTCTCATTGGATATATGTGTGAAAAATATTTTACAAATGTTTAGTTTTAAACAAGTATTCTCCGAGAAAAGAAATGTGCATTGCAGCATCTTTTGTCGTACTTGTGTCAACGTTTCAGTGCTTCTGAGATTTTTGCAACGGGTGATTCTTATCATTCGTTAATTAACTTGTTTAAAGTCTCAAAACAGTTGATTTTAAAAATTGTTCACGAAGTAACTGAGGCATTAATAGTTGTATTGCAACCATACATGTCGGTAAGTATTAATAGCAAAAAATCACTTTAACTGGCACTTTGTGCCTGTTTTTCACACCGGTACTGAGTAAGCAATGAGTTTACCTTATAACTCACATCAAGCTGATATGAAGGAGTCATTACGTTTTAATTTTTCCTTGTACTTTTCACTCGACTTTTCCCACAAATTTCGGTGTGTAGATAACAGTTCTATTAATTTTATAATATATTTATCTACTCCCAATTCTCATTTATCAAAATATTCCAAAAAATTACAACACTACAAAATAATTTCTCACTACTGTTTTCCACAGCTGTTAAAATCTGGCTGAAAGTACTGTACCAATTTTAACAAACATCTAATGTTTTTCATTTCATTTGGATTAAATTGAAACTTTTTTAAGAATCCAAAGCTATAAAATTTGCATCCACACTCATCAAACATTCCACAAATGTTTGACAAATGTTTGATATGTCTGGAAGCGCTTTAATTGGCGTTGGTCATATAGCACAAAAAAAAAGCATACGTGTACATACAGTCAGAGTCCGTGTAGCTCCAATTGAACACTGCACGTAAACTACTAAATATGTGAATCAACATTACTCAAGGAGTAAAATGAATTATTATTTTATTTTATTAACTTTACGAAAATAGTGCAGATTTCGCCACGTGGCAGACACTTCTCCAAGGAAAAGTTGGATAATAGCATGAGATACAACCTCCAACAGACGCAATCATTCGTATATACAGAAACGTGGTGCAAAGAAATACATTCGCCTCTATTGCATGCCCTTCAACTTGATGGTTATTATACGACGAATCGCCGAACAGAAAGACGTTTGAATCGAATTATCGTAAAAGCTCGGAAAATTTTTTGATTTTAACAAAATTAGTTTTCCTCCCATGCTTCACAATTTTACTTTCAACGTAGATTCAGAGAAAGTTTACTATGGCTGAATATCAGAAGGGGGAGGAAGGGTGCATTGGGGTATTCGTTAAATATATTTATACACAATTTTGGCCAAATTACCCAATTCAAGTGACATATGAAAAGGACTTTGGCTAATAAGCTTTGGATTTGACCTGAAATGAAAGAAAATCAGCAGATATTTGATCTTTAGATTTCTTTTTTGGAAGGGAGGGTTCAGCTTATAAGAATGAAAGAAAATGTTAACGAAATGGAATCATTAGAACTTTTCATGCACAGCATATGACTTAAAAAGTAGATAAGTAATTTTGAAAATCATTCAAATAATTCAAAGAATTACGGACTTGAGATATAGAAGGAATCGTCCTATAATTAATATTAAAATAATTGCAACAACACTTTTGGGTTACATATGTATATGCATGCATACATACATATAGTATATAGTTATGTAAGTCTCCTTTTATATTACTTATCCAGGTTCAGAAATCAAATGAATTAAGGAATCAGGAGATGCTGTTTTTAATAAAGTTGGTCTTCTAATTTCATCGAACTGACGTCAGTTTTGTAAGTAATACTAAAATAAAGTCAGGGGGGGTGGGGGTTACCCAATATTTTTTTACTAACAAATTCTTTAAATAGTTCCCTTAAAGGGCAGATTTCGAGAATTGGAGGGCTTTGAGATGTCTGTAATCTACAAAGTACACAAGTATATGGAAAAAAGATATTCATAAGTTCTTCCGAGACTCCGTTACCACAAATAGAGTGTTAAAGGAAATAAATCTAACACTAGTGTGAAATTTATTTAAAACCATTATATTGACGTCGAGCAGCAATCTATAAAATAGCAGAGCGAAGGAAATGTCCTGGCTAATTTTAGAGTTGTGGTCATTCAAGTTCAAGATAAAATCAGCCAGAATAAATATTGATGAAATCTGTTTATAGTCTATGAAAAAGAATAACATCAACGTTGAAATCGAGAACAGTCTCCAGGAGAACGAATACCCTATCTATGTCAAATTCTATTCGTTCTATACGTATTAGATTTTCGCATTCACTAACATTTTTTCCGTTAATAATTAATACTAATCGGTCATCAGCAGTAACTATTTAGTACTGACCTAATGCCATTAATATAAATTATAAATAGTATAAATCCTTGCGGAACTCTTAGAATAACATCCTCAGGCTCTGAATAAGATTTGCATAATTTAATTCGCTGTTTTATATTTGTTTTGTTATATGTATATTGTTTTTTTTTATTATTATTAAGCCAAGCTCAGGAGATACCCAATGATGCAAAGCACAGCATGGCAAGAATGAGATAGAGAAAGGATTAGGGGACGACATGAGAAAAGTGGCCGAGGTGCAAATGTATGTTTGACCCTTCGCAGATTGTAAGCCTGAGGAGAAACAGAAGATGGTAAACTGTTTCACATTCGCACATTTCGGGATAAGAAAGTATCACGGAGTTTTACACTACGGCCGAAAGTATTTTGAAGGGTGAGAGGATGTGCGCGACTTGCAGCGCGAGTATTACATACACGAATTAATCTACAAGGGATCAGACTAGAATTTCATCGGAACATTGCGTGTAACGATAAAGGAGCGAAAGAAATCCAACATTGCGGCGGTGCTCGGGTGAGTCGATATGGCAAGTTATTGGCAAATCGCAAACGAAGTTAAAAGATCTCTTTTGGATCCAATGACGCTAAGGGTGTACGGCCAGCCCCAGCCCAGATATGAGAAGTGTTTTCAATTCTAGGTCTGATTTAGGACTTGTAGAGGAGCGCTAAATTTGATGGGCTGAAATATTTCTTACACCTTTTCAGAAATCCAAGACGTTTCGATACTTCTTTGGCAACAGAGAAGATGTGGTCTGTTCAGCTTAAGTTACTGGAAATGTTAATGTCAAGATTGCGTAGTGACGGTGAATCTAAAATTAAGGCTCCATCAACTGAAATGGGAGTGGTTAAATGGTGATCTTGTTTTAAAGAGATGAAAAAGCTTTGGGTCTTAGATGCATTGAATTCGACGCGATTCGCCTTGCCCCAAGCGAGGATAATATCAAAATCGTTATTCAATGATCTGGTCATGCAATCTGGTTTGACACATGCGGCATCCCCCCTGGAGTCCGCAAGAGTATCGAAAGAGTAAGCAAAATCAAGGATACTGTCATCAGCAAATCTATGGATGGGATTGAAGGTAAGGGAAAACAGATCATTAATGAAAACTACGAAGTGAGACGGAGAGATAACAGAACCCCGAGGCACACTGGTATTAATAGTGTGAGGTTCAGATGTAACGCCATCTAATACAAAACAAATTAGGCGATCAGATAGAAAACTTTCAATGCATAATAGAAGAGGAGGGACCAGAGACCAGGTTCTTTAAGTTTCGCTAAAAGGGCAGGATGCTAGACTCTATCAAAGTCCTCTGAAATATCCAAAGAAACGATTTTAGATTCACCAAAATTGTAGAGACTACGGTTCTAACTTTACGTAAGAAAAGTCAGCAAGTTCCAGTCCAGTCCGGAAGACATATTGGCGATCATTGATATTGATTAGTTTCTTCATTAATTTGGGATTAATGATAGACTCGAAGACCGTCGAAAAAATCGAGGTGATTGCAATTGGTCCGATAATTTTTGGATTGTTACCCTTTTCTTTTTTGGAAATAGGGATGAATGTGATCTAGTTTCCAAGCAGTTGGAAAAATTCCTGTCGAATAAGACAAGTAAAATAGTTTGCGCAGAGGTTTAGCCAAGGATGAGGCGCAATTAACAGGGGGCAGCTTTGGATACGTCGATCTCCTTATGGACCTTGAACACATCTCTCATACGGATGTGTATTGGGACTTTTACACATCCACGCGGGACATGCAAAACAGCTATCTGTGAAGTAGGTGGAAGCCGAGAATTTAAAACGAATCTAGCAGCCAATACATTAGCCTTATCCAGGGAGTCAACTACGACTTTACCATTGTTAAGTAGTGAAGGTATAGCGGAAGTGTTGAAGTTGCTCCTAATCGTTTTGACGAGAGACCAGAAACCTTTGCTACCTTTGCAGCTTGCCAAGATTCTTTGTATTATACTCTGGTCAAAAAGATATTTCTCTCTCTCTCTCTGAATAATGAACATTCAGGTGTTTCGTTCCGTCTTGTAGACATGTTTTAGCTCTGGACATGGATGTAATTGATAAGCGCGAAAAGCAGACTCTTTCGCTTTTATTGCTTGGTTGCACTTATCGTTAAACGAAGAGCGATTTTACTGTTGTTGAGATCTGCTGTAAGAATGCGGAATCTATCCACATATGCCAAGATTTAGAATGTTATTAAGTTCTATTGTGCATTCATCAACATCCCTCGAAACAAAACAGACCGACAAATCAATCTCCCTGAGGTACTGATTGAGACTTTCCCAATCAGCTTTTTTATATGCCAGAGAACCCCATACTTCTAGGTAGAGAGGCCGCATAGGTTGGAGATGATAAATTGAGCCGTGATTAAACAGTAGGGGGAACCGACTGAGATTGAATATTTGTCGGGGTGAGATGAAAGAAACAAGTCTAATTACTTATCTCTATCACCAGCTGCAGAACGTACTCGCGTTGGTGCATCCACTAGTTGATGCAAATTTAAAGATTAAAAGCTTGTGAATTATTTCAGCTCTACGTTCTTAAATCCGTAAATATTTAATTTGTTATCTATATATCCCACCCGATCGTTTCAAAGACTCGCTTAAAATCATCCATAAATTTTTTTCCAGCCTTATATCAGCCAGATTAATGCCGTTTCACATTAGTGTTCACTCCTGAAGCATAATTGTTCCTCTACTATTACTTTATTTTATTAATATTGTTACGCGCAACAAAGTGACACAAGCGACATCTGTTGGAAATATAAACAACTTTAGGTTAGTGACATCTTAGTAAACTTTGGGTTCGGAGAATAAAATTTACGGGAAGGTTCTAGGATAAATTGTAGAGAGTATAAATTCGGCGTTTCTCACATCCAGGAAGCGAGTCTTATTTCAGACAGTGAAGTGAATGAAGTAAACTATTTGGATTGTGATAATTAGAAGTACAGGAGTACTAGCAATAACTAAAGAGTCGACTTGATAATTGTGTGTGAATGTTATAAAAGAAAACCGTGAAGTTCAATAAAAGAAAACTTTTGAATGATTGTTGAAATATTTTGTTTTAAATAACGAACAAACGCCACGCTCGTAACAATATATTCCACTAGTTATTTGTATGCCACTTTTTCGATTTTTCACAAACTAGCTAGAGCTCTAAAGCTTTTCGGATTTATGTATTTCCGATGACAAAGCAATATTCAATTGTTTCCAACATGATTTATTTGATATTTTGAGATATATAATTAACCTTAATCCGCTAGGTGGATTTGGATGCTAAGTGATTGTTGAAATGTCAGATAGTTGAAATTGGAGAGAAAATGTTTATAAAAAACAAACAAATAAAATTATTTAACTCGTCGAGAACTTTTAATATAACAAATATCGAACAGACACGAGTTTTTATCCTTAAATTTTCTAGGCAGTAGGTACATACTGCTCGATGAAAGTAGCTCGAATATGGGTCGAGTCGCCTTTAATGAAATTAATTTTTTATTTTCATAAAAAATTTGGTATAACAGAAACCTATCAGAAATGTCTAAAATTGGAGGTTATGTTTTAATCTTGACAACAAAAACTTACGTTCCATTCGGAAAGTGCTCGCGAGTACTTTACACAGCCCAATGGAACACATCTAATGAATGCAGTATTAAATCCAATAGCAAGGCATTTTGGTCATTTATAAATACAAAACGTAATTCTATAGGTCTTCCTAAAATGTTGCAATATGACAACAAAAAGTCCTTTAATTTAGAATCTAGTTGTGATATGTTTGCTGATTATTTTGAATCCGTGTACAGTAATGATTCTGCTTATCTTAATGTTACTGATTTTACGCCTCCGTCTTCTCTTGACATCGGTGCAATCTCTTTATCTACCAGCGAAGTACTGCAGTGCTTAAGGAATTTGAAACCTAGTACAAAGTGTGACACTGATTTTTTATGTACTTCTCTAATGAAAAAATGCGCTGATACCTTGGCACATTCTTTAACTTCAATTTTCAATTTATCCTTACAATCAGAGATTTTTTTAGATAATTGGAAAGTCTCCTTCATTACACCAATATTTAAATCGGGGCAAAAAGATGACATAACAAATTATAGAGGTGTCTCTGTTATGAAGACAATTCCTAAAATTCTTGATTCGTTGATTAACTCTAAAGTTGCATTTTTAACTAAAGAAATTATTACATTTGAACAGCATGGATTTATTTCTGGACGATCATGTGCAACTAATTTAACTTCATTTTCACATTATGCTATCAATGCTATGGAAGAGTCATTTCAAGTTGATGTTATTTACACGGATTTCTCTAAAGCATTTGATAGGATTAATATTTCTGTTCTTTTATATAAACTTAGTATACTTGGATTTCACTCATCTTTTTTTAAATGGATAGAATCCTATCTGACTGATCGTAAACAATATGTCAAAATTGGTCGGATTCTCTCCAGGGAGATTAACGCTAATTCCGGAGTTCCGCAGGGTAGCCATTTAGGTCCTCTGCTCTTCTTGCTTTTTATTAATGATATAGTCGTAAGTTTCAAATCTAGTAAATGCTTGATGTTTGCTGACGACTTGAAATTGTTTTTAAAAGTCAATTCTGTTGATGATTGCGCACTCCTTCAACGTGATCTTAATAGTATTTCTGATTGGTGCTTTTTGAACAACTTTCACTTAAATATTGGTAAATGTAAAACTATGTCATTTTATCGTTTATCCAACCCAATAGTTTTTGATTATCTTATAAATGGCAGTACTCTTCCTAGGGTTTTTGAAATTAATGACTTGGGAGTTATACATGACACTAAATTGAGTTACATTCCTCACGTTGAGTTTATAGTTTGTAAAGCTCGTAAATGTCTAGGATTCCTTAAGCGTAATTCTAAAGACTTCAGAGATGTTCAGACTCTTAAAGTGCTCTACTTCACTCTCGTGAGGTCTATTTTAGAATATGCATGTGTCGTTTGGTGTCCTTATTACAAGGTTCATATGGACCGTCTTGAATCTATACAGAAAAGTTTCACTCGATTTGCGCTTTACAAATGCAACTACCGATATGATAATTTACCTTCATATTTTAACTGCGACGGGAGGTTAACTGTGCGATATTTGTTAAAGATATTTTGCATTACAGAATTAACTCGCCCGAATTATTATCATTAATTAGTATATATTCTCCGGAAAGGCCAATTCGATCTAGGTGCTTGCTATACACTCCTCATCATAGAACAAATTATGGTAATCACGAGCCTATTACCAATTGTTCCTCAATTTTTAATAAATTTTCGTCCATTATAGATATTACTATGCCAAGAGATAATTTTAAAAGCTGTATTTTCGATAATTATAGAAATGTTAACCCTTCTTGAATTAATTAATAGATTAAGTGCTTGTCTGTAAGATAGTGTAATCGGTAGACAAAAAATGAAATAAATAAATAAATACAGCTGCAATATTTGCCAGCATCATCATCATCATACGCTCCTACATCAAAGCACTAAATAAAAAGCGATAGCATACAACACAAGCCACTGTGCATATGTCAACAGCCCAAACAGGAGAGGCTACAAAGATCAAACGTCAACAATGCTAGGTTATTTTAGCCACTGCCTTTCTGAAGGCCCGAGATTCAAATTGAAGATTCGAGCTTTTGCGTGCTTTTGATCGATCAAGGATTGCAAACTTCTTTCATTTCTGAGGAATCCGCTCAATTTCTTGGACTTTCTCGATTAAAGGCAAACGCACAGATGTCTGGTGTAGGGATGATGACAAAGGCAGGACTTGTCAGACACAAAATCATTTTGGATCTTTATTTATTTATTTCGCTAAATGCTAGCTACAATGGTCCCAGGACACAATACTTAAATTAAAGCTAAAATACAGAACAATCATTGAGGATTTTTCTTCTATCGTATGGAAATTCAAATTAAAAGTACAGCAAATTCTAGTTATAGGCTCAAAGTGTCCATAGTTGGTGTGATGGGAGATTGTGAATTGAAATTAATTTTCTGAAGCATCAAAGGCATGTCGATATCACCCTTCACAAGTTGAAATACAAAACTAATATCACAAATTTTCCTACGAGTCTCAAGAGTAGGAAGGTGTAGTAAATTTAATCTTTCGTTATAAGGAGGAAGATGAAGTCTATCCCTCCATTCGAGACCTCTTAGAGCAAAAAGTAAGAATCTCCTTTGCACGCTCTCAATACGATCGGAGTGATTTTTGTAAGAGGGAGATCAGACAGGACTGGCATATTCCAAAATGGGTCTAACAAGAGTGGTAAAAAGAGCTTTAGTAATATAGATATCATCTAATTCTTTTGCCCAATGCTTTACAAAACGCAACATTGAGTTTGCCCTATTAACAATGCGATCTATGTGGAAGTTAAAGGTGAGTTTCGAACCAAAGAATATCCCCAAATCACATATTTTATCAACCATTCATAGCATAGACAACATTCGAAGGCACTCGTTTACGAGAAAAAATGGTTACCTTACATTTATCAACGTTTAAAATGAGGAAAGTCTTTTCACACCATTCAACAAGTCTGTCGAGCTCATCCTGCAATTTGAGACAGTTGCAATGCGAGTCGATAGATTTCTATAGTTTTAGATCATCTGCGTATATTAGCAAATCAGATTTGGTAACTACATAGGAAACATCATTTATGAATAATATGAAGAGAATAGGCCCTAAGTGATTACCCTGTGGAACACCAGTAACCAGTATAACCAGTTCAACAACCAAATTGGTAAGTCTAAATATCTCAGTTTAAATAACAAAACAGAGTGAGGAAGCTTGTCAAAAGCCTTGCTGAAGTCTGTATAAATACAGTGAGTTTCGCAACCACGCTCAAACGATTCGATACAGGTAGATGTAAACTGGAGCAAATTTGTTGTTGTTGACCTTCCCTTCATAAAACCATGCTGATGAGGATTAAGAGTTAAACTACAATGAAAATACAAAAATTCATATAAAGAAGCTTCAAACAGTTTTGGAATACAAGACAATTTAACAATAGGACGATAGTCCCTTTTACCGGACTTAAAAATTGGGACAATAAACGACTCTTTCCATAACTTAGGAAATTTACCAAGCCGTAGTAATTAAATAAAAACGTTAAGTAATAAGGAAGCATTCCACTGCAGCTCTTTAAGACAATAGGGGATATCCCATCAGGCCCAGCAAAACAACCAGAGTTCAGCTTGGACATGGAATCGTCAACAGATTTCTGATCAATAGTGAAGCATGGGATATCAACTTTAGGAAATGTCCTTAAGTAATTAAAATAAGAAAAATCTATTTGGGCGTCATATTTTAAAAATGATTCACTAAACTAATCAGCAAAGAGATTAGAAATCACAGACGGATCATGACTAGAATTATTATTAAACACTAAAACAAGAGGAAAATTATTAGATTCCTTTTTGGTATTTACAAAACGCCAAAATTGCTTAGGATCCGATTTAATTACATTTCTCATCTTACACAGGTACGTATTATAGACATTACCAAATTCGCTCCTCAAAAACAAAAATTGCGTTAAGTAATCATTAGACTGAGAGAGATGAAACATTCGCCAAGCCTTAAGCTCAGCATCGTACCAAAATAGATAGGACCAGTTAATAGAAGATAAATTAAAGTTTGGTAGATCAAAATTAGCTTTGTTATAATTAAAGGTGGGAGAGTTTTTCCACTATCACGTCCAAAGTTGGATGGTATGAGTCAAAAGGGACCACTGACATATCACACGTACGAACCATACATTTCGAAGTATCCGAGGTAAAGACCAAGTCCAAGCTTTTATTACGGTTGTTCTTGACATCACTTACCTGAGAAAAACCCATTGCAGCAATAGCATCCAGGAATATATGCGCATTTCCAGAAGATGCACTGGGGACCAGGGAGTCCTCATCATCAGAAACTTGCCATTGAACAGTAGGAAGATTGAAATCACCAAGGAATATAATATCATCCGAGTCCTGCGCCAGCCCCAACACATATTCCACAGCAGCAGCAACGGCAGCGTATGAAGCAAACGGACTGCCAGGAGAAATGTAGACGACTAGAATATACAGTATTTTTGTCCCAATTGTTAAACTGATGCATAGAAAAGCAGACAGGGATGGATTGGCAATATCAATCTTGGAACAGCTGTAAGAAATCTTTACAGAGCACAGAAATGTCATCAGGATTTCGATCACGTCGAAAAACTTGAAAGTCGTTGTCCAGTAATTCAGCATCCGAAAAGGAATTGTTAAGCCATGTCTCAGTTAAAATAATAGCATCGTGAGGAATATTAAAAGAGTTCAAGTAGAGCTGACGTGTTTTTGACCGTAGACCACGAACATTTTGGTAATAAGGTACCAACTCTTTAATCTGCGATTTTTTCATCGCCCTGTCTAATCCATTAGGTTTTTTGATGCATCCCTGATCGCACGAGATACGAAACGTTTTACCAATAAACCATATGATGCCAGAATTTTTAGTCCAATAGCAACGTCTAGAGGTCATCGGGAACTAGCAGTTTAAAAGACGACACTACACGATTGTGAAGGCCCTCTGAGGTCAAACTCAAGCATCTAATGCGTGAATCCATAAGACTCATTTTTGAGTTCACATAGTTGACGATAGATTGCGAACATCAACAAGCGATTCGTTCAAATTTCGCGTTAATTTCCTGTGAACACCTAGGTATTACAACAACGAAGCGCTCTATTCTTTCAGAGATAGCGAAACTATTCGATCCCGTTGGCTGATTATCACCTGTAATCATACGAGCTAAAATTATAATGCAAAATTTTTGGCTCGCAAGTCTGGGCTGAGACAGCTCATTGCCACCTGATCTAGCTAATAAATAGAAGCAATTCAAAAAAGAACTTCCGGCTGTTGAAAATATTATCATTCTAAGATGGATAAAGTACACCAACACTTGCCAGAATAGAGAAATTTACGATGCAATTATATATACCCAGGTACAGACTATCCAAGGAGAATCCTTAGTCACTATGATAATGGCAAAAACAAAAGTAGCTCCCAGCAGAAAACAAACATCATTGCCCCGGCTGGAGCTCTGTGCAGCACTACTACTACTAGCAAAACTAATGATGAGGACTAAGTACGCTCTTGACCTCAGGGATATTAACATGTACATTTGGACAGATTCAAAACTCACTCTAGCATGGATCCAAGGCGAAAGTAAAAAGTGGGAAAGTTTTGTTGCTCACAGAATCGCTGAAATCAGAACGACAATAAAACCCTCAGCGTGGCAGTATGTTAAAAACCTGCAGATTGCGCCTCCAGAGGCATATCACCAACACATTTAAAAACAGTGGTTAACGTTATCAAAGGAAATCTGGCCTGCTGATCCATCTACTAAAGAAGACAGTCATGAAGTGGTGACAACGGGATGTGCCGTCACTTCTCCCATGATAACGATTAAGCCAACGACATCTTCAGTCGATTTTCCAATCTGACTAGGATGCTCCGGGTCCTAACCGACTGTCGTCGGTTTATATAAGCTGGCATCCACCATTCGAAACGTAAAACCGGAAAAGTGCAAGCTAAAGAGCTACATCAAACACTCATGAGATGTATTAAGGTTGTACAACAAGAGTGCTTTCCTAATGAAATTAAAGCAGTATCCACGGGAAAACCACTACCACGATCAGGTAAATTATTATCGTTGTTACGTCTGGGTAGAAGGCTAGACCACTCCCGATTGACATTCAATGAGAGCATCCCATAATACTAACGCATCGACATCAAGTTGCCTCGCTTATTATTCAAAATGCTCACTTAACAACACCCCATGGTGGAAATCAAGCCACTTTAGCCTACCCCCACCCACCGGAATTGACTACGCTGGTCCATTCTATATCCGTATGTCTAAAGGCTGAGGTACCAAGTCATGTAAGTAAAGGGTATATAGCCGTGTTCGTCTGCCTCACTACAAAAGCGCTGCACTTAGAAACCGTCAGCGATCTTAATACTGACGCTTTCCTGGCAGCATACAAACGCTTTACAACCAGAAGAGGGCACTGCACAAACGTGTATAGTGATTGTGGTACAACATTTGTCGGAGCAAAGAATGAGCTAGACAGGCAATTCTCCAAAATAGTACAAAATTCGTATAACGAGGCATCCCAGTTTATTTCAAATAACGGTACTCAGTGGAGTTTCATCCGCCTGCGTCTCCCAACTTCGGAGACCTTTGGGAGGCGGGAGTTAAATTGACGAAATTCTACCTAAAGCGTATTGCTAGCGAAGTTAATTGGACCTTTGAGGAATTTAGGAACGTGCTAGCCCAAATAGAGTCGTGCCTGATCTCACGACCACTCTACCCGTTTAGCAATGATCCCGATGATCTGGAGGTACTGACACCAGGAAATTTTTTGGTAGGAGGCTCCTTATTATCGCCGCCAGAACCGAATCCACCGGAAATTCGATGCATTGCTTAACCCGTTGGTAATTAATTACCAAACTGAAAAATGATTTCTGAAATATTTGGTCATCGGAATACCTATCCAGACTACAACAAAGAACCAAATGGTATGACAAAACAACAAACGTCAAAGTAGGAGACATAGTTGTACTAAAACGACAATCAACCTCCTGGTCGCTGGTCGTTAAGAAGAATTGAAGACACACACCCTATTCAGATGGACTGGTACGCCTAGTAACCGTTAAAACAGTACAAAAAATCATTAAAAGGCCAATAATCAGAACATGCAAGCTGCCGTTTAATACAGATTATCTCCCGATAGTAGCCGAAAACAGCCACACTAATAATCATCAATCTTTAAGCATAACGGTAGCTACAACAATACAACAGGAATATAAAACAAAACGTCCAGGAAGTATAACAATTCACCCCACCAATATTCCAGTTCGACTATAGAAGAACTTCAGCGTACCGTATTACGCACCACTACTGGTACTTAACTTCGTTTTAAGCGCAGTTGCACAGTCACCATCCCCCAGTGGAAATACTCCCATTTGACCACAATCCCGGCATATATATGGAACACATCTCCCATTTACATATGGTAAATAATATATGAAACGTAGAAGAGATAGAGAAATAGCTTGAGGTCTTCAATAATTATAACGACCAATTTGGAAGTGCTGAAATAATTCAAACCTTCACCGCCCTAACAGCATACAAAAGTCTTATCACGAACAATTACGAAAGGGTACAAAAGACGTTAATCGAATTAATACTTGATGCCCACAATGGTAAAATCATGAAACACATTCCGAAGATTTAATTAATCTCTACAAGATTATAACAGTAAAAAGTAGGGTAATGGACCCCCTTGATCGTCTTTAAAATACAAATACCACAGCCAGACGCAACGATATTCCAGCTTTTTAAAATATATCCTATTCCGACAGAACGCAATGGAGAATACTTCTACATGGAACCATCGTCAGAATTTCTAGCAACCACCCTTCATAGAGATCTTTACTATCCTCTAACTCAAATTGAAAAATCAGGATGCATCAGGACAGAAAGTCTTGGCTTTCTTTGCCAACATAAACATCCGGTATACACCAGGTTGGCATGAATCATTCGCTGTTAAATGGGCTTCCTAAATCACAAAAAGCCACCCCTGTCTACTTGTAATGTTAAGAAGACTATTCACCACAGTATTGCATACAACTACAACACCCTAATCACTGGATTTTCGTGGTGAATGAAGAGACCACGATTAATATTGTATGCGGCACTCAAGTCCTAATTAAAAGACTTAAAAAAAAAGCGGTATTATAAGACTAAACCACACAAAACACATATTCATCTTTTCTTCCGCTAACAAATCTATCGACCCTTCTCACATAAAAGAAGCAACACTATGAGTTAGATACTAAGCTCATCCCCCTTATACACTTTTGGATACCAAACCTTTAACGGACATCTATTTCAATCATTTATTAGGTCTTCGGTTTTATTTAACGTTTTAGAAACTTTTACACATATTTGAAAAACAATTCTTGATTGAAGAATATTCTCTTTCAATTTTTGTGTCAAGCTGGCTTCTACTAGGCCCACCCCACAACAAAAACCCTAGCTACGCCCATGCATATGCCTCCTGTGTATGGTGGTTGAGGACGCTTGTGGAGACTACGATCCGGAAGCTGGCTGCCCTGCAAAGGCTTGCCTGATTGGGAATTACGGGCTCCATATGCGATCTACGGCTACTGCTGCTCTTGAAGTCCTACTTAATCTGCCACCCCTGGATCTTGTCATTCAGGCAGATGCCAAAAGGGCTGTGTGCTGATTGCGCTCATGAGAATGTTGGGAGGACGGCTGGACTGGCTCTTCTATATTGCTCTCTGGCGTCGTATGGGCTGGACTTAGAAAACCCTCTGGCCAGTATGCCACGTGATGCGATGGTACCTGAGCTTTCCTGTAAAGGAAGCGTGCACTGAGGGAAGTGTTTTATGGAGCCTTCCCCAGTCCGCTGTAAAAATTTTCGCCAACGGCTCTCTCACTAATGAGGGAGCTGGGGCGGGTGTTTTCAATTCCTGAGCCTGATATTGGGATGGAGTACTCACTTGGAAGACACACCGCTGTTTTCCACACTAAAATCTTCACCATATCAATGGCAGCGAAGTTAACCCTTGATATGCAAATCAAAGGGAAGGACATTGCTATCCTTTCGGATAGTCAGGCAGCATTGTTGGCATTGAAGGGATAAGTTGTGTATCCACACAAGGTGTCCCTTCTGTGGGTAGGTATCATAAAAGGGATGACCTTTTAGTTAGGGCTGGCTCTGATTCTCCGTTCGTCGGACCGGAACCCGCCGAAGGCGTTACCACCTCGAGTATCGGGTCTCTCATCAAAGCATAGAAAGCATCAGCAGAGATGGGCGAACCTGAGTACTTTTGTAGGTGTACAAAACTGTTTCTTGATGTGCCTAATGGGAATATCTCCGATTTTCTCATGGGGCTCGAAAGGAAACAATGTAGAACTGTGGTTGGCATCATCACCGGCCACAGTTCACTTTACGCTCATCTAACAAGGATGGGAGTTGTTGACAGCCCTGAGTGTCTATCCTGTCTGGAGGGAGAGCCCGAGACAACCGAACACTTTTGTGTGGTTTTGACGACATAATTTTTGCATGTCTCGCACGAAAAATAATAGGTGTAAAATAAAGGAGGTGCGCACTGTTACCCCGTGAACCTCTCTTAACCAAAAATTCTCGTAGAAGTGTGTAAAAACTATACGTACTGTACGCTATTGTAGAACCCACTGCCATATCTATGAAAAGAAATATTATTTGAATATTCTGGCATTGATACTTTTAATATATCGATAGTGTCCAAACCGATACTTGCAGTTATCGATACTAGCTTCATGATACCTGAATATCGATACTCCCTTTCGATATTGTGTCCCTAGCTATGAAGACTTGCTACAAACTACACTGCTCTGCATTGTAAACTGTGCCGATAGCATATTAAAACAACACCGAACAGATAACCTTAACGTGTTAACATATCACTTATTAACACCAAAAGTCCTTATTTATTTCACCAAATGAATAATTTTATAGACAGGTTAAGTCCTGTTTTCATCTCAGTACCAAACGAATTTTATTTATACCCTTTTCTGATGTGTTTTTCATTCTGAGTTTTATATTCCGAAGATAATTAAGCACCGGTATCATGGAGTATTTTTTGGAACTTTTTACTCCAAGTGGATAAAAATATTGCAGTGTCCGTGTTTCGGTGTATTGACACACCGGATTTTTTTTTACTGTGCAGTACAATTGAAGGAATTCCATCATCAGATAGAATACAGCTTAGAATGACTAAATAGAGTTGTTTACTAATAGAAGCCATTTTTAAAAAAAAATCAAAAATTTCAAAATTATTGAAAAATTTTGACTGTTTTTCAATTTCAAATTGGAAATCAAGTCTACTGGTATTGGTACCAAAAATCCATTGAAATTGTTTTCTTCCTTCCTCCTTTGACATCAGGCCATTGACTTTACTAATTTTATCGAAAAATAAAGTCAATTGACATTGAATTTAATTTACGGCAGCCGAAGGATATTGAATACCTGAATATAGTAAAACCATCCAACTCTTTCAACGCATTGGTCCAAGGAAACCAAGAGCAAATATTAACTTGAATTAAATATCGCTAAATGTAGGAAAATTTGAGGATGGACAGGTTGAATCACTATACTTTGCTTTGGACTCTCTTCAACCATCATCTTTGACCATATTAGAAGACATCGTGAGATTTGAGGGACCTATTACCTGTATTTTAAGCAGTATTCTATACATGTACGAAATATAATACGTAACGGTGATGCGGTGAATTGGACGCTAAGTAAGGTTACCAGATGATTAGCCTGGCATCACTTAGACCTCTAGTGGGTCCATTGTGCCTCCAAACATTATGGGATAATCATTCAAGTCTTATCAAATCCATTCTGCTTCCCTTAGGAAACTGAGTATATCTTCGACCGAACTCTTTACTTGGCAGCTCCCCAAACTTGAAAAGAAGTAGCTACTAAAAGCCTACCTCTTTTATTCATCAAAGCTGGGTACTCGCAAGGCACGTGTTGGATGGATTCTATTTTCTCCGAGTTCTTACAGCTCCTGCAGAAATCGTTCGCCGCTATACCCAGTCTTCTAGCATGGTCCGCTATGGCCCAGTGACCTGTAATGACCCTTACTAAATTCCTGGTATTTATTCTGCTGCCACTAAGGAGTTCCCTTGTCCTTTTCATGTAATATGCAGGCCAAAATTACCTCGCAATACTGCAGCTATCCCTGCTGGTCAACCGTAGGCTTGCCTTTTGATTGGCGCCCCTGAAGATTTCCACTTTTAAAGCTCCGATTGGGATCCTCACATAAGCTACCGCTGCGGAGCTATCTATTTTAAAGACCTTTACCGAACTCATCAGCCATCACGTTGCCTGAGATATCTTCATGGCTAGATACCCAGTATAGGGTCACCTTGTGCCTTATAGTCAATTCCTCAATGCTGGTCTTGCATAACTGCACCAGTTTTGATTTTATCAGCACAGCATCCAGCGCCTTGATGGCTGCCTGACTATCGGTATATATGCAGATGTGCCGTGAGGGCTCTCTGTACATGGATACCAATATTGCCGCCTGATAGATCGCTGTTAGCTCTGCCTGAAAAACACTGCATTTGTCAGGCAGTCTATAAGAATCGTGCCACTGGAGATCTCTGGAGTACACGCCAGCCCTTGTAACCGCACTCGTTCTAAGTTCTGTGGTTTACAGAAATCCTTTCATAATACATTATAAATAATTTCCTTAGTTGGGGTAATAGGTATTAGTTCATTTGCAATTTCGTTTACCCTCGGGATTACATATATAACAAAAACGAAGTTGATGGTATGCCTGCCGATGTAGGTCCTATCCGAAAGTGTAATCGAACAAATCAGCTGATTTCCTATTATATCAATTCTTGAGAGAGCATTAAACACCTTCTGTACCTTATCGGAGAAGAACACGCAAAGACCTGCAGAGGAATTTGCTTAGACGTAGTGCCACTCTAATGAGAAACCTGCTTCACGCGACTCTAGAAAGAATGAAGACTACCATTTCGCCACAAATATTTCTAATGCAATGCAAAAACTTGTGTGGCATGCAATTGAACCGATCATCACTGATTTGGAGTGTGCTGCACAAAACTATACAAATCCCAACTGTGTAAGTAATAGAAAGAATAGAGATGAAGCGGTGAGTTTCTCTTACCATGGTATGAAAACTAATTATACGAAAAAAGATAAACTCAATAGACTTTTGTAGGTTGTAGGTCTAGTGGAACTAAAAGTGGTGGCATTCAAGAAATTTCTCATACACCCTCAAATCAAAATCTCATTTTAGACCAAAAAAAAACCCGTTATTAGATAGACATGGACCTATAATAAGTTATAACTTCGCCATTTTTTATTCAATATCGACTTTTTTTTCTGATATATGAAAGAAGAGAGATAGCCCTTTGTAACCATATGTTCTATATTTCGTTGCGATGACAACCCACGAAGTTACAGTCAAAAATATTTCCATTTTTTTCACATTGTTTCAATTTTGACAACAATTTGATGGCATGTTTTGCTCTACAAAATATTTTTTTCCTGCTAATATCATTAAAGCGAATTCGATTGTCATGCTAGATTTCTCAAATGCCTTTGATCACGTCAACCATCGAATACTGTCTTCAATTTTTAGGCTCTCAACCTCAGCAGCTAATTTGATTGGATGTTTGTACATAAATGATTTTTACTCTGATAGGTTACCATTGCACTATGGCGTACCTCAAGGATCAGTATGCTCATAAATTATTTACCCAATATCATTCTCGATGTTATCATCCACATGTATGCCGACGATGTTCAGTTATACTACAGCAGACCTATTGGTCTCATGGAGGACTATATGGCTCAGATAAATGATGATTTGGACAGAGTATATACTTGGTAGCTACAAAACCAACTTTCGTTAAACCCTAGAAAATCTCAATGTCTTGTATTAAGTATATCATAGTAGGTACTGTATTAACATTTATCCCCCCAGTTTTACTTGCAGGACAAGCACTACCGATTGTAGAAACCATTACTAATCTCGGTGTAAAGATGAACTCTAGATGGACTTGCTGCGATCACATTGCAGGTATTGTTGACAAAGTTTACGACGGTTTACGGAGACTGTGGATGTCAGCTCACATCCTAAGTACAAGCATTAAGATGAAACTGATCAAGACTCTGAGTTTATCCAATTCTCTCATGGCAGTTTAGTCTATTCTAATTTAGACTCTGTATGCTTGCGTATGTTGAATGTTGCCTTTAATGACTGGTCAGATTCGTTTCTGGTCTCCGAACGTTCGATCATGCTTCCCAGTTTAAGTCTATGCTACTTGGTTGCCCTCTGGAGACTTATCTTAAACATAAATCTCTATTATTCCTCCATAGGCTAATATGTCGTGGTAAACTAATCTATCTAACTAACTGATCAGATTCAGTTTCTGTAGTCATCGCGGCATCATAACATTTTGATTCCCCGCGGCATAACAGGAGGCGAGTTCAGGAGGGCCCTTACTTTGTGGAAATAGCGCGAGTTTGGAACAATTTGCCATACAATGTGCAGAGTGTGGGTTCTATGGGTCCTTTTAGAAATTTCAAGAACTTAGTTAACTCTGTTATTTATTAGCTTACACGGGATTTCTTCTGCTATTTACTTTTATATACATATTTTCTTTCCCTTTTTTTCATATATACATATTGTATCATTTAAGATTAATGTAATTACATATTGAACTGTTTTTCCAATTTGTTATTACCTTCATTTTTTGATCGTATTTTTTAAATCTAGTATTTTCATTTTATAACCTTATAACTTAACATGTACATTTATAAGATTGCAATCTTGCATACATTACATTACAAAATTGGTTGAAAATTGACTGAGTTATCGAATTGTTCCTCCATTAATCAGCTACATTTACGTATAATATTAAACTACAGAGAAAGTTGAAGATGCATAACAAATAACAACAAAAGCTGCAACAAATACATGAAATATTTAATCTGGACATGGAGTATTCTCGTGTAATAAAATAGGTACTCCTTTTTCCATCTTTAGTCAATAGATACTAGTCCTGGGACTTTTCCACATGTCAAAAATGTGGAAAGTCAGACAATGTATTATACAATATATAACTCGTTCACTATAAACTTTGGTAAATTCTAAATACTCTGTTGAAAATTCATAATGAACTATTTGTTACCTAAATGTAAAGCGAAATCCACTAGCACAGAAGTCAACTGAGAAGGCATGGATAAACAGGAAAAAATATTAAATTTCAGTCCTGTGTGTAGCGAGCGATTAAACCAGAATTAAGTAACTACACATAATCCCATTTAGAATAAATTATACATTTTAACATTTATCAGTAAATCAGTTGCAATTTTTCAATCTCTAGCTTTATTTCCAATAGATTACAAATAAAGACAGTGAAAAAAGCAGGGAGCATATTAATTTATTTTTTCACTTAAGAAGAATACGTTTTTTTTATCGTTAACCTAGAAACAACAACAAAAATTAAATCTCAGGATCATAAGGGTCATTACTCCAACAGTGTCAAGCTAACGAGTCAAGGCTGACGAGTTACTCGAATGCAGCACAATACAAAAACGCCGAAGAAAAAAGTACATCAACAACAACAAGATAACAACAAGATAAAAATAAACAGCATTACCCCCCTGTTATACGCTATATCTGTACTATGCAGTTGGAGAAGACCACACCAAGTCCAAGAAAGCTAAGCAATCCACAGATGGAGTGGTTAAAAAAAAAATTCGCGAACATTTTACTCGTGGCTTAATTTCCAACTCAACCGGAAGAATGCAAGGTTAAAGCTCAAAAAGACCTTCAACTTGAGATTGTGTCCATCGTCGGCTAGCACTGAGTGAAGTGCAGTCGGCCGGTCGGCGGTACGGTCAGCAGTACCAGCGTCTATGGTACGGAATCAGCTAGAGAATGGAAAGAGTTTCGGAGAGTTTTTAGTGTATAAATTTGCAACATGCAACATATCACAGCATCACAGTAGGTCTAAAAATGGAAGAAAAAAAAACCTTCGGCTACTGCATAGGTGCATTTAAGTTGGAAGACATTCGTCCAAAAGTAAAGAAGAAAATATCAGTTATTCTGGGTACCTTGGTACTCAATCATAAATAATTAAATTTTTTAACGTTATACTTTTTTTTCAAATTCTCAAAGTACAGTTGACTTCTTAAGTGATTAAACTAGAAAAATTGCCACAAAAGGTCGAATATGCACTGATTAGTGACCACCCATCATCAAAATAAACAAAAAAAAAAAAAAAAAAAAAGTAGTAAAAATTGCAAGAGAACCTGACAAACAGAGATCCTGCTGTGCACTAGCTGTGTGTGCCTTGCCTGCCCAGATTAATCAATAAACAAGCTCTCCATCGCTGGACCAAATAACACAAAAATTGCAGTGAAATAAGAGAAGAAAAAAAAATAATCGTATACTGGGCAGCATCATCATCAAGACATCATGTTAAAAGGCGGTTTTGATGCAATACGCCTGTCCGCGCATTGCTTTACCATACAAATCGCACCTTCCTCCAAGAGCTGCTCTACAACAGAAAATTCACATAGCCCGGAAGGGTAGTATTCGGCAATGGGTATAGAGGGGGAGATATAGGATTGAGGATAGTAGAAAAAATCCCAAGCTTATTAAAAAAAATTTATATATAAAAACCACAGCAGTGACAACAAAGCGGAAAAATCAAGCACATTTTAATGTCTGCATTTATGCTTTAGCCTCTGATTTTCGGTTCCTCCGAGCAGCGCAGCGTGCTTCGATTACGCTTGCGCGCCTGCAATTCCACATTTAGCCGCGATGTGATGATAATAACTGGCGGCGGCGGCGGCGGCATAACGTCGAATATATTTCTGATGCTGTTCGTTGCACATCAGAGATATCAGCATCAGTTGGATCATGCATCAACACAAATCTTAGGATCACCTACCTCGGCGCGGTACATCACTCTTGATGTGTGTGGCCCATGTCCCGGCCACGTCCATAAAGGAATCGTTTCAATCTTTTGAAACTCTTCACTCTTTTTTTAAGATAATTTCACAACAGTTAAGCTGCGGCAAACGGCTTCAATTCTCTTCGGTATCAAGTTTGAGCCGAACACAGTTATCGAAAATCTTAATTGATATACTTTTGTGCAAAAGGTTATCGAGCCAAAAGAAATCAAAACGGAACATTTCGGGTGTATAACTCAGAGATATGTGCATATATTGTACGTACATGGTACATACAATGTATACGGACAATGTTTATGCAATTGGATATAAAAATATTGTTAAAAAGCCTATAAGGGACAATCAACTAGGCTAATAGACATTTAGTTGACCGAAACAGCCGATAACTACCGAAGTGTGATGCCGAATTACAATAAAATCGAATAAATCAACATGCAAAAATTTTGTCTTTTACTGCTCGAGAAGGCATTGACCTAGAGACCCACTTCTTTCGTAATGTTTCCATACAAAAAAAAACTCCAGATTTTCCGATTTTTCACAGACAAGAGGAACAAATCAGCTCCAGACGTAGTTAAAGTTCTTCGCCATGTATACGCCAATGAAATTGATTAAAATCATTTTTAGCCGAATTGTTTTAGAAAGAAAATCGAAACTTTTCCATAAGCTTCAAGGCTTCAATTTCTCTCCACCTTTATTTTCGGTAGAGGCTAATCCAAAAGCTATTATGTGTCTAGGTACAATATTCATTGCTCAAGATTATCATATTAATGCGAAGCAAAATACATCCATAAAAACGGATAGGTATTTTTAATACCGCCCCGGAATAGTCGTAAAAATATCTTCTGGGAAATAATTTAACCTTCTTTTTAACCTGGTTGATGAACAATCCAAAATCTCATTAAATAATCTTGGTCGAAAAGCTCTCTATTTCAAAGCTAAGCGTGTATGAATTTAAAGGTGAGCGCCGCCAAAGTATGACCATTGAGCCTCATATGCTGAAAATCATAATCGTTGGTAAAATTGCATTAAAAAAGAAAGGTATGAAATGCATTATTAGAAATGAGAGTACGGGGAATACAGATACTACTTACACAGTAATTAATTTATGAACTACAGCCTACCTCTGAACGTAAAAGGAACGCTTTCGATAATAATTCCAGCTATCGTTCCATTTCCAATCAGATTAGTGGATCGGTATTATCAGACAAACAATCGTTCTTCGATCATAAGCACATTCATTAAAATTTGTAAATATATTATACTTATACCCATGAATTGGAAGAGAAAGCAGAGAGTAGACTTGATTGGTTCATGTTTTCGACCAAGTCTTCCAAAGATATCTGGTTAGATTGAAACTAACGCTGAAAGTGACGAAACTTAAAGCATTCAAGTGCAGCTGTTCAATTCTTTTCGAATTTAACCGACTGGTGCAACTGTCACTAGAAAACTTTACACAAGATTTCGCGAAGAAAAAAAGGTTAAGCATTACAAGGTATAACAGTATACTGAAAATCGTGACAAAACTTACACCTGTTCAATGTCCATATGAAAGTGGTCAGCATTGTGAAGGACTGTCGCATACAGGATGAATACGACTGGATTTCCAGTCTTTTGATTGCAAATACCCCGGGAGTCACGCAATGCAATAGTCTTGGTCCACTCTCTCTCTCTCTCTCTCTCTCTCTTCTTTGCATGAATGATGTATGCTTTTCTTTTATGACCTATATTTATATAATTACGCTATTATATATAGGTCATGAAGTTCTTTTAATAAAAATTAGTAGACAAATACACATATAAACTGCCATAGCAAAACCGATAAAAATGCAACAAAATAAAATGCCTACACTACACAAAAGATTTTTGACTGTACGAATGTCCTGGACTTACAAGCAAGCAAACAAAGTAGGTACCACTTAAGTGGTTACAAGCCCATGAAAGGCATGAACATAATGAAGAATGCCAGAAAAGGTAGCAAATTCGCCATTTACCCAACCCGAAACCTTCTGGGCTGATTGAGAGATAATGTTTTCGATATGTGTATGTCCCGTATAGCATTAAGTGGTGAATGTTGATCATTTCATTTCATCGACGTTATGAAAAAAAAAAATTGTTTTTAGATCGCCAATCAACACAACAAGTCTATGTAGGCGGTTAAGAGACTCGATATGGTTGATAACACTCTATATGGTTGAATATATCCAGAGATAATAATGATCATAGATCATATAGATAAAAACTATTCATTTTGTATTATTTTATTAAAAAATGTTTCCTTTACAAAAACCACAAATCCTTCACTTATTTCTATGTCTATCAGTTTCTACATTCCCTATTCATATGAATATAATTAAATTATTTTATTACATTTTACTTATAGTATTATTATTTATAGATAGAGTTACGGTTTTGCTAAAATTTTATAGAAACTCTACTTATTATAGTAAAAGTAAATTTCTTAAATCTTTAAAAGCTTTTTAAAAATTGTTCTCCATTTACATTAAATAATTCGTGCTTAACTAACATAACGAATACAGGAAATAAAGTATCTATGAAAATCGATAGCCACATGTACCTAAACTTCCGGCACAATGCCGAAATTTACATGCCATATATACCGTGAACTAAAAATAAACAAAATTAATGCAACGACAATGTTTGAGCAGACAAAATTTGTATGCCAATTCAGATTTCGCCGCCAACGGACAGGGCCAAAATCTCCGTAATCTGAAAGCCCTCTGAATTTGAAATCTGAACTTCGAAATTTACTATATAATATTATGTAAATACACATTAATTTTATAATAAATTTAAAATACGGAACGAACTTTTACAGGAAGTGATAACAAATTGTGACCACTGTGAATCTTGCCATAAAACGCAATGAAACAAAGAGATAGAACTAGGAGAAGAACAGAACATCACCAAAATACCGCACGGTATCGTATCTCACTCAGGCTTACGACTTGCTACAATTTCATTACATGTTGCCATTTCGTTCGTTTCTAACATCGTTCAACTCTTCATTAACTTTTCCCAATCAGCTTTTGAATAATTACTAAATGATCATGTGGCATCATTTAGTAATTATTAAAAAAAAAAGCTTGTCCTGAGTGCTTTCAATACATATTCTAAGTTATTTTGTTTTTTATTATGTACCAAAAGTTGCTCAAAAATATTGTCGCCTTATCCCACACAACATATGTATTCTTATATAAGAAATTCATAATTATTTTATAAATTATATACATAATTAAGAAACAAAAACTGAAAGTATTATTTCACAGTTTTTGCATAGCTTTATTTTTAAGACTTTACTTGTTATTCCTCTAAAAGCACAGTTAATTTGAAAACACCTTCTAAAGTGATAGTGATAAAAACAGAAATTTATTGCTTTTATTTATTCTAATTATAAATTTTATTTTCTAGCGGATAGCCTTTTCGTATGTATTTCATCAAA
Source organism: Dioctria linearis (assembly GCA_963930735.1). Taxonomy (NCBI): domain Eukaryota; kingdom Metazoa; phylum Arthropoda; class Insecta; order Diptera; family Asilidae; genus Dioctria; species Dioctria linearis. The sequence continues at coordinate 350,582 of OZ005741.1, read as the reverse complement.
TATGACATGCTCAATATGCGATTTAATGACCTGCAATCAAAACAACTTACGCCACATCAGCTGATAATTTTCTTATTTGTACCTATAACAATTGTAGCAGAAGAATACTTATAATCCATTTACATAAAATAGCATTATTTTCCATTTCCAAATGGTCAGAATGCCCAAGTTATAGCCACGAGGAATACATACATTTGTAAATGTAGTGGCAAAGTGATTAATGATAAAAAAATAATAATCTTTGGAAGATACATAACTACATATATAAAAAATAAATAAAAGTTGCAAATTTTAGAACTTTGTATTTTTTGCCAGTTCATACTATAATTGTATAAAAATCTTACTGATAATAGTTTTTTTCTTGTTCACTTTTCTTCTAAAAAATACAAGATTCTAAGTTATAGGAGATCTCTATTAGTAAACGTTTCATTTATTTTTAGTTACCTATTTATAATGACTTAACTTTTTAAATTAACTTAAGAATTTGTTTTCATTTCATTGCAATTATTGAGATACTTAGGTATTTAAGTTAAAGTAAACACTTTGTGTATACGAAACACATGCAAGTATTTCCTGAAGTTTGATTATTTTTACTTTTATGAATTATTCTAAAATTTAATAAATAATTATGATGAAAACTTAAAAATGTATTATTTTATTATAGATATAAATTTCATAGAAAAAAAGCTAAAACTCAATGAAAAATAAAAGACAGTGAATATGATTATTATGATGATAGTAAAGTACTTACACTAAAATAAAAACACAGAGTTTGACCATAAACTCAATTTGCGTTTTTGTGAATATTAAATATTTTGTAAATGGAATGCGCTCTTGTCCAAATAAAACTTTCAAAACAAATTTCAAATGATTAAAAAAAAAACTTTGTTATTTAAAAATAAGTCACGATAACAAGATTTTTGAGTTCCATGTGTAACGAAGGATAGACTAAGTATGAGACTTTACAATATTATATACATGCTCATAGACGCATGTTGTTGTTCTCACTTCAAAGAACTACGAATTTGTTGTTGTTTTTTCAAGGACTCGTATTATAATACGCATTAATTTAATGTAAGATATAGGTAGTATAATGGCTAACACATCACCTCTCAATTCTATTGGTTTGTGTTCGATCCCAATTGGCATCCAGGTAGATAGGTAAGAGGTGACCTATATTTGATGGTCCAATTTACAAGAAAGAGATGATGATTTGCTCCATCACATGAGAGAGATCGAAGAAGAAAATAAGAACAAATAATTCACGCAGCATTCCCTTAACAGTCTCCAATCTAATTGAATTGCTAATTTAACCGGCCTGTTTGAGTTTATTTCGAGTATCGTTAATTCCTATAGCAACACAGACGTCCCTCATAATTTCGTGCAGATTGTGGAAAAAATTCCCTACAATCTGAAGAGTAATTAGTCAGCGACTTCATTGATGGCTTCCAACATCTCCTGGTACTGGTAATAATTTCCCTCGAAGACCGAGAAGACTATTAATGTGTCCTATATAATCTAATAATTTTAGGGTTTTTAAAGATTCGAAAATATCAAAGAATTATAGGTTCATTATGTATTCTAATAATCACTTCTTGAACTCCACCATATGTATAGAGCTTATGATCTCCAGCTTGACTACGACAACAATGACCTGACTAAAATGCACTAACTATATTCTATTATTACGGTTTCAAAATGACATGCGGCATTTGTGTTGGTTTTTGCTCTGGAAAATACAATTTACTGAAGTCCTATTGACAGCCAGATAATTCAAACGTCTTTCAGACAGCCGTGTTATAGATCTTGAAGTATCGATTTAACGAAGGCAATGCGATAAAAAACGTTTCCGTATTCTTTGATAGTATGGTTCATATTAAGACGCTTGACTCAGCTTTTTTATATTTTAGTCTAGTTAGACAATATCAAGAAGATTGTTGCTCTAGAAAGTACGAGCGTTAAAGGCTGGAACACAATGTGGCGCTGTAGTTCGTAGCTGGCGCGGTAACTCGTAGCTGGCGCGGTAGCTGGCGATGTAGCATGCACTGGCGCGCACCATGTAGCTAACATTGGTTACAATGGTGTAGGTTATAACCAATGGCACGGGCCATTATTAACGTTTATTTTAGTTTGTAGAATATGTAAACATATTTTTTAATATGCAGAAATTAAAAGAAATAGCTTTTTTAGCGTGTTTAGTGCAATTATAAGTATTTAAAGGCATAAAACGCAGTGGGGTGGGTTAGGCCACTTTATCAACAGAGAAAGACTTCAGGAATTTATGAAAAAAACATTTCAATATATAAATCACTCATTTTACTCATTTCACAGGGTAAATACTGAAATGTCAGATTTGACGCGCGACAAAAGTTAAAAGTTGGCAAAAATGAGCTTCAGCGCCAGCGCCAGCGCCAGCTACACATTGGAACGCCATCACACAATTTCCGTACTTTCAAATTTTGACAGGTCTGGCTACAGCTCCAGCTCTGAGCTACAGCGGCACATTGTGTTTCCCACTTAAAAGTGAACAACGATTCCGATGAGCTGGGTAGTAGAGGTTGAGCTTTTCATAAATTCCTAGTTGAGACTATGTACATACTCTTACACATCGTAACCGTTCAAAATTCCAGATGGATTAGCGTAATTACACGAACCGTATTAACATGGATTTAATATTGCTGTATAACGCCCATATTGGGTTCACTTGGAATGCAATCGCCTCTAGGAGCTCTGCTGTTTTAAGGCAAGTTCCAGCGCAGCTGCGGTAAATACTATTATCATTTAAAAAGTTTGGTTCGAAGATCTAGAATCAATTGTGAATTCAATAAGACCAATTGGTTATTATCTAATGTCCTCACCGTACTTTCCTTCTTGCAAACAAATATGAACTATATAACGCATTCGCTAATCTTTTACCCCCTTATTGTACGTAGAGAAAGCTGACTGGCCTGGTTACATTTTGTTATCAATTAACAAATTTTAACAAGCACATTTTAACCATACTTATTCCCATATCAGCATGCGCGTGGACTTTGTTCCTCTTTCTATGGTGGAACATTGCTTGCAAGCGATCTTACACCTTACCATAGTCGGTATTAACATTTTCCAGAAGATTGTCGATTTGATAGATGCTCCTGATACGCAGTGCCGAAAATATGATGGCTGGGTTCTATCATAACAGTATCCGTTTTAAGAAGCTTTTGTGTAATGCCGCTAACTCTAATATTGGGCTCTTCTTTTTGATGTAATCCGACAAAATCATGTAGATGCCCTAAATTTTGCTGTCTATCCAAGAAAACAATTAATACGTATACATACATCTTTTATGTTTATATGTTCATATGTTTATTTTTTACAGCTTAGAATTTGAAGCGCGAACTCTATTGTTGAGAATATTGAACTATAAACTACATTGAAACAACTGCGATTAACAATAACACAAGCTAAGAATAGTTATTAGAATACGGATGAATTATTATTTTTTTAAACTACTAACAGAGTCAAGAGAAAATTCTTCAGTGTATACATATAATGCCACAAGCGCATAAGAAAAACTGTCATTCTATATCGCTATTACTTTGAATATTTCTCAAAAATCATTGATTGCCCTTAAAGGGCAACGGTTGATAAAATGGCGTCCTGATTTCTGATATAGTCCTGTGCTCTCCAAAACTATTTAAGGTATTAAAATTTTCAATCAGAAGGCGCTTAATAAAGTGGACCATAATATAAGCGTCAAAGTATTAAATATTACATGAGAACCATGTCAGTACCACCAAAATATCCATGTACCATCAATTTACCAGAAGTTTGGATGATGTGCAGCATGATACAAAGAGTAACGATATACAATCGATTTGAGAGTGACTTGTAGTATTGACACGTCATTTGGTGCTAGATTTTTAGCAGCGAATTTGTTTTTAATTTTTCATATTATATCGACTGAAAGCCGGTTAAACATTTAATAGAAATATTAGTTTCTTGGTCTAAAGCAATTCGGTAAAAGTAATAAAGTGAATGCAAAGAAATTTTCAATTAGAAAATTGATAGAGAACGATTGAAATTGAAACGAACAAATCTGTTATCATATGACGTAGGCAACTAATTGACAATCGGATCAGCCATACTTGTTTGTCTTTATACCATGACTTAATATACGACACCAAATCTGCTGTCAAAACTTTGTAAACTGTCAAAGTGAAAAACGCTTTGGGAAAAAACTTCCGCGCAAAGTTAACTTACTTGTGTAATCCCTCGATTAGTGATTTGCTTATGTTATGTACTCTTTCTGAAAAACTAAATAGATTCTCGATCTTTTATATGTATACTTTATACATAAGGTATGCATATGGACAATAAATAAATTAGAATTTTTCTTTTATTATACCTACATATTTTCGTTTATTTTTTAACACTCATATTAATCACTTTTGCGAAAAAATAATGCAAAGAAATAGAAATCAATAAATAATATTTATTTTGAATATAGTTAGAATAAGTTTCAATGTTGGTTTGATATTTTTTTTTTCGTTTTTTTTTCGTTATTATTCAATACCACTACTATACTATTAATTATTAGAATTAATATTTAAAACTATGAACAACTGCATTTATCTACAGCCATATTAGGTATAGTGCTCATTACCAAATTACGATCATTATTGAAGTACAAGAGCTTAATTGGGCTCATTTTTGTTGGTGAACAGCATGGTTGCGGTGCTGTACTTAGTTGCATCAGATGTGTATGCGGATATTTTGGTAAGAATCCCAATTTACATTCACCATTGCAAAAATATGCATTAAATGATGTCGGTGCTACAATCCAATCCCAATCGAATTTTCGAAAATCAACTTCAAGAGGATATCGACAACATCTTTCCTCGTTATCACTTTCAGAACAATTAAGTGATGTATTACGTTTTGTACGTCTTTTGCGATTGTCTTTAGTTTGAATTTCGATATAGAGTGCCTGTTATTATATACGCGCAATAAAAAAAGAGAAAAAACAAATAATAAGATTTTGTTTTATTTTTATGTTTTTTTTTTTATAAGCCTTCGAAAGAATATTCAAATCGTTGGTGCAATGAATACATGCGCAATTAATCCGACCGCCAAGCTGTTTGAATAATGATAAATAAATGCAAAAACAAATAAACAAACAAAAAACAGCAATGTGTTTGGTAACTACAAAATAATAAACTTTGTACTGGTATTCAATAAAAGTTTTCGATAATTTTCAATACACGTGTTAGCATTTTATTAATTTTCTTTAACCCTTCTATGTATATACATAGAGTCATGGTCAGATTAACTTAGTAGCAAATAAGCGATAACCCCAAGTATTAGCACACGGTGCATTTAGTAAACTTTGTATAAATTTTGTGCATTTTATTTTAATAAAATATTTTCAGACCCAAAATAAATGTTTAATAAGCGTCATGCATTACTGACCTTAATGGAAATAATAAGCAAAAAAAAAGCAGTGCATTTGGTACAAGCATTATCAATAGTGGAAAGTAGAAGACATAATATGACCAAAAATTGAAAAAATATATTTTGATTTTAGTTATTAGGGGAATTAAAAAGAAATATTATTATTTATATAATATAAGCTCAAGACTTTCAGTTGTCACTGTTTACAGTGTAAACCGATGCCAATAGTTTCTGTTATTGTTCATTAATTCATCATCATCATGCTCGCGATCGGTTCCGTGAGGCCTATTGAAAACGATTTTAGTTCTGATCAGAAGATAAAGAAAAATCTAGTCAATATTGCGAATTTATTTTTGCGTTGTTTTGTATAGAGAGCTACCGATTAAAATATGAATCGGTCGGAAGTCTATCGTACTAATTCAGAGCAGCTAATATCTTTTACGAAAATCTTTAGAATTTATTACATGTAAAGTTACAAGATATGTTCTATCAATGCAGCTCTGTCTGCCTACCATTCTTTGGAGTTCAAAAATTGAAGACAATTTTATCAGATGCATAGCTATTTTTTTTCTGTGATTTAATAGTTCGTAAACGTTTGCATTCTAAATTTTATTTCGATGATTCGGGGATGGAATTTTAAGTCTGATACGTTTCTTTATTTTTGATGACCTAGGGAGCGGCTTAAAGTGTTTTGCCAATGGTATTTGGTATATTAAAAACTTGTGGAAAACAATATACTCTGAACGAGGGGGAAGAGAAATGTGCCTTTCTATGAAGAGCTTTTCCTAAAGCAGATGTCCCATAAGTCTGTCGCAAAAATATTGGTAATCAATCACGGATGAATGATTGATTATTGACATTATACCGTTCTAATGGTTTTAAAGTAGATCAATTTCTGTAACGTTAACCCATGTGCTAAATGTCAAATATCCTTCAAGAATTGACAATGAAAATAGATCCATTGTTGAAAGCAGCACTCATAGGTCTATCGTTATTCAATGGTGCCGGTTAAATCATACGCGGAGTAAGTTGGTATAAACATTTTTAAAGGAGATGAAAAGTCAGCAATGTATGCATAACAATGTAAAAGTTTTGAAAGTATAACATCATTCTCCACCACAAAAATTCTTGAAATATTATGCTGCTTGAAAAAGACGAATAGTTTTTTTTTTTTCAATTAAGTACAAATGATATATACCTATGTATTTTTATATTAGATTAAAAAAAAAAAAACTTACTGACAACTGAAGGGCCTGTATTGATTATAAGCAATTTAAGTGGGGCAAAATGTCAAGCCAGTGCATGCACATCTAATATACAAAATAATAAATGGTACTCACGTGTACTTTATTACTGGGGCTGTCATCCGTAACGACGAGTGGTTTCATCCATAGTTCCAATGTTTTAATTACGAGTCCATGATTTGTATTCGGATTATTAAACCAATTAGTTGCCATTTCGGTAACATCAATTGTTATCCAACTACCCAAGCCATTTGGTATAACTTGTCTAACTTCATTGACTTTTTGCGTATGTGTAGAATTTGGGCTATTTTGTCGACGAAGGACGCGATTTATTGTCAACACAATTTCTTGACGACTTCCACCGCCATTCGATATATTTTCACTTTCATTGAGAATTGACGGCTCAAATTCATGTAACCAATCACGACCGCGAATATATACATGAAGAATGGCTTGAGATACAGATGAATGTCCATTATTTGTAAAGGAAAAATGGAGTATATCTGGCTTACGATTATGACGCATTCTTGGCACTGTAATGAAAAAAAATATAATGGTGTTAAATATTTTTTTTATGAGAATATGAAGATAATATAAAGAAATAAACAAAAATAAGACAGAAATAAGAATCAATAAAGAACAAAATGAAAAAAATTAGACTCTCGATAATATATGCTTGATTTTACTTATTAAAGATATTAATTGCAGTATATATCGCAAGTATTGGTAGAAAAAAGATATGAAGTGGAAAACGAGGAGTCATGCATACTAAACTTCCAAAGAAGGCTTCTGTATGCATGATTGAAGGCATCCCTTTCCCGCTGGATATATACTTCTTCAAATTTATATTCAATAATCTTTCAAACAGGGTTATTTTAACCCACCAATGACGCTGGGTCATATTGACCAGAAGCAATTTAATACGGTGATATTTTTTGTCCATGCTAACCGTACCATTTGAACGTTTGTGTAGCTGGAGATACAGCCCCCTCTACTTGCACCGCCAGTGTTCTCAGTGCGATGCCGTCTGCGCAACGAGATATAAATGTGTCAAGCCAAAAGTGGTAAATATGACCCAGAGTCAAAAAAGTTAAAAAAAGAAAAAAATAAGTAATGTCTTCAAAGTTCATTTTGCATGTGTTATTTAGGATGCTAATAAAAGTTTGATTTATATTTTACCACATACATACATATTAAGAATATTCTTAGTAAAATTAAGGTAACTCTTTTAATTTTGTGATAATTTGTCGATATAATCCGGTTCATAGTGACCCGGTGTTATCGTCCGTGTTATTATTTTCACGTCATTTGCGCCGGGCTAAACCATCATTACTTATAGTGTATTTCTTAACTAATGACCATAGATGCCTGAAATAAACACATTCAAATTCTTTGATGTAAAATTTTACTTTGTTATTCTTCTCAAAGGTATAATCAAAAAACAAGAACAACAATAACAAGTAAACAAGGTATGGATATAATTAAATCTAAGTAAAGAGTAGAGTAGCTCAGGTCAAACGGATTTATAGTTTCGAACAACTAAATATAACGACACTAATGATGACGGTGACAATATCGTATAATTAGGTGAAGGAAAATGCGAAAAGTTTATAAAAAAATTATATAATTAAAAGAAATTCGCAAAGGAATCTTAATGGATTGATTGTTCGCTTCTGTCCACTATTGCCCTGCTAACCGCACCACACTCCTTTTAATATCCCAGTCCTCTAAGTATGTGAAATTGATGGCGACTAACGACAGGTTGAAGCATCTTCGTTGTGCTCTAATATCTTCTTTTAATGACTTCAAGTGCTAATAACCATGACAACGTAGATAACAAGAAGTGTACGATTTTCCTAACATACATACATTACCTCCTAAAGAAATTTTTCTTCGTTTTCTTATTTTTTCTTTTCCCTTGCGCGATTACAATTATTTTAATAGCAATTTACCCACTTCATTGCTGTCACATTTTCTGTCACTTGCGGATTACTTTGAAAACTTGGTAACATGTAGCCAGATTTTTTTTTACACATTGGAAGATGTATTAAGTTCTTTTTCTTCTTTTTATTATTACTACTTTTTGCTGACATTTTATTTTTCTACTTTTAAACCGTTTTATTCGTTGCTATATAATATGTGACAGTATATGTATGTATATGTTTGTATAAACGATCATAAGTGTTGTATCTAATAATACGTAATATGATTGGTCAAGTTTTGTTTGATAGACAACAGGTCGCTTATCATGACCGTTTTCCAGTTTTACCGTTACATTAAGTTATAAAAACAAAAAAATAAATAAAACGTGTACAGTTGATTGAAAACTTTAAAGAAATGGATCAGAAAAAAAAAATATATATATATATACAGGGTGATTCTGATCAAGATACACCTTCCGGTATACCACGTGATTCCTTTAGGTAATCTGATCAAAAAATTGTTCCACATACCCCCCCCCCCTAGAAACCTTCCTTTAGGAGTGGTGGCCAGCTGAAGATATTCGTGAACCCTGATGGGAATAAATGGGTATAACTTTTGAACCACGATATAGATTTTGGTTATTAATGGCTTATTACATAGCCAAGAGTAGTAGGTAGCTGTTGAAAAGTGTATTACTCTGTATTTTCTAATTAAGCATCTTTAAATTATTCTCAAATATTTCCAAAATTTTAATTTTTCTACACACAAAAGTTTTTGAAATAAATAACCGTTTTTATGAAATTTGTGGAACAATTTTTTGATCAGCTTACCTCAAGGAATCGCGTGGTATACCGGAAGGTATCTTGATCAGAATCACCCTGTATATATGTATATATTTTTTTATTATTAAGTCAATACCAATGCAATGATACAAAACACGGCATGGCAGGAAGGAGATAGGGGATAGGAGTAGAGTGGCGGAGGTGCCGATGAATGTCGCCCTTAAACTTTCACCGATTGTATGCCGGAGGAAAGACAGAAGATGGTAAGCTGTTCCACATTCGCACAGTTCGGAAAAAAAAGCTTCACGGAATTTTACTGTACGGCCGATAGTAAGAAAAAATATATAAATTAATGTGGCCAACATGAATATTTAGTTTTCGGGTCTTTGAACATTTTGAGCATTTGATAATATCTCATACAAAGCAGGAACCGTTCAAGTCATTTCAATGATACTCCTGTCACATTTGCGAGTAAGGCAATAGTTACTGCACTAAGGAGTTGCGATCAACAAGGAGTTCTCATTCGTTGTTATTTCGTCTTAATAACGTCAGCCTCCTGGACAACTTATGACGCACATTCTTATGCCCAAAACTATGGTAGTATTTAACCAATTAGAAAACTGGTTTCAAAAAAAGTAACTTAGTGAAGGAGAAGGATGTACGTGTACCTTATAATTTCCATTATAATAACTTCAGTTTTCATTGAGATCTCTAATTAACAATATGGAAGTCAAACTGAACAAAAAACTTACTTGGAATTCTACCGAGGCCAGATAGAGTCAGAAAAAGACTATAGCAGTATAATTGTGATGTCATTGGCTTCTATTTGGAAAGACCTAGACAATTATACAGAAATTGATATTTTGGACGTACTTTATGTATATGGTGACTGTGGTAAAATCTAAGATTAACGCATCCACGGTGGCCATATATAGAGGAAAAGACCGGACAAGGCTGGTGGAAGAAACGTATAACAAATTTGGCTTGGATTTAACTCCTTAAGTAGGCGCTTTACAAACACAAAGATGGATTGAGAGTGATCAGAATTTGGGCGTTGTCTTATGCAAGCCGAAATATTGCTATCACATAGCCGTAGAAATATAATCGAACATTAGGCGGACAGCAGCAGGCGAATGTACTTATTTTTCGCACACGAAAGATGAATGAGACGATTTTGTGAGGCCTAAGATTAATGGATGTACATAGGTATATATGTATATTAATATACATTCTGTCAGACAAAGTTTCGTCGCTTTTTACTTCTGATGTGGGTTGTGAGACAAACAGTATGAATATCGGATTGCAAGAAAAGATTCGGAATCAACTTTTATTGGTTCGGACCCCTATTCTATAGAAATACAAAAGGTTATATAAAAATAGCTATTAAACTACTATGAAAAAATAAACTTAAAGTGTTCGTAATGCAGCAACAGTTTTTATTATCCACTCGAAACTGCAGTACTGCAAAGCCTCTCATCAGTAAATAATAGCTAAGAGTAATGATGTGTCTCTGCACTATACTTAGAGGATAGAAAGACGACTGATTGGCTACTGAAATCAACTGCTTCCAATAATAATAAATACCTTCAAATTTGTACCTATCAGTCAAGTGGGAATATGCAAAATCTTTAAATTGTGTACAATACTCTATACCTAACCTATGACATATACCCGCAGTGTACTAGAATAAAAATCGATAGAGATTTTATAGTAAATTTTATAATATGAATAATCAGGTCTCCTAAGCTACCGCAGTTAATGTGAGTCTAATTATATCTGAACAACCTTCGCTTGTTTAACTTAGTCTAGGAAGAATATGACATGTACATGATTATGTACATCATCAAGGTATCTAATCCAATCAAGATAGCATAACCTTACATTGCCTACATTCTTTATCATCATATTTAATCAACAAACTACATACATACATAAGTCTTCATCAATGTAATTTCATTAACTCATATAGCATACATAAGAAGATGCAAGTGTCCAGACAATAATAAATCCAGAAACCTAAAATTGAAACTCGTGCACATCAAGATCACTCAATCTATTCACGATAATTTAAACGGTCTGCCAGTCTAATTAATTGAAAACACCACCAGACATGCTGAGAAACTAAATCAAATAAGTAAAAAGCATGCTATCTACCAAAATAAAAAGAAAGAAAAAAAAAGTACTACTAACGGCATGATATAGCTGCTACTAAAGCTCCATCTACCAGACTACTCATCGACCTCTGTAGGAATGAGAAGAACTTAAAGACTGGAATACTCAAAAAAGAGAGAAAAAACAGGTTCTATACTTTCCGTTCCTTAAAAGAAGCTGACTTAGCATCTGACTAGAAGGTAATATAATTAAAACTAGGATCTAGTGAAATACCAAATTTTGGTGCTTTCCAGCAAATATGTCTACTTTCGTTAAACAGTCCTGCATAATGAATCGAAGTGAAAAATACGTCCGGATAGACAAAAATAGATCCTTCAACCAAATAACAATGGAAAAAACTAACTGAATCGGCATATAACAATGTGTAATCGTGCCGTAATGGTCGCGATGCGCTATTTACAATTTATATGCATATATATATGATACATTCATATGTACATACCTATGGATGAGGCCAATTTTCATAGTATCTCTTTTTTTTTTCTGTCCAATTTTTCCGCCAAGCACTCTCTACATATACAAAACAAAATGAGAAGATCTCCTAATAGTATAAGTATAGCAGAGATCATGTCAATCGGCATCTGAACATACTAGACCGCTGCCAGACTATCTGTCGTCAGTCATATTATGGGCTTAATGACTTTCTTTTTGTCGTGTCGTCAAAAGCCAAAGCAAAAACTTAACAAAATAAAATAAGAGAAGCAAACGTAAAAAACATATAAAAAAAAACAAAGTTTGAAACAGTCGCCGACGAATGTTTTTATGTAAATTTTCATCTTAAGCACGACCGATGTCTCGATATAATCATATATCCTTGGGTAGTTTTAGAATCTAGGGATTCATTTATAGACATTATGAGTTTGCACTTTAACTGCATTCTTTTAGTTTCTTATTTTCGAAAAAAGCAAAAAAAAAACGGTATTATTCATTGTGCCAAGAGTTTACCTTATTTTTGTGTGCAAAACAAAACAAAACAAAGCAAATGAAAACAAAACAAAAAACTAATCTCTGCGCTTGAGTTATCGAACACAGAGCAATCTTTGGAATATAAATTGTTTTTGACCCACGATGCGCCCAAGTGTCAAGCAATGTCGCGTCAATTAATATACATATATTTGGCGAAAAAAAATTGACCAGGCTGGGCTCTTCGTCGTTCGAAAAAAAAAATCTATAGTTTTATCGTTATATTTTTTCTGTCCGCAAATTTTATATGATTATCCTAAATTTAGTAAGTTTCATTAAATGATTATAATTCAGGATGTATCATTACTTTGTGTAATGTGACTTAAATGTTAATACCCCTCTAGTTGTTCTACATATATTGGCAAATAGCTAATTTTGCATCTCCAAAACATAAGTGATGTTTAACAATAATACATACTCAAATTACCAAATCGAATCAAAACACATTTATTCAAGACACCAGCTTAAAGCTACGTAGCAACATTTGATAACTATATTGAAAGCTTCTTGTATTGAGAGAGAAATTATAGTTTTAGAAAGTTAACAAAAATCAATTCAAATACATGAGCTCAATTCTGACAATGTTTTTATTTTTTAGAACGAGAGTTTTAAAATATTTTGCAACATAAATGCAGTTATTTAAAATAAGGACCACAAATTAATATTGATACCACATCACAAATATAAACCAAAACAAGTAAAAAAGGTAGAATTTGTCTAAGACCAATTCTTATGATGCCCTAGCTAGATGAATGCCCGTATGTAAGCTCGTATGGTCACCCAACTGTGAAAGTTTGATCGTGTAAGATGGGTTTTTCGCATATATTTCCAGAACGGTTCGTCGGACAGCAAAAATGATTATAACCAATTTCATAGGATTTCATATTCTGAAGAACTTTTGAGTAAAATAAAAACGTCTAGGACTGATCATTTTTACAGTATAGCCAAAAAAACCAAAATGTTTATATACAATTACTATGAAAACATAGTCTACAAAATTTCAGCTCTCTACGTCGAAGGAAATTTTTGTATGACAACCCTAAGAAGCAGTTGCCCGATTCGTCCTATTTTCGAACTAAAATTTGCATTTATTTTAAGAATCTGTGTACTCAATTTCAGCTACCTACGTCGCGTCAACGCGCTCTCAGACACTGTTCAAATATGTAGTGAAAAACGAAATTTTTCTATGGCAACACTACGCAGGAGTTGCCCGATTTATCCCATTTTCGAACTTAAGCTTACTTTTTTTAAAAAGCACGTGTGCAACATTTCAACTCCCTAAGTGAAGGCGTTGTCGAGTTATCATGAGGTCGGACGGTAAAAAAGCTGGAATTGGTCTAAGACCAATTCTTATGATACCCTAGATGAATGCCCGTATTAAATTTCGTATGGTCACCGATCTATGCAAGTTTGATTTTTGAAGTTGTTTTTCGCGTATATTTCTAGAACGGTTTGTTGGACAGAAATAATGATAAGAATCAATTTTATAGGATTACGTATTCTGAAGAAGTTTCTAGTACAATAAAAATGTCTTGGACTGATCGTTTTCACAGTATACGTAAAAAACATAAATTTTTATATGGCAACACCAAGAAGGAGTTGCCCGATTTAGTCCATTTTTGAAATTTTATTTGCTAGTATAATGAAAACACCGCGAACCAAATTTCAGCTCTCTACATCGATGCGTTCTCAGGCAGTGTCCAAATATATAGCTGAAAACGAAATTTTTATATGGCACCCACGAAGGAGTTGTCCGATTTGTCTCATTTTCGAACTTAATTTTACTTTTTTTTTTAAAGTCCGTGGACAAAATTTGAGTTGAAAAGTTATTTATAAAATAGTCGAAGAAATTTAAAATGTGTTTGAGCTGTTTTGTTTTTTTGTGTTTTTCTAATTTTTGCTTATTTTTGCTTAAGAAGTATCTTTATACGCCACATACGCCACAACCACAAAAAAGTGACAAATGTCAAACTCTTACGCCAAGAAATATTTAGTGTAAGTTCAAGGTAAGAGAACAGAAACACGGGGTTTTCGTATCAAATGTGTAACCCTGAATAACCCAAGGTTTTTAAGGTTTTCGCATTTTGTCTCTCCGAAAACGAAAAAAAAAAAAATTTCACTCATGTACATGTACCAGGGCTGTTGATAGAGCTCGAAGAATCGAAGCTTCGAAGTCTAATCCTTCGAAGCATGAACGTTTTGTTGAAATTTCGAAACATGAATGTTTTACTAATGCTTCGAAGCTTCTGTCTTCTGCACTGCAGTGTTAAGGTTAAATTATAATATTCGAGCTGACTTGAAATACTTTTTGCATAATATAAAAAATGTGAGTTTTTCGGGGAATAGACATAGATGACTCCACTTCTACCAATTTGAACAGTTTTGCTCACGCTTTGCAACTTTGTGCAACTCAAGTATTGACAAGGGGCTCAAGGGATAAGATGTAAGAACATAGCCGAACTAAAAACATACAAAGGCTGGGAAGTAGACAACGCCTCGATAGGATATAAAATATACAATCTTAGAAATTTTCTGGAAATTTTTTCGTTGGAATTGCATTATTGGAGGGCGAGAACGGTTGCATTCGTCACTAACACTTTTATGAGCATAGACTCGTAGATGAGCTAGTACAAAGCCCTCCAAAATACTTCCCAAGCCGAAAGAGACCATTATGCCATTGTCGGCCTCCAATTATGCATAACAATTCTAAGGAAAAAATTTCCAGAAAATTTCTAGGTAAAAATTTCGGATTTCCCTACATCCGGTCCAGACACCGCTGATTTTATATTGGAGGGAGGCATTGCTGACTTACCCTTTGGTTACGTATGTTATGTACTAAACCAAATTGCGTTTTGCAATCACTATATAGTTCTATACGCAAGGATAATAATATATAAATATATTTCATTATACATAGGTATATATGATTTGAAAGACTAATTTTACTCTATTCTTTCTTATGCCTTGTCTACAGCAAAAATTTGCCACACTTACATATCTTGGATGAAAATATACTTTTAGAACTTTAAAAATCAATGCGCCGGCTCCAAAATGGTGGACGAATTATCGTCAAATTTGACTAAAAATCTATATTTGTGGGATTTTAGGGTCGCTAATTACGAATTTGTAATCGAAGCTTAGAAATCAAAATGACGGCTCCTAAATGCAAGTGGAACTTTATCAGATTCGACTAAAAATCACCATCGGAGCTTCGAAAATAGTTCGAAGCTCCAAAAATACACTAATATTAGGCCTAGAATGTCAGAATTGTCATAAATAACTAAGGTAAGCTAATGTTGAGCATTTTGTCAATCAAATAGAAAATTAATTATTTTCTCAGCAACAAAGTAGCAGCGCATGGCCTACATTTGTTCACTAAGGCATATTTTTATAAATTGTAGCTTTAGAACGAACTGAGAGCTCCGTAAGAATATTTGAAGATCATCTGTACATGTTTAATAACTTTAGTTTTGTTTTGCATTTGGTCAATTAATCATATTGATTGAAAGCAAACAAAGCTTTGATCATTACATACATATATCACAATCCTTTAAGTATCTGATAATAAGTGTAGAAGTGAACGTGGTGAACCCCCAAAAAATGTGCTGAGTTTGTAGATGTGTATTTGATTCAGTACCGAATCAAATGTTTTGACAAAACCCAACAGGACATGCATGCATTGTGCTATTTTTCTAGTCACACAACTTACGAATGCCTATAACCACCTGATCGAATTCGTAACGTCCTTATTAAAAAGATGGGTCACTATTGTTTTGATATATGGTAAAGTTTCAGGAATTTAATTTAATTTAATCATATCCAACCGAATTTAAATTAATTTTGTTGAAAGCATCCTGCACTCCATCTTATCTTATCAAAGTTGCTTAGTGCAAAGATATCAGAAAGATCCAAGTAATCTCTCGGATCCCGAAATTAATAGTCAGTGTTGACAGAAAAGGTAGAGTACGTAGAAAAAAGGTGAAGAGTAGATGACAACAGAAATGTGGCGTAGGTACTCATATCGGTCGAAGTCTACTTGAGCTCTAACTGTCGATTCTAGTCTTAGGAGATATTCGTACTTGTCAGTCACGTAATTTAATCACGACTTTCACTTTTATACACAGGTACAGAATGAATTAGTTCAAGGAGCAACTACAAATTTCAATATATTTATGACCATTTTGTAAGTCGTTCTAACAAATCTTCTGGACTTAAAAAATTTCAAAACTTTTATTTTATAAAAATTTGCCAAAAACTTATAAAAACAATAATTATTTCACATATACTAAAGTGTTGCTTTAAAATTTAATCGAAGACAAATGGAAAATTTCAAAGTTATTCCTATCCTTAAGCCGATCAGCATGCTGTTTACCCAGAAAGCTATCCCGTTACGAGCCCACCAAATACAATGGCCAAAACTGAAGAAGTCATTAATGGCCAGCCAAGGTTTAAACCATCCTTCAACTTTAAACGTCGTTTAGTAGAAGGTAAAAAAAAAAAAAAAGTGTTTATATTGACTAATTTTAGTAGAAATGAAGTTGAGCTGTTGCTTTCCGTACTGGATAAAAAAGACATATCCAAGAAAGGAACAAGTATAGATTCGATGACAAAGCGACAAAATTCTTTATTTAAACGGAATCTGGCATAAAAATCAACGTCGTCCAACTCATTAAAATTTTTTCAATTTTACTCAAAAAAGAATTCCTTCGTCGTTAAAAATGGCACGGTTTAAACTCTAGTTTAAACCGGGGTTTAAGCCAAACTGTGAAACCCATTTGTTGAGTTTAAACTAAATATTTGGTTTAAAATCAGACTATGAAACTGGCCATAAAAGTTTCGTAATATCATAGAACAAAAGAAACAAAACTGCTACCAAATGAGAAATGCGATCTTACAAGCGACCCCAATAAGTCGTAATTATATACAAATTGGTTCAGCTCAAAAAATCTAGAAGATTCATACTACTAGATGTTCAAGCAGCCTTTGACACAGTACACCATCAGAGTTAACATACAAAATTTACCATACCATTACCCATACCTTCTTTTATAGTACCTTAAAAAATCTACCTTGGCCTTTTGGTACTGAGGCGCAGATCCAATGCAATGCATCTACTGCCGAAAGTCCACGCGCTCGTTAATTCTTGTGGAAATACATGGGTTAAATAGGGTATTTTAGTTTTATTTAGATTATATAATACTTTCAGGAATAGAGTAATCAAGAAGTTATACTGTTTTATTGTTTAAGTCTGAGCTGTTAAAGAAACTACATTTTCCGTTGAAATACATACATATACTGAAAAAAATAGTTATGTACTAATTAGAAAATATTCCTCAAATCTGTATGTACCGACCACTGACTTATAACAATGGACTGAGCGATTTAATATTTCATGTGGCCCTTTAAAACGTTTACTACATGAAAAACATGTAAAGCTCAACCAATCAGATGAAATTTCACAACCGAAAATCGAATTAAATTAAAAAAAATTATTTTCGTGTGCCCAAAGTGATATTTTAATCGCTTATAAGGAATTAAGCTCATTCCGACTTTAATTTTCAAAAGATTATTTTTACCTGAATCCTGCGTACGGGCAAGAGAGACGCAGCATTGTAAACACCATTACGAACCATGATCCCCTATTAGGTGACGTAATATTGTGAAATATATATCCTAAAAATGTATATACGTCACAGGCTATCAGCTGCAATGTGTCAAAATTCTAATGGGAATACCTTGTCTTCTATATCCCATGAGTAAACACCATCTTTACCTTATTCTTCCGGGGGTAATTGCACCTGCAGCCAACATAAAAACATCAAATGGTATAAGAAAATGTTCAGTAAGCGATATTTTGTGTTGGTAGCTCCAACTCCACCATAGTGCGAAAGAGAAAACTATAAAACTTATGCTATAGGGAAGATCCTATAGGAAAATGGCAATACCCAATATCCCTTAATTAAAAATAAACAATTGTAATATAACTTTGTAAAAATAACACTTTTACTTTTATTATTGGGAGTGTAGCTAAGTATTTTTATGTTTTTATGTTCGGCCCTAGTTTAATACATAAATTGATTTTTAATATTTCGAATTAATAAAAAAAACTAAGCAGAATCAGTTATTACTCCCAAAAGGTCTTATCATGAGGCGGAGTACCTGATAATGCAGTTTATCGGTAGGATAGGAATAATATGTAATTTTTAGCAGAAGACAGTTAAATTTCTTACATACATCTTTCAAAAAATGTGTTTGTATAGAAATAACATGATAAAAAATCACAATTTTCGCATTGCATGCACTGGACTTTATGTTAGATGAGATTCATTTATTTAAAAAAAAAAACAAAGTGATCGAGCGGGTTACATGGTTTCCAATATCTCAAGGTCATTAAAACATGATCACAACTGTCTAAGTAAGTGCGTAAGTTTGATACAACAAAACACCTGGATTACAAATTACAAAGTTAAATAGGTATGTTAAAATTATAGCTATTTTGAGAATAAAATTCTCTTTTCAAAAACAAATTATATCTACACATGGTCGTATAAAAAGTAATAAAATAAAGTATATATATTGAATAAAGTGGGAGAGCTTTCTTCGCAGAATCGGCGCTATAGCCATAAGAAAAGATACTAAATACTTAAAAATATTCACGGAAAACACTAGCACAATTCATGTAGGTACATGCTGTAAGAAATATCAAAGGAAGAGAATAAGGCTAAGAGAGGTTATGGAATTTATACGCCAGACAGACATTCAGCTCCATTGTGTCCCTGGAGCTATTAGTTAGAATAGAAATAAGCTTTCACAGTGGTGAGCTCCTAACTGATATTACTCCTACTTGAGCTTTTAAAGATATAAAGCTAAATAATCTGGCTGCTCCTTCTTAACCTCTACTGCTACTCCATATGGATGCTGTGTCTTCACAAATCACAAGCCGCCAGCCGCCAAGCTACAATCTACAAACAACTAGGCAGCCAGTGAATAACTCTCATCACGTTCGATCACGACGTGTTATGTCAACCGCTCATTATCAGCATCGGTGGTCCCTCGTACATAGCACGTGCAGAATACTGAAATCTATTATTGCAAGTTTTACTCAGTTTTCGCTTAAGCTCGCAAATTTGACCTACATAATATATATACATATGTTTCTAGCGCCACCAGAGTAGGATCAGTGAAAAATACACTGGTCGGGTTATTCATACAATAATTGCTCATCAATGCGTATACACAGTATGCTGTACGCATCTATACATAGCGACTACTTAAAACTCCTAATTTTGATTAATTCCTGAGGTGAAATAGCCTTTGGCTAGAAGGTTAAAAAATTGCAAACTAACTAACTGATACTGATTCAGGTAAATTGATATTTTTTATGCGATGTAGTTTAAGTTGTGGTCGTGTGAATTGTGATCGCGACATTGTCTTAATAAATGATCGAGCATCGCATGCAATCTTCGCTTGGACCCAGAGCATAGGATTGAATTTGACGTTCGCGGTATAGTTTAGTCCCCGCTATTGTTGCAAGGAGAGAATGCCACAAGATCAATTCATTAGTACCAGCATATATTTATATGTATGTGTATATAAATTAACAGGTAATTATTTAATAATACTTGAAAATAATTTCCATATTTTTCAGTTTGAAAAAAAAAATTTTTTCTACATCTTTCTACCCTAAAACCCATTTTATTATTCTTAGCGTTGACTTGTTGTCGTATAGTCAGTCGTCATCACTTTCCATATTAACGGACGTTTTTTCCCAATTTAGAATATTCTTCTTGTCTCGTTCTGACTAAATAATTCTTAATTATAATTTTGTCAACTGATGAAAGCGTGTTCAATCCATTATGTATATTTCTTGAAAGTTCATTATCTATCCAGCAATAATTTATCTGGAATTTGTGCAAAGAATGCTACTATTTGCCCTGTCTCTACAAACCTACATATAGTTAATGGATGTTCTTGAAGTTCCGTCGTCACACAAGAAGGTATCATCATTGTATTACATTAGAGTACGAAAAAAATGTGTCATAATTTAACAGATTTGCAAAAAGTGCCGCGTACTAGGATTATTTTTATTGACGTATGTATTATAAATTTTAATCTTACTTCTTAACTATTTCACCTTTATTAAAAAAGTATTACAAAAAAATGATGTTTGTTTACATATTTTAGTCCTCACTAAGTTCATTCTTTCATGGCCTGTTTTGTTTTTTCTCCTTTAACATTATTTTTAGACGCTACCATTCCAGAAACGACTAGGTAACTCATTCCATCTTATAATAATAATGATAATAATGTGGTTTTTTACGGAAAGTATAAAGAAAAAAAAAGTATGAAAAAATATCCGGATGGCATACCTTGAAGGAAGAAAAACGCAATCAGTTTATGAGTGTTTCAGCCTAAACAGTCTGCGCTTAAGTTTAAATTTAGGCACAGACAAAAAAAAACGGCATCAGGAAAAAATACCTACAAACTACAAGTATAAAATTTAGTACTCATACTTAATAAAATATCCGCCAAATGTTCTCATCAATTGTTTCAATGGGTATTTTTGAAAATTCACCATGCTGTGTAATATAAACCATTTTACCTCAGTGGATTGGATACAAAATCCCGGAGGGGAAACTTCAGGACGACAACATCCCAGAGACAAAAATTTAAGGACAATATAATTTCTTTAACTCATGTGAAACATCCAAACAATTTTCGCGGGGTATTCCGATGAATATTTTTCGGGATTTTCTCTTCCGGAATGTTTTCTTCAAGTTATTGATTTGCGGCAACGACAATTTTGTATTCTGGAATTTTGTCGTCCAGAGTTTGAATACTCTAAATTTAGTTTCTTTGATTTCTGGAATAAACGTAAACAATTTTGAGCTCTCCAAAAGGAAAGAAGATTTTATAAGAATTCTTTACATCAACTCGCAAGTGCCGAAATCTTCACAATCCTAGATTAGCAAAAGATTCGTGATAAGTTTGGAATTTAAGGATGCATAATTTTTCCACTTCTATTTCTAGTAGACATTAAGGATGCTGCTACAAATGCAATTGAAAACAATGCACGCGGCTTACACTACAAATTGATTGATTAATTTGCACTATGCACATTATAGAGCGCCACTCGTCAAATTTAAAATCTAGTAGTCTAGATTTCGTAATTTGTATGGTGGAAAGGTTTTTTTGTTTAATTAATTTTAATTCATTTATAATATAAAAACAATCTTTTTTACCAAAATAGATCGTAAAGTATGTTTTCTAAATATACTATGTAATAGTACAAAAGTGTGCAGGAGGACGTATTCAAAAGTGAGCAATATGACCTCTAAAAATTAAAAATTTTTAAGAAGAAGCTTTAGTAGTACTTTTTGAAGAACTAAAGCAGAATATTAAAAATAAAACCTTTCCAACGATTTAATAATAGTACGATACGTTACTAATATATGTGGCTCAAATTTAAGCTTATCAAGTTTCAAACGCTGTATGATGTTTTGAACCTAGAAATGGTAGGGAAATGTATATAGGTTTATTAGATTCAAAACTAAGCTACGCATTACATAGACATATTTTCGAACTCGAATTTCGAAAATGGAGGAACTAATTTCGAAAAAGCAATTTTTTACCAAACTTGGTACTTAGGTAGATCCCATTATTCCGCATCTTTTGGTGGTATTCATTTTTGCGGGAGGGGTGAAAATTTTAAATTTAATTTAAACACCTATATTTGCTCAAGCAAGCATTACAGAGAGTCAGTTTATGTCTTAAATCAAAGATTATCAACTAAATGAGGAATTTAGTAGATTTTCAAGGTCATCGGTGAAGAGCAGAGGGAGTTAAAGGGGACTGAAAATCGTAAAAATTAGAGGGAATCCTCCATACATTTTAAAACACATAACCGGCCGATTTTTTTTCTATTATACAATTGAGCCCTGCATCACAGGCAGGCTACTTTTTTCCGCCCGGAGGATAGGGGGGAGATTGGCGTGTTAAAACTTTATCAATTATAGCTCTGCCATTTGACTTCGGAGTATAGGGGGTGGGTACTCAAACTTCTTCAAAAAAATTCAGCTATCCAGTGGTGTACTAGATTTTTTAATGTTCTAGATCAAAAGGGGGCGCAGTTTATTTTTTTTTAATTATAACAGGCTAATTTTGACATTGAGATCTTTAGATGTGCAAACTTATTTTCTTAGTACCTACTACACTGTTTTTCATTTTGAGTGTAGTACTAGATTTTCGATTTTTCGAATTAATATAATTCGGTAGGGTTAAATCCGATCGGGAAACCGGTTTTTTTTATTTGCTTTCTCTATTTTTTCAAAGCGGGTGTCGTTTTAGGTGTGGAGGTGGAAATTCGCCCTTTTCCCAACACCTCTATTTTCGTCAAATTACAATCGTTCGATATGAAACTCTAAACACGAATACAACTTTCGAAATACTATCAGCCGATATAAATTTTTATTGACTTTAATATTAGCAATTGTAGTATCCCCAAGAATTATATATTTGCTATAGCTGGTATGTTGAAATACCAACAGAAGCTAAGAGAATTTTAGCAGCAGGATCAAAAATGTCTATCCCTATTACTAAAAAAGAAGTTTCGATACCGAATATCATCAAAGACATAGAATACAATATATCGCTAACAGATAACACATACCAAGATAAAGGAAATATGAGAAATAAAGCTGTGAATATTATTACCAATTTTTATAATAACATTAATCATTTTGACCCACACAATAACTTGATAAACGATTACAATAGAACAAAAGGTTTTGTGAAAAACAATAGTGATATTTACATATATACTTAATAGTGATAAGGGCAAGTGTACAGTAATCATGTATAAACAAGAATATATCACATCTATGATCAGATTATTAGAAGATAGGAATCTTTATAAAATAATTAAAAAAGGTCCGACAACTAAGTTTCAGAACAGAGCTACAGTGTTGATTAATAAATTACACACACATCAATATATAATCACAGGAACAACGGAATAGAATGAAAAAATTAAATTCTGTCCCCCTTAAATTATATGGGATGAGAAAAACTCACAAACCAGTACTAGCTATGAGGACCAGTGGTTTCAGCTTATAACTTGGCAATATTTCTACATGACAGCTTAAAGCCTTACATTAAGACATTTGAGTTTAATTTAACCAATTCCATACAATTGGTACATTATATCCGTGACTTTATTTTACCCACTGATTATTATTTTGATTTCACTTGACGTGATAGCATTATTTACCAACATCCCTAAGGATCTATTCATACGTATAGTCAAAGAAGAGTGGTCAATTATATGTCAACATACTGATTTAGAATTAGACATATACTGCTACAAGTAACCGAGTTTTTGTTTAACAGTAGTTACTTCAAATTTAATAATAATCTGTACCAACAATTAGATGGAACAGCTATGGGTAATCCTGCTAGCCCATGTATTGCTAACATAGTTATGAACTATTTAATAAAACATACAATAAATAAGTTTGAATTTTCCATACCATTCTTCAAGTTATATGTCGATGATTCTATTTTAGCAGTATCTAAGGATAAAGTAAACACAGTAGTCAACCAATTTAATGATTTTAACGTGAAGCTGCAGTTTACATTTGAAGCAGAGATAAATAATAGATTAGCATTTCTAGATGTGTGTATAATTAGGAAAGATGGCTCCTTAGATACGAATTGGTATATGAAACCCACAAATTCTGGTAGAATATTGAATTTCATCTCGGATTGTCCTCTACATCAAAAAAGAAACGTGATTTGTAATGTTGAATAAGATTCATAATATATGCTCGCAACAGTATATTGAAAATAATATTATAACAATTAAGACAATTCTGCAGATCCCAATTCTACAGATCCCAACTTCTTTGTTAAGAGTGATCAATCATTTCTTTGTAAAAAATACAAATATCCACAACGTTGATGCTACTAACAATAATAATCTACAGATTCAAAATAAAAAATACATTAGACTACCGTTTATGACACCGATGGATTAGAAATTTAAAGACTTAATGGCGTCTTATTCAAATAATATACAGGTAGTTTTCTATAATACGAAGAGAGTACATAATCTATTCAACAGACTTAAAGACCGGAATCCACGAGAATTACACTCTAATGTTGTATATAACATTAATTGCAAATCATGTGAAGCATGCTATATTCGTCAGACGAAACAATTGTTAAAAAAGAGACTATACCAACACGGATATGATTGCAGAAATACCAACAGTCACAAAAAAGAGATGAAAGCCCTAGCCAAACATCATTTTGAAGAAGATAATCATAGTTTTTATTTTGAAAATATAAACATTGTTGACTATGAGAGCAATTGGTACGAACGTAATATTAATGAAATGATTCACATACAACTCAATCAGAATAGCATTAATTTTCGGACAGATACAGTCAACTTAAGTCCAGTCTATATTACTCTTATTAACTCTTACAAAAACACTATAAGAGTGATGATACCAGAGATTGATGTATTGTTTTAGTTTTGATAATATCTTGCTCCCACTTTGTGTTACTAGTACTAGACTTCCTCTATTTTTATCTAGGATGCTATCTGACAGCCGTAAAAAATGTTTTTAGATTTATGTGATGCTCTTTATATCATATTTAATTTTTTATTGTGATTTTAATTGTAATTTCTATTGGTAATTTTCTTGAGGTAATGTAAGATATTTTTAAATTTTACTGTTGTTCCAATGAATTGTTGTTGTTTGTATTTTTAGCCCTGATGAAGCATTAGAATATAACGAGAAACGTTGGCAAAAATAAAAAGGTTTTATTATTATCCCATACCAGCTATAGCAAATATAATGACTTTAATGAAAGGGGGGAGGGGTGGAGGTGCCAAATTGGTTAGGTACCAAAAGCGTGATTCCAATGAAATTTTAACATATAATACATATTTATGGTCGACATCTTTTGGCTTTTTAGATTTTCGAATTCCGAAAATTCGAAGTAATAAGCTTGAAACTTTTCAAAAAAAATCGAGGTATTTTTAGCGCCTTATATATTATATTATTTTTTTTTATTATTTCTTATTATATTATATTATTATATTATACTATTACTTATTATGCAATCCCAACATAATAGACCGTTAAAACTATACAAATTGTAGAACTGTAATTTCGAAATTTTTTTAATTTGGGTAATTCTTTCGTGTGGTGGTCATAAAAAAAGTTCCTGTTTCACTATATATACTACTTGAGAAGACATTAAACTAGAAATCTAAAATTTAGTATACGGTGTTCAGTAATAATTGTAGATCCAACTTAAGAAATGGGCGAAATCGAAAAGCAACTTCGAAGGGTTGCTATGCAAAATTGGTCTTAGACTAACTTCTTTATCAATTGAAATTTTACTTCTTAATGTAAGACAGGCCTTTTTTTAACAATTTGTTATGAAAGACCGCTTAATTTATTTTGTATACCTATCGATGGCAAGCTACATCACATTGGCGAAAACAATATTATTGCATACTGAAGAACGCTATCTTATTTAGACCTACAATATATTATATTTAGCGAGAAGGAATTTTTTTAAACAAAGTTGAATTTAATACTGAAATAAATGCTACACTACCGAGAATCTACTTATATCTATGTATATACATATATATAGAGGTTTGTGTGGAGGTAAGAACTCAACTTGCTCATGGCAAGATAAATTGTAAATGTTCTCGAAACAGGTACAAAATATTTATTTATTTACATATTTTGTTTTTTTTTCTCATATTGTATAACAGTTAAAAACAATTCTTAAATATATTTGATGATCAGCTCATTTGCGCATGCTCCGATTACTTAATGTAAGCTGGACTTTCCCGGAGAACAGTGTCTAAAAAATGGTAATGGTACAGTCGTATTTACGTACTCTTTTCACATAAGATTTCATTCGAATTTAGAGAAAAAAAGGTTTTTTTTTTGTTTTAACATCTTTGAAATTCATCTGTTCAAGACTATTGACATTTCGCCGAAATTTTTATAGCAAATGTTTTTTTATGTTTGTTGTAGCAACCTAACCATCAATCTGCAGTTACTTTTTTCCTACATATATTTTGGGAATCCCACGACAAGACGATTTTCAACAAATAAAAATTAATAAATCACTTATGCGTAAATTCTATGAAACATCTATCTATATACGTAATAAAACATTCTTTTTCCCGCAAAGTGGTAACTAAGACTAAATCGCTTCCGTAGTTTAAGCAGAATATCGAAATGTCGATATTATAAATAGATCAGTGCATGGTAGGTACCTATATGGAGTAACAAGGTATGTTCAATCTGAGCATAACGTCACTAGTTGCCAAATTTTCAAGAACTGTTTGTAACTTTTTACTGCATAATTAATCATTTTAAAAAATTCTTAACTTATGCACTTACAAATGCAACTCGATTTATTCGTGTACGGTTTCTTAACAGCTGTAAAAATTTTGGCGACTGATGACGCAATGAAAAAATAAAAAGTGTTTCTCTCATACTGAGATGGAACATACCTTCTTATTCTTCATACTATGCGATCAGTCCTTGACTCTGAATGTCTGGTAAATATGGAATGGAATGTTCGTAGATCTCATTCTTATGTTTCCTGATTAAAAAAAAATTATAGATGTCTTATTTTACAAGTGATGAGTTGTTAGATTTTTTACGTATGGTTTTCCTATATGGCAACCACCTATGTAGTTATACTATATTCAGCACGCACTAACATATGCGAAAGGCTTTGAAGTACCTATTATATTTCTGATTATTTGTGAAATACGTATAATGCATAAATGTACACAGTACAGAAGAGAACGTATTTTTTTTTTTTTTAATAATCTTTTTTACCACCAAATTTCAACGAGCAAGGGTTAATTTTGGCTAAATATTTTTATCATTTCAGTTGTTTATATTTTCTTAAATATAAAACATAAATTGAGTTACGCCCTTGATAAACTTCGCTAAAATTACTATCTGTTCTAAGAAAATTATTTCAGAATTTCTTTTAATAATACAGCGTCATACAAAATAATTAAAATACAAGGCGAAAAAAAAACTAAGACACCGATTATGATTAATTACAATTCTATAACAC
This sequence comes from Dioctria linearis, assembly GCA_963930735.1. Taxonomy (NCBI): domain Eukaryota; kingdom Metazoa; phylum Arthropoda; class Insecta; order Diptera; family Asilidae; genus Dioctria; species Dioctria linearis. The sequence goes on along the minus strand of OZ005741.1, from coordinate 322,933 downwards.
ATTGTTGCCCTATAACATTCCCTGCTGAATAATAATGACATACACATTTTGATATATGTCCAACAATAATAATTATTTTATTAATTAAGGAAGACACAAAACATGTCTACGCGACGACGCATGCACCGCACAAATAATTTAATTTAAACTAGGTAAGTATGTATGTAATGCTTGTACTTCGCAACTACACTATAAGATTATTCTCTGCACTTCGTTAAGATCAAAAATAGATTTAGAACATTAACACAAGAGCTAGAGGGTTATGTTTTCAATATATTTTGCTTTTCTTTTAAGGATTGCTTTCTTCTTTGAACTTTTGTAATTTTTGTTTTTTTTTTTTTTTAAGGCTGTTATTATTATTTTTGTAGTAACTCATATATGCGTAGAGACTGTTCCTTGATTAAGAAAGAAAAAATTTTTATAAGGAACATAAGAAATTATACTTGAAATTGGCAATCCAGAAAATATAAAATTTAAATGCAAAATTCTGTGTTGTTTTTATTTTTTTATACGGAACCTGGTAATCTAAAGAAACAAGCTATGTATAGCGCATAAGAGGGTTATATGGTACAATGTTGTGACCTTACATGCACTTTATCATTAGTATTAACTGTAGAAATGTATTTACTGTGTGTTTCGATCAAGTTAAATCTCATTGAAAAAGCTATACCTAACTACTTGTTTCTGGCAAAACTGTTACACTTCACAATGTTATCTTAAAGTACTCACATAGTTATGTGTCGAACTTCTTTTAAGTAATAGATTTACAAAAATGTTACGAAATTTATTGGCATGGATAAACATACTACAAAGTACATGTCTAGGAAACAATACCTCAGCTGCCGTTCACTGATAGCCCATAATTAGACTTTGTTTTCTTTGAGTTTAGAAAAGAAATTTGTTTTTGTTCCACAATTAAGTTTCATAATTATAATAGTATATAATCTAGAATTTTATGTATGTCAATCTCACGAAGAAGCTGTCCTATAATTTTCAAGATATCTATTTATTACGAGATCGTCGTATACAAAATTGCAGATCTCAAGCACATTGTCGTTTTAAGTAGTGCCAAATATATAATGAAAATCAAAACTTTTGCATGGCAACACTACGAAGGAGTTGCCAAGTTTAGCCAACCATGAACTTATGCTTAATTTCTTTACAAAATTTGTACAACTTCTTAAATTATCATGCGGACAAACAGACGGGCATGAGAAATATAAAACTTACGATAAAAATATCAAAGAACTCTCAATGTCTAGTAATTTTCTTTTAAGCTGAAAGTTCCAAATTTCAGCTTAAAAGAACCTTTAAAAAAAAACTTCGGCAGTTAACAGCCGCAACTTAAAAGATCTATTGAATCTCCTATTATAAAAAATATATTTTAGAAAAAAGTTACGCTTTATTATAATACTGCAAAAATATATAAAATTATTATAATATTTTTTTTTCAGTCTGGTACTAAATACAATAATCATAATATTTCTTTTGTCTTCTAAAAGATACAATCAGCAATTCAGGGATTCATAGATGAACAGCTAAAAATATTGCTTGAAGGCGATAGAGAGACAACTTGTTTCAGGTAAAATAGAAGTAGTAACTACAGTAAAACAAGGAAAGAAACCTACAAAGTATCGTCCGTGATTTTTCCATAGTACCATTCTAGAAACTAAAACAGTTATACCTATCTACCGATATAAGGAGAGTAAAATAAAATGTTGAAGGCTCGCATTAGGAGCATCGAAGAAAGATGACAGCTGAAGCACAGCAGAAAATGTTTTAAATTAAAGATGATAAGAAAGTTAACTTCATGATAAAATACAATATCCAAAAACAGTTCGCCTAAGGTTTTTAACTGCATATAATGAAAGTATCTTTTGGTCTTTTCGTTAAGACGAAGCTGCTATATCCAACGAACTAATTATAATGCTAATATATGACTTAGGACGACTATGGGACTCTGCTTTCACAATCGAAAAATGAATAGCTGGCCATGAGACTTAAAGTTTATGAACCCAAGAATTCATCTGATCAGCAATACTTTTGATATATCAGCGTCCTTACCTTTAGTTCTTCTAAGGTCCCCTTAGATCTTAGTTTAAATATGTAGGTATATGTCGTAGACATTTGACGTAACTTAGCACTTCATGAAATGTAGACAGGTAGTGTAACAGCTTGCGCTTAATGACTTTTTACACGACGGGTCTGAAACTTTTAGTCTCTTCATGAAGTGTTACAAGCCTTTACGCTGATAGTGCAACACCAACCGATATAACCGATTACTAGGACAAGGAGACAAGCAGTGAAGGAGTAGGTTATGATAAGACCTATTGTTTCGATTTAGAGCAAAATCTTTTGAAGCGAACATATTTTAGTTCAGTTAAGGTCAGACGATTTTTTTTTTTTTTATGTTTTGATTTGGCTGGCTCAAATGAAAAATATATTTTGGTCCTGAGAATGCTACTTACTGCTGATATATTAATTGAATCGGAGCATTTTTGGAAACCTTTGAGCAGAAAAAAGAGGATCATTCATGGAATTTATATTCATTGTATGTTCTATGAAACAATACCCTTGAAATTAAATCCTATCATCATTCGCGAAGTGAAATATTTGAAATGATTCAATTCGGTTTAAGAAGCAGTTTCCGTCGGGTTTTCTACATAACATAACGTTGCGCTCCGCATTTTATTCCAGCGAAACGGCTCCGAATCATGGCATATTGTACATGTACATTCGCCGAAGCAAATTCTAAAGTTACCAGCGTCCAGTTTTTGATAGCAATAATTTAAGTTAATGTTACTTTATACAATAAGAAACTAGCCATAGTTGAAAATTACAGAAACGGGCCTATGAAACGGGAAAGGTCTGAATGAGGTATTCCATTTCATTCCAATATGAAAAGGGGCGAGAAGATTGTTCATTGAATTTTTAAGTTTTATGTAGATAAGTTCGACTTTTAGTGAATGAAGTTAATCTTAATATATGTATAAAAATCCCGTGTCACTATGTTTGTACACGCTAATCTCCGAAACAGCCCAACCAATTTCAATGAAATTTTGTGAATGTGTTTGGTTGGTTCCAGCTTGAAAGATAGGATAGTTTTGGACACGATAGATGGCGCTGTTGTCGAATTCTGGAAAACTGTCTGAGAACGCGTGGACATGTAGAGCTGAAACTTTCTACACGGTGCGGTGTTCTCATGTAAATTGCAAATATAAGTTCAAAAATGGTTTAAATCGGGCAACTCCTTCGTAGGGTTGTCATACCGGAATTTCGTGTTTTTCTGTAGATTTGAGCAATACATGAGAACGCGTCGACGTAGAGAGCCAGACTCTCCCACACATGTGAATGTTTGCATGCGCACTCTCACACATAGATATTATTCATCTCTAACCACCCCACCCCACCACCACCCAAGTATCTATATTATCGCCGGGCAACGCCGACGGGCGCTCCCTAGTTATTTTATAAATAATTTTGTTATTATTGTTGTTTTTGGTTGGGTCATAAAAATGAATAAAAACATATTATGAAATAAACTTGAATTCTAAATGAAAATACTGAAGAGAAGTGTAATGATATATTAATTATATTTTATATTTAACTTTTATATAATAAATGACTTTTGGACTAATTTAAAATTGTACTCCACTTGTCATGTTTTACAACTTAATATCTATTCGTGCAGTAGAAGAAAGAGAAGAAAGAGATTTTGAAGTGAAATATAAATTGCAGAAAATATTTATTATTATATTTTATGTTACAATGTTATGTTACTTTGTTCTTACTTTTTTTTCTACAAATGACTGTGTCATTTCTAACATACCTTGCTATGCTATGGAGTATATATATGTACCTACATATATGAGATGTTTGTAATATATGCCAAATTCCGCAACCTGATAGAGAACAAAGCCGTCGCCTTGCCAAACAAAAAATAAAGTTAAGACAGATCACCAATGTATGTAGTTTAACACAGTGCGAAATCCTGAAAGCCAACGCTCATCAGTTTACAAAATTTTAGTACCGGTGCGGGCGGGGGCTCTTATGTTAACTAAAACCACGTTTAGTCAAGTATAATAATATGAGTATACATTTTGTGGTTGTACTACAAATAACTCTTTTACTAAGCTCCTCGATGAGTTTCTTCGCCAACTCATTTATAAGCTCATCAATAAAACTATGCCGTCTAAACTAGCCTATACATTCATCTAACCAAATATCATGAGCTCATAAGTGCACTCATGATGTCTGGGCTACCAGGGTTATGAGTGAGTATCAAATTGTTTATGAACATATTTGCACACAACATTACAAGACAGTACCTACATACATAGATTTGTTGCTACTGTGACGGAAAATGAAGAGGGGAAGACGAAATTTTTATGATAGGAAACTACCAACGTGAAACACATCCGGTTAGACATGATGTGCGCACACAAGGAAAAACATTTTAACTATCGACCCCCAATACCGAAGTTTCTAACCGCGTAATGCCCTTGCTCTTTCCGTTACCAGAGAAAGTACTTACATTATTTACAAATACTTGACTTATTATAATCTTTACAATAAATATTAACTAATTAACAAGGTATACTATTTATTAGGCTTTTTTAATGTTCATTCCAATAAGCATCGAAACAAAACAATCGTATTGAAAAGAAGCACACACATGTTATACCCTCCCTTTTACTTTTTGTGAATTGTGAGTGTTTCCTTCCTGTCTTATCCTCGAGTTACTTTCGCATATAAGGGGAAAGTATAAAAAAGAAAATAACTTTTCCAAGGCGTGATGAACAAAAGAAGTGAGGTGACAGGAGATTCGAGACCTGTAACTGCAAGCAATCCCTAAGTGCATTAACAGTTTCCTATCCCTTGATGAACGGTGTGCGGAGTCGGTATTAGTAGAGGGGGTATATGCAGCTCACAAGTTGATAGTTTTTTCAAGTGAATAATATTAGAAGAAAAGGGAACCCGATAGGTGTGATAAAGTTTAAATTGCAAAATGCGTGTACAGGAGTGACAATGGCAGTGACAAACATACATGTATAGCTCAAGCTATGAGGGGGGAAAGCTCCGTGCTCTGTTAATGTAACAACTTTTAATCTAAATTAACACCATGTACTGTGAATCCTTAGAAAACTGTATGCCCCCCAATGATATAGTGACTGGAAGAAGACTACTGGAGGATTTGAAGGATTACTCTCTGATCATTAACCAGCTACTTATGTAGACCAAGTAATATTATGCAAAAGAGGGTGCGAAATTCACCCATGAGGAATTATTATACTACTTATATGTAGCTGCTGCTGTTATGCTACTGCTACACTGCCTACTACTGTTCGTCCTGTTCTAGAAATTTCTTTCTAGGGTAATGACAGGCGGAATGTTTATGCTCAAGGTGTTTTCCTAGTTGCGTACACTTGAATTTTTAATGAATTTTAAGTGTTAGTAGTTTTTACACCATCCAAGTACATCCCCTGGGTATGCCCCGTTCCTTTATCTTTGTTTTTTTTGTCTCATTCAACAACCATATCTCCTCTGAAGATCTGAAGGTGTGAAAATTTTTTCTTTTATATAAATGAGCCATAAAAATTGATGATTAATAAATAAAAGAGTGAAATTCGAGAAGTGTATGTATAACAAAAGACAAGAAATTCTACGTAGGTAACCTATTATTATAGTTATACGAAATACAAGATCCGTATAGAACGCAGAGAACTATTTTTTTTTTTTTTTTTAGTGTAAAATCCACACTCCAGGTAAAAAACGCAATCTCAATTGCATCTTGTCACCCTTGTTAATTATATACAGCACTGCACCACTGATAGAATAGTGCGTAGTGCTTAAAGTTAAGTGTGCTGGGATACTTGAAGCTGTCCTAATTATCTTTAGTTAGAAAGAAAAAATACGTGTAAGGTTTATTGGTTCATACATACGTGTATCTACACCCATTGTGCGAGGTGCTGGTTGAACTATATACATATATATGATTGTACATACTCGTTAATAGGATGATATATTACGTGCATGGAACAATTATTATGATAAAAGACGTCTTTGTGTTAGAAACTTGAAGAGAAAACTACAAGCGGTATAGTTCGCTGCTGTAAACATTTTTTTTTTACAAATACAACAAAAACTATAAACAAAAATTGTTCAAGAAAAGTATAAATAATAAATATATAAATGCGTGTAAAAAATGTTGCAAGATACACTCAATGTTTACAATTGTTTTGAATAATGTTACATTGAAATTTATACTATGATAAAATCGTCGAGAAGTGTAACTAAAGAAGAAGAAAATGTAAAGCATGAGGCATTGACGCATGGCTCAGGGGCTTGCTGTTAAGTCAAACAAGAGGGTCTGGGTTGAAATCTGCGATGGGACGCATTTATTAGGCGTTCTTAAAGACCCTAACTTTACCTAGCACTCTTAAGTAGAAAAAAAATTACGTAACTGAAATTTTAAGATAAAGCAAAAACTGACTACTTATATTGCCTATATGCTATTCTCAAGAAATAGATTTTCATCTGTTCCGAAGTACCATTTTAATCCCATTACACTTAAGTACTGGAAAATTAAAAATTAAACTCTTAACAGACGAAGGTTTGGAAGGTGGTATTTATTTAAATAATAATCATCATATCAATGATTTTACAGTCAAAGCCACCTTAACAGAAAAATGCCCTGACTATTAACATTCATCATCGCTTAAAATAATAAAAAAATAAATAACATCTTCTAAGGACATGAGAGCAAAATTTCTGGCTGATTCATTCTTAGTAATATCCTTTATTTTTCTTAAAAAAAAAAAAAAAATTTAACAAAGTTCATGCTCTAGGAAAATATATAAACAACAAAAATTCTCGGGACGAGAGTTTTTTGCAGGACAAAACAAAGGAAACCAAAAGCGCCCCATGGCTCGCAACGCAAGTACCAAAACCCCAATATTTTGCTGAATAGCCGTTATTATTTATGATTGTTGCTCATCTCCGCGGCATTGACGCTATTTGTGATTCTATCAATACCGCAGTATCTACATAAAACTGTTATCGCAACAGCAAATTTGTCGGTTACATCGAGTGTCAAGACGATAAAAGTGAATAAAATTGACTGGAGGTAGATATACTACGGGTTTTAAAATAAAAGTATAAAAAAAGCTTGTGTACAAAGCAATCATCATATTATTAGCAAATATTATAAAAGTGGATCTGTTAAAACTGTGTATGGCGGAAGCAGGCCCAGGAGCACAACGCATCGTGAGGATGCTTTGATTGAGCAGAAAATCCTTTTGCAGTATGAAGTCAAATTCAGTACGATTGAGAATTAAATGTTATAAATATAACAACCATAACAGTAGGCAGGACAAATAGTCAGCTAAGAAACCTTAGATTTCCAAGAAATGGAACACATTGTTATTTTCCGACGAAATTAGAGTGTAAACTAACGGATTCACACATGGAACAAGACGACTAAGAAGAACAAAATGTAAGCGCTTGAATCGACGGTACTCTGCTTCACCGCAGCCGTCAACCATAACAGATCAAACGTTATGGCTAGGGGATATTTTTCGAGTTATGAAATGGATCCTCTTCACAAAAGAGGAATGCATAATGGAACTATACTTGAAATTGTAATGTTTTCACATACAAAACAAAATATAACTTTGAGGTGGAGATTTTAGCAGGATAATGATCTGAAATACAGGACCTATTAAAAAGTGGTTTTTGGCAAAGAATATTACAATTAGCCAATGGCCAGCTCAATCGCTAGATCTCCGATTCAGAATCTATGGAAAATTGTCAACCAACTAGTGAGGAAAACCAAAAATTACAACAGCATCAACAGTATGTACAAAGTCAATAAATTCGAATGGAATCGAATGCGTGAAAAAAAATAATAGAATCATCAAGTTATAAAAATAAGTTATTCTACAAAATATTGCGAATCTTGATACTTGCGAACCATGGTGCGCTTTTAGTTCCCCTTGTTCTGTCTATAAAAAAAAACCGTTCGTACCGAAAATCTTTGATATTGGTTTTTTTTTCGGAGCAGGGATTTTTGTTATAGTTTTTTATGAGGAAAAGATATTCAAAAAGCTAGAATTGATCTAAGACCAACTCTTACGACACCCTAAATGAATGCCTGCCCGTATGTAATTTTATATGCAACTTTGATTGTTGAAAGGTTTTTCGTATATATTTCTATTTCTGAAGCACTTTTCAGTTAAATAAAAACGTCATATGGCAACACCAAGAAGAGGTAGCCCGATTTAGTCTATTTTTGAAATTGTATTTAGGTACTATTTTTATGAAAACGCCGTGTAGTTAGAAAACTTCAACTCTCTACGTCCACACGTCCCAGGCGGATATATAGCGAAAAATTAAATGTTTGTACGGCAACCTTACGAAGTAGATACCCAATGATTTGTCCCATTTTCGCACTTAAATCTACAGTTTTTTTTTTTTTTTTTTTTAAAGGCCAGGTGTAAAATTTAAGCTCTCTAAGTAAACGCGTTCTCGAATTATCGAGAGGATAAACGGACGGACGGGCGGATAGACAGACGGATATTCAATCAAAATATGTTTTAAAATTATGCGTATCCAAATCCATTTTGCTTTACCATAATTATTTCTATCCGTTAGATTTGGAATGACAACCTATACTCTATGATCTAGTCATCTAGGGTATAATAAAGGGTATGTTATTTGTGTTATTTATAAAAGCGTTTTTTTTGTTTTTTTTATAGATCTCTCCTCACATTAATTAAAGCAAAAGTTTTTTTATTATTTTTTAATTAGTAAGAAGCTTCAGAGTGCATACATACATAATTATACAATATATTTTGTATATAGTACATATATGTAAACCATTTATAGCCAACAGCTAGAGCATGCAACAAAACCCAAAAACATGAAAAATTTACTCACTTGTCGGAAAGACATATAAACTGTTAACAACAGAAAAGAACTCCTCTTCGTAATCTTCAGATTCGTTTTCTTCCAAATTTGGATTATAATCAATATAAGGTCTGGGATCATCCCCTTGCATACTGTCATAGGATGGTGAATTCATTAAACGTTTGCTTCCAGGATCTCCACTATTGCTGTTGCTGGTGCTGCTGCTGCTGCTTCGATTAAACATATTATGATTTTTATAAAACTTCTCAATAATTTCACGTGGAACAATTGGTGATGTTATATTTGGTGGTGTTTTTAATTCAAGTCGCAATAATATGTGCCGTTTTATAGATGCTAAATTATCAGCCTTAACTTGTTCACGTAACCGACAAGAATGACAACCTCCAGTTGTATAACTAAGATTTGGTTCGCGTCGTATAGTATTTTCTCGATTTTTAAATATACTTATACCATCACTAGTATCATCTCTTTCTTGTTCTGATAATGATGATGATGATGATGATGATGATGATGATGATGATGCTGTTAATGATGAGGCCAGTGATGATGTTCCTCCCAATCCCGATCCACCAGTCATTATCATATGATGATGATGTAGCGTTTGATTGTTACTGGTTAAACCATAAACTAATGTTGGTAATGTGAATAATTGTAGAATTACCACAAAAACGATAGCATGTACAAGAAGTCGATTTTTTATAGTTTTTAAAAATTTCGATTTTTTTACGTGATTTAATATATTATTACTCGTGTTGGTGAAGTAATTTTTTCTAATGTTACCACGATTTCTACTAACAATTGAATCACTTTTATTAGTATTATTATTTATATAATTATTATCACCTAAAGATATTATTTGACAATTATCATTATTATTTAAATCACATACAGCTTTGATTTTACAGTTACTTTGTTGGTGTCGTTGAAGTCTTTTTTTAAAATTTGGATTACAATTATTACACATAACTAAATTATCTTTTTGGCAACTACTATTGCTGCTGTTATTAGTGCTAGTTTTACTGATCATCGAAACGCACTGATATTTTGAACAATCATGATGACTACTAACCACCACTGAAGCACAATATCTTAAAGTATATGACGGTAAATTGTTGCAACAAAACGACGACAATAAAATCGTTGGTGATTTATGAATTTCTTGTAGATCTTTACACCAGCGATGATCTGCCACATCATGAACGTTTATCAATTTTTTTTCATTTCCAGCCATTGTGCATTGATCGGCATTAATCTTTACTTTTATATTTTCAATTGGATGTTCACTATCACCAATCATATGTTGTTTAAATGACGTCGTTATAGATTTTAAAAATATCATCAATAAATCAAACAGTTTCTGTTCATGTTCTTCTTACTGTTGTTAAGTTTTATAATAATCCGTTAATTGCGATATTATTGAGAAAAATTTGTTTGTCGCCCTCTAGATCTAAGTATAGTATAAGTTGTGAAATTCTGCTGATCGTATAATTTTAATATCACCACTTTGATATCGTTGAAGTTGTTTGACACTACTTTCCAATTTATATAATAATTCTGTAATTTTTAGCTGATTTGGCATAGTTTTATTTGCGTTTAATAAAATTATCAAGAAATTTGCACTTTTCAATGAGAAAACATCTTTAATACATTTAGACTATAAAAATTGTTTTAAAATCAGCTATCTTGTGTATTAGTAGGTATAGAAATCGTACTACGAATTTTTGACAATTCTCAACAGATTTTTACCTAAAGCTTACTAACATCTAACTATACACAATTTAGTTTAATTATTATTTATTTTGTGTGATTGTTTTATTATATATTTCATATTATTATTTATTTTTAAATTTTTTTTTTTTTTTTTAAGCAAAAAAGAATCCTTGAAATGGAAAACGTGCTAATAAGAGAGACAAAAAAGTCATATGAACACGATTTTTTTATTTTATTTATTTTTTTTTTCAATAACGCAAATATCACAAAATAATATAGCTTTTAAATGTGAACAATATCCTCAGTTACAATCAATTTTTTGGAAGAAATTTGTTCACCGTTAAACGGAACAAATCTTAGGTGACACGATCACTTAGAATTTTGACAAGATCAATACTTTAAACATCGAAATGATATCTCATTTAAAAATATAATTTAAGAATTTCCACTTTTCACATTATATGTATTAAAAGTATTTAACAGTTATTTTTTTGAATTTTAAGACAAATTTTAACGTAAATGAGTTTAGCCGCCCAAACTGGCACTATATTGTGGGTCGCCGAGGATTTTTATTTATACTCGAAAATTTGTTGTACCAGTTAATTTTGTTTTAAATAATTGCTCAAGTTTCCGACCAATTATGAAAACAAACCAGAAAATAAGATGAATTAAAGCCTTTTGATAAATTGTTTTTCTTTTTCGCTTTTTTTTTTGTTTTTTTTTTTTGTATTATTTATATAAAAAATTAAACGACCGGTCGCTCCCAACAGCCGGAGCCTACTGGCTATAATAACAGATTAGCACGCCGTATATATGTGCCGTCCGGTGTCAGGTTCGGGGGTCTGTTTTGGCGCTGGTAAGGTTTGTGCAGCTCAGCCCAGTGCTCACTGTGTTTTGTGTAGTTGTGGCCGGTGTGCTTGAGGTGCTTGCTGCTGTTGCTGTTGCTGCTACTACTGCCAGTGTTGCTGCTTTTCCTGTTCTATTGTCGTCCTGATGTTATATTACATGCGATTAGCGATATCTCTTCGTCCACTCAATAGGCTATAAATTATAGCGTGTATGGGGTATCAATATAGATATAATTCAATCCTTTTATTTCTTGTTAAAAATTCTTTAAATGTTACTTTATTTTTTTCTAACGATGTCCAATCCTTTATCAAACAGGGTTATATTTTTCTATTTGCCTAACCAACTGACTCTCAGACCGTGGACTGCAGTATATAGTGTACGAAGTATACAATATATATATGTATATATGTGATATACATATATAGTGTTGCGGTCTCATAGTATCTGATTCCAGATCAGATCAAGAATCAAACTCTCGCTTAGCTGAGATGCTCCTCAGCTAACAGACAAGCTGTAGCTAAAAAACAATGGCCAATCTGGAGCTTTTTGAATGTAATTATCTAGTATTGCCTTTTCATCAATATGAAATCAAGAATTAATCGAAAAGTTGCGACATTGACTTGACCACCCAACGTTTAGTAATGATATTCTCTTAGCTGCAGCAGCAGCAACTGCATTCATTCTTCTGATTTAATTATTGTTGTTGTTGTTGTTTTTGTTTTTGCCGCTGCTTCTGCATTACAATTTCTTTGGATATTTTCGATCGAAAATTAATTGGGAGATTGAGAGACTACTCGTGCGTGTTGTACGCTGGTTATGAATGTGGTATAAATACATATATGTACTATATATAGGTATATTCCATAGATGGAACTTTGAAAAAATTATTATATTTAATTTAAAATATCAGTACAACACTTTCACTGAAGTTTTCAAAGCTTTTAATAGAAATATATTTTACAATATGTAAAAGATTTTTAATCCAACCCAATAAAGCATTCGTTTGAAATGATATTAATAGAATAAATGTAAAACAAACATTTTTTGTGATCTTCGTTCGTTGAAGGAGTACTTTACATTTCCTATAAATCTAGGAGGAAATTTCTGGTAGCTCTAAAAGCATGCAATAAATATCAATATTATGATAAGGCTTTTTTTTTCAAAATCGATTTTAATTGGTTGACAGTCAAATTGTTCTTTAACAGCCAATATACATATTTCCGTCCATTTTGCTTAATACTTATAATGCCTGATAGTACCTGCATAGGTGTTAGATGTAAATTTCTCTGCAACTGTTTTCATTCTCATCAATATTGTTTTTAGCCACACAATTTAGTTTAAAATGCGCAATTTTTAGCAATTCTTAGTTGAATTGAAATATTTTGAATGATTTTTTTTTGTATAATCTGAAAGTACAACGATTCAAGATTATTGTGTAAAAATTTCAAGTTGGTGTGATAAAAATTAAAGAAGTTATAAGACTTTGAAGAGTACCACATTGTACATATACCTACATATGTATGTACATACATTACACTTTAAAGATAACTTGAAACTTTAAACGCGATTATCTCGAAACAAGGTTTGCAATGATAACTCGAAAACTAAATGTCCAATTAATTTAGCTGCAATTTATTATATTGTACTATTCCAAACTATTTTCTTCAGTCCTTCAGGGTGGCGTTTTCTTTTATTGATGTAAATTCGATTTTTCATTGCCGATCAAACACCGTTTTTTTGGATGAAAAATGAGCACTTGAAGTTTACATACAACAAAGTCGCAATTTTGTTCATAAATGTTTTTTTTTTTTTTACAAAAAGCTACCAGCAAAAATTGCTCTTGGGTGTTATTAATGGAATTATCAGATGATTTTTCCATCATCAGGAGTGGTCACCCCAAGTGGATTTGCGAAAACATCGTCACACATGATGGTCATAAAAATTCGATTTTTTTATTCCATCGAACAATAAATTCCAAGCAGCTTTAAAATCACGAAATATTGGATAGTTTTTAAAATGAGCGTGCGTCGCCGGTCCTAGAAGTAATACTATGCGTTTATGATTAAGACAATATTTCTGTTAGTTGGTTAAGATTCAAAGCAACATATTTTTAAGTGTATCAGTATAAAGCGCAGCTCCAAGAATCCTTAAATTTTTAAGCACCGATTCTTTTATCACATGAAAACAAAAATCAAAGAGAAAAATTTCAAGATAGCTCTGCACTGCAGCACACAATTTTTTTAGATACTCCGTACAGGGTCAAGAGAAGAGTATTCTCTGCCACATTGGAAAAATATATAAGTAGCCTTTAAAAAAAAGAGTTCCCCGGTATCATATGAGTATATGATTAGTATATTAGGTTGCCACTTATTCTTCGTAATTGAAATCCATTCGCACCCATCAACAATGTCTGTGACAATATTTTAACCAGATAATTCCTAAAGAGTTGTAATAATTTAAAAATTTGTAAATATGAATGAATTTGCTAGATGAAATCAATAATTTGTGTTGTTAAGCTTAAAATGCATGATGCATTCTGTAGCATCTGGCACCATTAAATCCAGCCTCTCTTAATCTGATTTTACCTGATTTTATTTTACAGCAGATGGCAACACTTGACGTCTATTTGTAATTAATTATGGACACACCTTGTAAAGATTACTAAAGACTAATGTGGAAATAATGAGGTTTTATCAAACTTTTGATACTTAGGTACATACATACATATATACAGGGCCGCATTTATACTTTCGGAGGCCCCAAATAAAGTCTATTTCAGTTAATAAAATATATATGTACATATAAGTAGATAGGTACATATGCATTTTTTTAATTTATTGGAAACGAAAAACGACATTTCCATAACAACGCATTCTACTAACATAAAAATAACACAACAGTATAAAAACAAATCAGGTCAATTTTAAATAAAAAATAAAATAATAACTAAACATTTTTTTTCTGGGTTTTGTTTTAACCAAATCTCAAAGCTAGTCTCAAACCTCTTTTCAAAGATAATTTTTGATCCCTTAGTGACTGAAAATCGTAATTAAAAAAAAAAATAATCGTCTAATTTTAGTATGACATAGGGAGTCAAGGTCAAATTAAAGCTGAGAGTCTACAGTTTACAATTCTTATAATAAAAATAATTTATGTTAACTTTCTGTAAAAAAAAAAGATATCAAAGTCAAAAATGGTACGAAATCCAAAATCCTCACGTGATGCTTTTTCTCACTTTCTAACATATGGTTAAATCTCTGCCCACATGTACCCTAGGTGTCACTTTGTTTATGTTCGATAAAGAAATTTACCCTAGCACAAAAGCCGTAGGTAAGGTTAAAATTGGAAGGGTACCAAATAGAAAAATATTTACATTCTTTAGTAATACTGTACTTGTTTTTTATAATAAGCTGGGAATTAGAATATTGGTAAATGTTTGTAATTTTGATAAAAGTAAAAGAATTTTAATATATTTTCTTATTATGGATTTACCAAAAATGAAATTTTAAGGCAAGTTATTGGGCAACCGAAGATGGACATAGGCTTCCTGGGAAACCAGGAATCTCAAAAAGTTGTTTTGTATTACTAGCTCACACTATGCTGCTGGTGGTATAGAATTTTGCGTCATACTTTCAAAAACCGCTCCAAAATCCCTTGCATAAACTTTTTTTTCCATCCGCCTGCAATGCGAACTTTTTATAGTATGTGTATAAACTTACACATTTTTGAGATTGTCAGGAAAATTGTTGTTAATGGGCCTCTCCTTTAGTTTCTTACTCGTAGCTTTAGACTACCAGAACTCCTGACTCCTGGAGAAGAGTACGACATTGGTTGAACTGTCGTTGGAAAGGCCATGAAGCTCTGCGTACAGCTCTCTAGTGACTGCGACCCCCTCTACTTTTTAAGATACAAGGTATTTTGTGAAAGACTAGCATAAGTTCTGAATCATCCTGTATCTCCCAAACGGTTGATGTGTACCGCCCCCCTTGCCGTACAATGTTTTGTTCGTCTAGGTGTTGCTCTATGGACCACATAAATGGAAAGATGTATTTCAAATGGAGGCAAATTTTTCAGCCGGGCTCTAGTTTTTATGTTATGATCTTAGCATTTAAACGCATTTTATTTTGCAACAATAACAACACTGATTTCTATATTGTTGTTGGTAAGGAGAGAGGTTCTAAAATATGGCCCCAAAGAAAGTGAGGCCCCAGCTTGTGCCTAATGCGCCTTATGGTTAATGCGGCCCTGCATATATATATATAATAGTAAATCAAATTATAATTACATTACAGAGAATACAAGTATTCTCATTACGAACCACGTTCCACAATTAGTGGACAACATATGTCGTGTAATATATACATAGGTAGACACGGTACAGTACAGAGAAAACAATACTCCCTCTCCTCTCTCTGTCTTTTTAATAGAAATGTATACAGGGTGATTCAGATCAAGTTCCGGTATACCACGCGTATCTGGAACAATTTTTTAGCTTACCTCAAGGAATCGCGTGTTATACCGGAAGGTATCTTGATCTGAATCACCCTGTATATGTATGTACATTGGCGGACGAAATTTCGTCACAACTCATGTGTAAAAATTTAATGAGAATAGCTTGTATATTTTCTGTACCGTGGTGTCATCTAGCTATCTAGGAAGCTGTTACAAACCCCGCCAGCAAAGTATATAGAATACAAGATATTCCCATTGCGAACCATGTTCCACCATTAGGTGACGTAATATTGTGAAATGTATAGGAAAGTACGGTACAGAGAACACAATACTCTATCTCCTATCCTCTCTATGTCTTTCCTATCAAAATGTATATACATTAGTCACAGAATTACGTCACAGGCTATCAGCTGCAATGTGTCAACATTTTAATGAGAATGCCATGTCTTCTATATACCTAGCACCGCCAGTAATACTGGCGGCTGCTGGTAAGATCAGCTGTAAGCGCGAGCTAACTTAAGTTAGTTTTTGGTGGCGGTTACGCACCTCACCAGCAGCACAACCCCAGCTGGCATCACGCCTGTACTTTCAAAGTGGCTTGAGCTAGTATTTTCAAAAGTTCAGTTATTATCGCTACGTACTTTCCACCTCAGTAGCTTTGGAATTATAACCACGTACCGACCTATAGCACTATCTTTGACTGAAGAGGAAAGGAAATACTCCGTTCATCCAATTAATGCGAAACTACAGAATTATGTTCAAAGCAGATGAAAAAACTTTTTTCAAATACTACAAAATAAGGCCGGCGGCAACATTTAACTATATTTTGAGTAAAATGCGACAATTATACAGAAATATCCAAGGGTCCTTACCCCGATTTTACCATGAGAAAGGCGGAAACGCAATTTTTGAATATCGTTTATTTTCTTCGTTATAGGCAGAAAACTTATAAGGAAGTTATAATCCCATCAAGCTTTTCCACATCCATTTTTGTACGAAAAAATTATTGCATCTAAACAGCTGGCGTTCATAAATATAAATGACGCCACCGCAAAAAAGCACTGGCGCCAGCAGCCGCCCGCAACCATGACTGGCGCTTGTACGATTTTTATCTCGTAACCACACCATTTATTATAAAAGCACTAGTTGGCGTTAGTATTACTGGCAAGGTGCGTATCCGTAGCCGAAAGTTGACTTTTTCAATCAATAGAACACGAAATATAGGTGTACTACACAGCTATTATAATTACTGCAGAATTGTGAAACAATATAAGAAGAAATATCACGAGGCTTCGATGAAATATTGCCAATCAATTGAATATACCGGGGATTCAACAAGGATCAATAAGAAACTGATCAAAGAACTTAGCGGACAAAAAAAATTAAAAAAATATAGTCATCAATGAAATTATGGAAAAGGTCTTGAATAAAGTACACAAATATGGCCTGACTGCGAATGCATGCAAACCTGAACTGATTCTGTTTGCAACAAATAGCAAAGTACCTAAAGCCCTAAATACAATGAGCGCCACGCGTTTTTTATGCGCCTCAAAATAACTTTAAATCAATGGTTTTCATATATATGTAGCTTGATCCAATGTTAGCCACGCAAAATAATCAACGCACATCAGTTAACTTCGAACTCTCAAATGTGTATCATAAACGCCACAAAGTGGCCCACAAAAAACGCGTGGCTCCCATTGTATCTACCTTGACAAAATTAAAAGGCCAAAACGTTCCACTTTCCTTCACAGCTTAGACCCAATCTACATCGAGAACTACATGCTACAAGCTCTATTTCGGCGTACTCCTATGAACCTATGAACGTAGTCAGTCCATGTAGCTAGCTGCATCATGTATCTTAAAGTTCTCTATGCAGCAATTGTACATAAACGCCACAAAGTGGCGCCACAACAAAAACGCGTGGCGCTCATTGTATTTAGGGCTTTAATTTTCGGTCATAATAATTCTAAATTGAAATGGGGGTAAAGAGGATGTGCACAACATTCTATGCCTCTGTGACTACTCCTGATATGTGGGACCTTCAACCTAAAATGATATCGGTACAAAGCCTCGGTACGCCACGGTATGAAGAATTAGCCTAGTGGCCTGCTGTAAGTAATGGCTAGAGCTAAACCAAATTCTAAAGGGACCGCGGGTAAATGCAGAGAGAGAACGATGTTTGGAAACGAGGTAGCGGAAACTAAGCCCTTCTGTCAGACCAATATCATCGATTGGTGCCAAGAGGGATTGGCACAGCTTTAAGGTACACGAACTAAACTTTGATTTTTGCACTATCGTGAGAGTGATAGTAACCACGTAAATTTTATCAAACTATCTTTCAATGTATTATCCACGGCTGCTTACATAAATCTTCGCAAAAAAATTTTTATGTGTACGTCTGTATATTTTTTTATAGTTATAGGTCGTTCAACTATTCGTAACCTGTGGATGTATCCCAAGTAGCAATTTTAGTTTGAAAATATAGCTCCAAAAATAATAACGTGCCTCAGAAATAATTAAAATTAGGAAAAGTTTAGAAATATTTGTAAAATAAGTTTTCTTTTTATTTAAACTGTATTTAATTTTGATATTATTTTAAATACGTTCGGAATTGAAAAAAAGGTATGAAAATGATATCTCCTAGTTCTGAAACGTCTTAAATTCCTGAAAATAATTAATTTAAGAATAATGCATTTTAAGCATAAAATGACACGTTTTCAAATTAAAGCTTATTTGCCACTTGTACGGCCGTAATAAAACCGGTTGATCTCAGGATGGCTGCGATTAAAACAACTCATTCTATTGTAAATCCATTTGGTTTTAAGTTAAAACTTTCTGAGTGCTCCTAGCCTGATATAATTCCATTTTAAATTAAATTAAACTATTTAGTTTGGTATAAAAGCATTATAAAACTTAGTTCACTTATGGCACTTATGACACTTCTATATACATATATGTATGTTTGTATGTATTTGCAATCGAACATAAATCTTGTTTCTGACCTTTACCGAGCTTTTATACTATTTACAAGGCTTATAGTAACTATATGCATTTAAATCCATACATTTCGGAGGATTTTTAGTTTTTTTATAGTCTTTTTAACTTATAAGGGCAAAATAAATTTGTTCCCGTTCCCTCTTTTTCAAATCTATTTAATCTCAGTTAAAACCGTTCTAAATGTATTGAGACTCAAATAATGATACTTGCTCTTGCGTAAATCTATTTAGTTTTATATGTATCCGCGATAAAACTTATTTCGACTTGTCGATTTCTTCTTGCCGTCTAATCATTTATAATCTATCATCCCAAAGCTGTCTCATCTCTTTAAAGCAAGATCATCACTTAACCACTTCCGTTTCTTTTTATGGAGCATTAATTTCTGATTCACCGTCACTAAGCATTTTTGGCATTAATATTTCCAGTAAGTTAAGCTGGATAGGTTACATCTTCTCTGTTGCCAAAGAAGCATAGAAAGATCTTGGATTTCTTAAAAGAAGTAAAAAATATTTCAGCCAGTCAAATCTAGCGCTCCTCTACAAGTCCTATATCAGACCTAGAACGAAATACAATATTCTTGCATGTCACAAGACGAAGCAGACGTACTAGGTGTATACGGAATTTGACCAAGCCTCTTAATTTTAAAATGATTTTGCGAAAGAATTATTTTGCAATGCATTCTGAAAACCTCTGTGCATAATAGTTTTATGATATATAAATAGCCCAGCAGCTCTCTAGACCAAATTATCCCTTAAATTGGATTTAAAGTAGCCCTCCGTCCTTCTTAATATAACCTTCATGAGTTTTATTTTTAAGTTTTATTAAAGATTAATGCAATAGTTTTGGAGGATGCTATAAAACCATAATAAAATGAAGCGGTATTTAATTCCTATTTTGCTGCTTAATGGTTTGATTCTAGTTGAATTGATGACAACGATAAAACGTCTATAAGTACAAATGGACTTAAATGCTAAATAATTTTATTACTACTCTCCAGGCGGTTTTTAAAACAACTCAATAAAATCATTTGGTCTAGAAGACCAATTGACATGACTTACAATCACAATAAAACTATTTAGCAAGCTCAAGACCTTAATATAACAATTAAAAAACTTGAGTAAAACTAACTACCATTTAAATTGTTAGTTGGGATTGCTGTATACAGAACTTCAGCGTCAGAATTACACAACAGTATTTAAGATAGGCGTTAAAAGACAAAAACTTTCTATAAAAACACTACGCGGGAGTTGATTTTGCAAGTACTCAAAGCTATTTTATAATATTAGCGTGTAGAAAAACTCCAGCTCGCTAGGTCAATACGTTCTAAACAGTTTTGCAAAAAAAGTATGAGAAAACAAAAAGTTTTTGTATGGCAACATTACGAAGAAGTTGTCCAATATTGCCCTGTTTAAGTAGTGGATTAGAGATTAGATTCATATCTTAGAATATATAACAAATAGGAATGCGCGGTACGATACGATATCGTGCGATTTTTAGTAACGTCCAGCTCTTCCTACAGATAAAATTTACATATATTAATGTTTTTACAAATTATAGTAAATTTCGACATGGGATTACAAATGTAAACAAGCATAAATGTTGAGGTTAAGGTGAAAATCGCACCAAACTAAGAGCATTGCTGCGATAAATTTTTGTATCGCACGAAACGTAGAAAGAGTAAGCATGTTCAGTGACAACAACATTGCTGCAGCCAATCAGAACTCTGTCGCATGCGATAAATCGCGCTCGTGAGCAAGCCCTAAGTAGTGATCTCGTGGATTCTAGAATATAAAAAAATTAAGTAAAAACAAAAAGTGTAGTAAAGAAAATATTTGGTGAATGCTAGGCTTAGATTTAATTTGTAGATAGTTTTGAGTGTTTTTAATGTGAAATGTGCTTAGAGAAATCTCACGGCGAGATGTACAGTAGATATTGGGGAAAAGTCACACGTCGGTGCGCTTAACACGGTGAGATGCTTGAGGATTTATTCAGGGATAATGCGCGTCGGTGTTAGATACGGCGTCATATACTTATGTCCTCAAGCCCCCAATTACGCCAAAAGGTTGAATATCGCGACGGTGCGCTTAACACAGCGATAATTCGATCTGAAGAAACCCTTACCAATTCGCTGCCATCAAAAACTCAGGCGATATTTCGTATTCGGGTTTTCTACACAAGGCGTAAGTGTGAATGTACCTGCACCAAAGATAACCTAATATTAAGAAGATAGGACTCAGCCGGATTGGAAATTTTTCGTGTTTTTTAGAATGAAACAAATAATGTCATATACTTTCGTCTTTTGCATGAATGGGGGAAAAGAGCTTGGCTATGCACTATTTTGGTGCAACTGAGACAACGAGATAAAAACAAAAATCGACAAAATCTTATTGAATACCTTAAAAATTATTTCAAACTATTCATAATAATGTACTTCCCCTTCTCATTTATTTACGAAAATGAATCATTTGCCATTCTGTTTCGTTGCATGCAATTCGCGCTATCACATTTTTTATCATTATTCATAAAAGTTTTAAAGAGAGTTTAAAAAAGTTTTCAAAACAATCGGAAAACTCTTCTTTGTCCTAACTTGTCTTTAAGTTAACTTTGCCTGAACGGTGCTCACTGAGTTTTAATTACTCAAATCTTGCCTTTCTTTCCCTTTTAAGAGGAGACAGGTCAGCAGGTCAGGAAGGACACAAGAAGGAACGAGTACCCTGGGCTCTCAATCCTGAACAATTTATATTTAAAATAATGTTCTCAAAAATAAAATACATTTTTATAACGTAAACAGTTTAGTCTATTTAATAATAGTGAACACGAAGAAGTTGTCTACGGACTTAACCCTACTTTTTTCAAAAAAGTATTATGTACTAAATCCATGGCCATCTTTAAACAAGTGAAGGTCCTGGGCACTTAGGATATGGGGCCCCCTTACAGAAATTATTTTGTAAAATACTTTGGGTTTTGGCTAGTGAAGTATGTTAAGGCCTATCGCGCACTGGAGACTTTGTCGCCACCGTCAATTGCAAGGTGCCCATGAACGCTACTGCCGGAATATACATACAAACCATGAACAAAGTCTGAAAAAGAGGGTAGCGGACCGGTTAGCAGGCGAAACCGGTTTTCATGAAATATTGACTATGTTTTGACAAATTTTGTTGCTGTAAATGGACACATGTTGTTGCTGTAATCCAATGATATTTGAACAGCACGTGATTGTGCTTCTGTTTACATTCGTTTTGCTCTGAAGAGATTAAGTGGGAGAAACTCATGCTGCATTCTCAGAATGGTCATTGTGTTCACCATGTTGTTGGCTACGATTTTGACACTTCATCACCGCATTTGTGCAAGGTAACTGCGATGCATTCTGTTCCAAGCATTAGAGTTACAGGAAGTCTCTTTGGTTCAATTGATGATTGGATATTGGTACTGATAATTATATATAGTTATAGGTATCAAAATCTGTAGTAGTACATCATCAAATCTTTCAGCACTCATAAATCTAAAATAAAATATCAAAGGAATTTTCAGGATAGGATCGTAGTTCATCAAAGATTAAGTGAAATTTTCCTTTAAGCAGCCTGTCGTTCCAAATTGGAAGGACACAATAGCGTTTCTTTCGTTGATATTTCCAATATCCTTCTGACAAGTTCACATATCACAGCTGCCTACTCGAAATTTATATTGATGAATGGTGATATAAAACATGGATTTTTGGGGTGACAATTACTCATTGTGCGCGTATTAAACTAGCCCATAGCGACAGGATGGCTTAGGCCAAACATGAATCCACAGTACACACATTTTCGCTGATTACCATTACATAGTTTGGCTCCTGAAAAAATTTCGGAAATTCAAAAAATACTGAGGATGCAAACACAAACACTATACCTTACTTTGTACGAAAATTTGTTGCCATGAAAAGAAGTTCGAATAAATTCCACGGTCTACTTTAAGTAGCTAAACTCTAACAGCTAAACTAATTTGTAATACATAGGCTATCTTACTGGTTGAAGAACTAGTCATCGGTTGGTCTGCTATCGCAGGAGCTAGGGGCCACATGGATCGCGGGGACCTGGGCCCAGGCCCAGAGGACCTTTGCGTAAAGATGCCACTAACGAAGTATTCTCAGCTCGCGAGATCAATACAGTTAGCGTAAGGAAGAGCAAACGGATAGACAAAAGACAAACGGACAGATGGGGATAGATAAAAGACAAACGGACAGATGGACATATTTAAACCATTATTTGTACCATCATTATATTTATGCGTTACAAGTGCATTAGTTAACTTATGTCAATTTCGATGGGGCGACACCAGTGTTGCACTTTTTCTGGCAGTGAAACACTGACGTCCATCAAAAATACTATACTTTTGTAATATTCTTTGGATATGCGTACACACGTAGAGAACCACCAAACGCAATCAATGTTCTTTATTGTTTGATAGAAAACTATTCCTTATGCTTTATAAAAATTACTTAAATAAGATCTTTTAATTTGTTTAACTCAACGTTTCACAAATAGTCATGTCACTGTCACTTTGACAGAACGGATGACACACGCTACAGAGAATACAAGTATTCTCATTGAATTTTGACACATGAGCTGTGACGTCATTCCATCCGCTAATATATAGAAAAGACAGAGAAAGGAGAGAGAGTACTGTATTCTCTGTACCGTGTTTTTCTATATATTACACGACATTTCGTCCAGTAATGGTGGAACGTGGTTGTGCAGAGGATACCTTGTATTGTCTGTACCGTCCGATGACAGTTAAGCTTCAATATGTATTTGTAACAATGAGAAGAAATCCAGTGCAATGTGGGGGAAAGTTCAGTGCAAACCTAGTTACATTTCTACTATAAAAGCAGTTTCATTGAACATTTTCAGTGCTGCACTGCTAGAAAAGTGAACACGGACGTTGTACTAAGGCTCCTTCCAAATCGCTGATAATATACATATTTAATTTAGGGTATAATTAACAATATGTACAGTCATGTACGAACATGACAATACTTTTCGCAGAACATGCATATTTATGCATATATAAAATGTATCTTTTTATAGGTACTTTATCTTAATAAAATTTACATTGAATTTGAAGTCTCAAAACCTACAAAACAAAATGGGTTGGTAGGAAGGACAATAGCGAACGCAAAGAAACCACCGAAATGTCCACCCTCGTTCTAAAATGAGCTACAAAACTTTACAGTATCACCAAAAACAAAACTACATAAAAGAAGGAAAAAAAGTAAAGGTGAAAACCATTCTTGTGAAAATGTAGTTAAAATATAGGAATTGCATGTTGGACGCGAATTTTTCCTACCCCTGAAAACTTTTACGTGCTTTCCTTATTCACTTTCATTTTCTCTCCACAACTACCTCAATCGACCGACGCGACGTTACAAAATTCTTCAGGCATCACAGAACACTTTTCCTTCCCAATTACATCTATCATTGCGATGTGTGCATTATTTTTACCAACTAACAGTATACATATTATGCTCGATTAAGTAACTTTACACAGGTATATATTCCTTATTATACTTATACTTTTTGGTTTGTTGATTCCTTGAAATGATTGTCCTTAAGACATTCAATTGCACGGACAGGTGCCTCAAGGTGTGTAATATTTGTCCCTCTTTAAGTTTTACATTCATGGAATCGCAAATTTTGTTGAATGTTTTTGACTTTTAAGTTGTTTTACACTTTTCTGCTACTGTTTCTCTGTAAAAATTCACCCATTGCGCCTATACTATGAGGAGGGTGCCTCAATTATTTAGGGTTATTTGAAGAACATGTCACAGAAATGTTTTTAAGGGGCCGCCGTACAGCGATTTCATATATCACGAAAGCGTGCCATTTTTATGCAAATTTTTACCATTTCGGAAATGTTTTTAAAAAAGTTTTTGTAAAGTCAACACCGGAACTTTTGTCGGACATTTCCGAGAGTTAGTTTGCCTTGCGGTGCACGTAATACGTGAGCCACCCTCCCCTCCTGTATCCGACTGACCACCTCTCTTTGAAGTATTAAAGCGCCTTATTTATTCAAGAGTGAAAATAAAAAAAATATATATATATATATAAAAAATTAAGTAAATTAGACATATCAGCTGGACAGAAATTCTACATTAGATACATATGTATGTATAAACTGGGGAAATTAATACATAAAAATATAGAAAGAATGAATTTTGGACCCTTCACGGATCGTGTTACATATTAAAAAGTCGTCGTCGTCGTCATCAATGTGTCATTATGGACACGTAACAAAACCAGTCGAACCGACAAGCACCTGTCACATGCTTTAGATGCAACCTTTTCCCTTTTAATTTGATATGCACAAGGATAATATGTGCATCCCGCACTTCAGTCAGTGTATAGTTTTGATAAGATAATTTTTTTTTCCTTCTTGGTGTAATTTAAAAGCATGGAAAAAGAAGAAAAACCTAAAAACGGCATTTTAAGCGGAAGAGAGTTAAAAAATATATATGTACATATGGGCAAGGTGTTACATAGATTATATGTATGTAGATCAATGTGTGCAGTGAATATTCCCTTAATTACCCCTGAAGTGCCTTTCTACTTCCTTATTTTATTTTTTATTTTTTTCATTTATGCTTTGTTTTAATATCCTACACTGTTGATAGCTTTGATGATCGCAGGTGAAAATACCTCTTTACTTTTAATATGTAGGTATAAAGCCTTCATTTTATCTCGAAACTGCCGTTAGCTTTTTTTAACACTATATTTTGAACACTCGGACAGATAGACTAACTTCAGAAATGGCTAGCGAACAAACCAATTAAGAAGCCTACAAAAAAAGACATGTTATAGTTATGAACATTGTTCGATAAAAGCAACGGGGAGTAGATGATTTTATTTTTATGACAAACTTTAGTCTTTAAAAAAAATATTTATTTTAATATTTTGAGATATAAAAATCATTTTAATATTAATAAAATATGTATATTAAAAAAAAAAATTTAAATAAATAACTTTCATAAATAAATTGCACTAAAACCTAAAAAAATTAATTTTTCTTTTTCAGTCATATCATTGACTGACTTATAATGGGATCACTTTGCTATAGTTTTGTCTCTTTTTGGTTTAACTACTGTATTCCGCTGAACTTCAAATAATAACTTCTACCATAGTCCAGTTTCAGTAAGTGTATTTTCCAATTAAATATACAGAATAGAAATAAATGGCAATACAACATTAGTAATCTTTTCTCTGTCACCCATACCTACTTTTAGGGATATGCAAACAAAAATTACTTAAGGAATGTTTAATGTTGTGGGAGATAAAATTCCAATAAAAGTGATAATATTGTATGTATTTGGAATTACTTGAACTTGAGATATGAATATTAAAGCGAAAATGAGACTTGAAATTAAGATAATTGTCACATCCCTGCCAACAAAAGTTGATCCATATGAAATAGCAAATCGAGCCGTATATGTTATACATGTCAGTGAGTGATATACATACACAAGTACAGATTCATTGCAAAATAAGAAACGCTAGAACTCAGATTATATCTTAAAAGTTTAGACCCTAGAATATAGAGAGAACAGGACGTGTTGATAACTATAAAATTCGTGTACATGGGTTTCTTTGGGGTCCTTGAATAGGGCAAATTGGAGAAATGTATGCTCACCTGCCTACATTTGAAACAGCTAAGAAACTCTCTGGGTACCTTGGCGCAGTACAGCGACTAAACGCACGACTCGGTGGCAGCAAGCGCAGTATTTTCTACCACATATCTTGTTGCCATGCTCTCTATGGATCTGTACTGAGTTCTCACTACAGCGACAACAGCTTCTAACACAACAAGAATATGACTACGCTAAATTTGGCTTATCACACTTCCTGTACTCTCTACATTCTAAGGTTTGGGCATGAGTTGCAGTTAGGCAATTGTAATTATAGTTACAGATGCCCAAACATTTAAGATTTATTCAGAGTTCTAGTATTTCTTCTTTTGCAATGAAACGTGTCTTCTATCACTGAGAATTTATTTTTTAGTGTCATTTGTTTTAAAGGCATTTTTAATATATTTTATTTTCTACTTTTTAGTCATAACATTTTCGCTAAAAACTTTATAACAGTACATAATCTATCTGACATATGCATATTAATTCGCATCTACCTTCTCTTTCGAACGTTGTGGGGGAAATATTCGTTTCTCTGTGGTGAGTAGTTTAGAAGATTCGCACATAAGTAATTCCATGTCAAAAAAGTTTACATGAAAAGTCTGGAAAAAATTATTTCGCATAACGGTTAAACATAGAAAATTGAAATGTTCGAAGAAAAGCAAAATGCCATTTAATAGCAAGACCTTTAATTTGGTATCACACATGGCCCAAATTGGACAACCTCAACGTAATTTGTTTTATCCCCTCGAAAAGCTTCCCATTCATTCATCCAAAATAAAAAAAACCATGTAAATCCATTCACGTTCACTACCTTAAAACTCTTTCGTCACGAACGACCCCCTGACACAAAGTTATTTAGTCAAGAATTAGTGAGTTGATAAAAGCTATTTTTATTAAAATACGCCATCTATAAAGCGATCTTATGTAGGCTAATAAAATAATGACAACGATACATATATTAGGCAAACATATGTATGTATGGTTATGAATGTATGTCATGTGCCAGAGTAACATATGTATCGGGGCTTTCCAAAAGATGTAAGGACCGAAGATAGAAGCAAGTTTGATCATTGCGAATTTGGAGACATCAAAGTTCATTTGAACTCGTAATCATTTTCTTATGATAACTCAAATATTAAATTTGACAGAGAAAAATATGCTCTATTGTACGAAATGTTCAGCAATTTATTATGCTCGCCAGTATCAACCGCTGCTGCCTCGCGAAAGTGTTGAGGAAAGCGCACGAATTGTAGTTATTAATCACTGACCGACTATAATTTAAAGCGTTGAAAGGTATACTAGCAAACACAGCGTACTGCCTACTTCTTCAAGTTAGAATAGTTGAATATAATTCATTAACGAACGAAGTTATTAATCTAATTATGAAAGCCTGCAATTGTTAATATTCAAGGATTTAAGGATCAATATCACAAATTCGTAGGAAAGGGAGGCAAAATGGTTAAATCGCAATTATCTGCTGCAATGATGGCTATATCCCCGATCGTTGATTAAAAGAGGCATTTGATAAAGATTTAGCTAAAATATATTCAAGAAAATGCTAATCGATTATGAAATTTCCTTGAAAATAATAAGTCTGACATACTTGCATTATAAAAAAATTTACTTTTCTCTATGCATTTATTCCTTCCAAAACTACCGCCCATATTTCGCAAAATTATCATATATATCTTATCAGAATTGGCTGGCCTTTAATTTTTGTCAACAAATTACAAAAATTTCGCGTTGTCATACCTGGCTACCCGTGCACGGTATACTGACAGTAACTTACAAGGTATAGGCTGAACTACAATAGAAGTAAATAACTACACGAAATTAAACGAGACTGAGGTTTACTTCCGAAAAATTGATATTTTTAGCCTAAATATATATAACATTCCGTAAGGGTTATTATCTTGATATTTAATGTTTTCAATTTTAAAAAGTGGTAAAAGGGAAAAAATTAACAAATGGAAGTTGATTTAATTAAAGATTTGTGCTTTCTATTAATTCGCAGTACCATTTTCACTACATTTTAATTTTTACATTGCGCCTTTAACCATTTAGTAATAATTTATTTGTTTGAACACATCGCGTTCTTACGGAATGAGCGATTCTTAGCGCACTATACTTACGGAAAATTGGATATTTAAACTTAACGAAAGTTCCCCGCGCTAAAGTTAATTTGTGTACGCCTGTTAAATTAAAGGGCGCGTTCGCTTTACGTAAGTAAATGTACTTACGTATACTTCTATTGTAGTTCAGCCACTGATATGAACAACGGCTGACCATGTTAAGCACACCACGGCATCATACGATTATACTACGGGACTTTTATATTAATTAATTTTTTATTCTTATTCTTATTGTTATTATTTATTGTCTTCAATATTCAATTATACATTTAAGATTCGCATCTTTTAAATTTTTTTTACCTTATATTTATATTAATTGCTGCAATCATGATCAAAATATTAACACTTTAATGCACGGACAAAAGTTTCTGTAATTTTTTACCTGATCGCTTGCAAAAAGTATTACTTTTCTTTATTAAGCTTTCAGGTTATTATATATTTTTTTAAATATTTTAATTCTACTTACTATGATATTATCCGTTTTATTTTTCCAAAGTTGTTACCAAATAATTTACTTTAATAATTTTTCTGAATACTTCATATAGCTTGTGATGCAATGACGTCACAGCTCGTGTTAAAATAATTTTTAGGCATGGCTTGTTACTCTGTACACCGTGCAAGTACCCAGCTTTTAGGAAGCTTTTTATGTATACTGTATCAATTGGACGAACGCAAATCAGAGATACTTCTATTCAACCACCTTCGAAAGATAAAAAATCTGCCAGTAGTATTCCAAAGAAGTACGCGGGAAGAAAACAGGAAAATCTGCTTCTTCCTAATAACATGCAATGGTTAATAAGATACGGATAGGGATATATACGGGGGTAAGCGCTGCCAAGCTCAAAAAACTGCTGCTTCATGGTTCATGTTTTTTTTTTTTATTATAATAATAATATTTATTTATTAGCAACAATAGCTGCTTTTTTTGCTACAATTATAATTATGCTTCCATTTATCGCTGGGTAGTTATCAAAATGAAAATTAAAAATATTTCTTTATATGAAATATTGTGATTACTTCAACCGGTTAAAATAAAAAGCAGTTTACTTAACAACAATTTGAGAATCAGGCGAGATTTCCGAGTGCTTTACATTTAAAATGTACACGGCATGAAAATGAAGAAATAAGCAAAAATAATAAAAATAATAAAACTCTTTAAAACTTTTATGAATAAAGGTAAAAAATGTGAGAATTGCAAATGAGTCAGTTTCGTAAATAAATGAGAAGGGGCGCAGTTTTTATGTTTTAATCTCATAAAATATACCCGCACTCTTGTGAAAACCGGTTTTCTGTGATATATTGTGAGAATTATATTATAATACATTATAATTATATAGCTTAACTGATTGTTGTTGGTGTAATTCCTGTTTAGATTCGTTTTGCTCTAAAGGGATTAAGTGAGATAACATGAGAATTTTTTATTTGACAGAAGTTTTATATCTCCTTTCAGCAACTTGGCAAAGCGAATTTATCTTTTTCTTAAAAAAGTAAGGTAGTGTGACACGAAGTCACCCCGAAGTACATTAATTTGAATAGTTTGGTAGGATTTTTGGGATGCAATAAGATTTTGTTGTTCGGGTAATTCTAGGTTCCCTCGATTTTTGATTTTAACTCGTTGTCTCAGTCGCAATACAATACAAGTTCTTTTCCACCATTCATGCAAAACACGAAAGTATATGACATTATTTGTTTCATTCTAAAAAAAACATGAAACATTTTCAATTTTGTTCGACTGATTCCTATCTTCTTATTAGGTTATCTTTG
The DNA here is from genome assembly GCA_963930735.1 of Dioctria linearis. Lineage (NCBI taxonomy): Eukaryota > Metazoa > Arthropoda > Insecta > Diptera > Asilidae > Dioctria > Dioctria linearis. Next base: position 292,435 of record OZ005741.1, on the reverse strand, counting down.
CTAAAAAGTTTCATTTCATTATGTATTTCGTATTCTGACAGTTTCTATCTTGACATAACAGATAACAATTCTTCATACACATTTATTCGTGACTAGTTTTTTACTGAAGCCTCCCCCCCCCCCCCCCCACACGAAATCATTATAAAAAAAACCGCCCCTTGTTTTTTATACAAGCTCCGAGCACGCACATCAAAAAAGGAAAACTGTGGTATATACAGGATGGCATATATGAATATATCATGAAATGTCAACCGATGTGTCAGCCAGTAATTGATATAAAATGCTTTTATAGTAAAGCCATAAGCAACTGATTTCAAAATTTCCTAATAGAAGCTCTATTTTCAATAATTTTTGAGTAAAACAAAACGCAATAATATTAATTAAAACATTACAATTATTTAAAATAATGTTCCAAGAATATAAAGAGCTTGGCGCTAAGAAGCAACCTCACTGTGGGAGACCTCACCTATATAGAATATACTGTGCCTATACATCGCATACGTCATGTTTGACAGTTCAAAAATAGAATCGAGTCGGGGTAATGGGCTCAACTTATGTCCACTCCACAGCAATTAATAAATTACTTAATAATGGAAGGTCAGAGTTAGAAAAATTAAATTACCAAGTTTATAAAGTCTTTATTTTATTATAGGGAAGGTAAAAAACAACTGTGCTAAAGGAATATCACTGGTAAATAAGGACAAAAAGGTGAGTCCCGGCAACAGCTTGAACAACGATTTATTAGAGACTCCTGGTGGCCCGAACATTATTATTAACAGCAAAACAAAAAATACAACAGAATTGTTAAAACAATTGCCTAGTGATGCAGTTGATAAGAATCTTGATAATGTCTTGGAAGCTGTAAAAACGCTCGATATTGCTTGTGTCTACACCAAATGCAAAGCAAAAACTAATTTAATGGGGCAATATTGTGATTTTTGTAAAGAGAAATATTGTTTCAAGCATGGTTTGCCAGAAATTCACGGTTGTGGTGAAGCTGTTAAGAATGACGAAAGAAAAAAATTCCTTCAACCAAAAACAATGAAAACTATTCGTCAAGAACAAGATTTGGCAAAAGCTAAAAAGAAGTTGGAAGGGAAATTAAAGGATATGCGAGTATCACGTATGGTTAAAAACTCAGGAACTACTAGTGGTAGCAGTAAAAAAAAAAAATAAAAATTGCTACTGCGGATGAGATAATGTCATTTGTATTTGTTAATAAAATAAGAAAGCCAAAATTTCTTTTTGTTAATTAAAAAACTGTCTGCAGATGTACACATAGCAAGCACCCAGTATGTGTACCTAAATTGCTGCACTTGTACCTAGGCATGCCATTACGATAGTTTGCTACGCTGTAACTCCTTATATGAATACCTAGTTTAATTGTGGTCCGTGTTCAAACAAGCTACAGTTTTTATATAAATAATTTAATTATTATAATTATCACCCCAAATCGCAAGAACTGCACAGCCGTCCAATCAGATATTTAAAAATACCCGAAAGTATTTGCTTCCAGTAGTATTGGTATGCTGCTCGTGCTGTAGTTCGAAACTTGACATCTCGCAATTTTTCCTCCTTCCCCCGAATGCCTATTCCGTACGCCTAAGGCATGAATTACAATTACGACTGATCTGTCGACTGCGACTTGATTTTAAGCTGAAGTCGACGCGGAGGTGAAATTTTTAAGTAAATTAAAGCTTCAACTGCATGAACAAATCAGAAATCCCGACTTCTGGGCTTGAACTGAACTTGGTCGCAGCCAACACCACACCAACACTTTGCACTTTGAGCAAAGTTGAGTTTCAGTTGCAGTCACAGCTGAAATCGAGGTTGCAATTGTATCTTACCACATGCATTTAACATTTGGGCAAAGTCGCAGTCGTAATTGTAATTCACGCTCAAGTTATGTATACCTGAATTCAAAAATATTTCACAATATCGCATTAATTAAACGTTAGGTTCCATCCTGGTTTACTGAATAATAATAGGCGGAAATTTCACCCTCGTGAAGGAGGAAATGTACTGCTTATTGTGTGACCAGAAAGTGGATATGCAGTCATAATTTGGCTAAATTGTAAGTCTAGGGCTAGAAAATAGGTATGCAGAAAGTTATCAGAAGCGAAGGACTGAGTTTTTATGTCAGTATTAATGGGTAGGATTACTGTTACGCAAATAATATGAGTTTTGGAAGAGGAATAAAAGATATTTGTATTTGAACTGGGACGTCAATGAAAGCTCATGATATCAGGCATTGGTATTGACACACTGTTGATATAAAACACCCATAGAGCTAAAATCACTCGAGATACAACAATATCAAATTAAATAAAAAAAATTCAACATCACAATAAAGGTTTTTTTTCTACAGAACGCAAGTTTTACGTAATATGTTTCAACGAAATATATTATAACTTCTTATCTCGATCGCATACATTTACCCGCCTTCCACATCATAGCACGTGATCTGGTGTGATAATTTAAGTTTGGTCATTTTGTGCGAAGCGATGACTACTGTCAATGCAAATTTATACAAGCTAGCAGACGTTAACGAATCGATAAACCAAAATACATTAAGTCTTTTTATAGATTTATATATGTGTGTTTCAAGTTCATCTGTAGTAGAGCAATAAAAGTACTTAAACATGGCTATTTTGTTGCACCCACCGCTAGCAACGCAACAGTAGCACGAAGATTTATCTCCGCTGATTTCAAGTAACCATAGTAAGTCAGATTTTAGGGATGGATACCTGCCAGAAAAATCTCATGATTCGTGATACCAGAGCTATAGTCACCATGAAGCGCGAAGATGTTGGAAGATGTGATTCCGACTGAACGCGGATAAGTTGTTTAACAAAAATAAAACTGTCACATTTACACTTCAAATAAAAAAAAATATCTATATGCTCTGAACATGTATGGTACAGATGCAAATCTTTATACATACTGCTTGCCTTAATGAGCTAAATATCTAAGTTTTGAATTCTGTTGTACATCATCAAACTTGACTACAACAGATTTACATGATAGGGATACAAATGTTTTTCAATTTCGAGATGATTTCATTTAAACTTACATGGAAGCTGGTAAACATGTAGTCACAGCAATTTATGTTTTAACTCCGTGTAGAGACGTATATTTTCAACCCAATTTTGGAGCCCTTATTGTTTTTACTGACTCAACTTGTCCAGAGTTTAATACTTCTCTAGTTCTAGCTCGTGGATTATTAAAGTACAAGAATATTGTAAATTGTTTTTGATGTATGATTATATCCTGCAGCACTGTTTGTCTCATCCATACTTGGCACTCTGTATAATTTTCAGAGGTAGAAGCTCTACATTTTATAAATTTTATTCAACTTTACTTACATGCATGTAAGCTGGGTCAAAACTTGTAACGCTAATTTGGCCCATTCCGTTGAACCATTAATGTAAAATTTCGAACACTGGCATTTTGGATGACTAGGCACATTTAAACTTTTAATATAAATTAGAGAAGGTATATAAATTTTTCCATTTTTCGTAAGATTCGAAAGGCATCCGATATCTAACGATTATCGGGGTCTCAGCGCACGATATTTGCCAGATTCGAGCTAAAATCGATATCTTTGGTTTTACACCCGAAAGATTCCGAATAAACCGCCCCCCCCAACCTTGACAGGAATTGGGAAGTATATTATCGTTTGATAGGAAAGTTAATATAGTTTATTAAACGTTTTATTTAAAAAATATAATTTATATAATAATAGACATATGTGGAATGCCTCACCCAACTTCTCTTCATCTTTATTAGTGCTATTTCCCCAACACCAAGAAGGGGTTGAACGATTTAGTGTATTTTTGGAATTATTATTTACGATATTTTTATGAAAGCGCCGTATACAAAATTAGCTCTCTGCGTTCGCAGACAATTTCCAAATATCTAGTATAATAATAGTAATAATGCATTTATTTAGCTATACAGCTATTACTTAACAATTCAGAATATAAATTCGCTATCTTAATTTATGTTTTCTTTAACAAACTCCATCACCATTTTTTTAAATAAATTTAAGTGATCTATTGCTCTTATTTCTCGTGGTAAATCGTTAAATAGCCTAAATCCCTTATAAATTAGCGAATTCTGCGCCCTAGCATCTCTAAAATTAGGTAATCTAAATTTATCTCCATTTCTTATATTATATGGTTGACAATCTCTTACATAATTTATGTATTTACTTAAATAGCTAGGAACTAATATATTCTTAATTTTAAAAACGAAAACTAGTACATTCATCGTAATTCTTTGTTTAATTTTCAACCATCTTAATTCACTTAACATAAAATCTATTCTAGTATACCTATCACATTCCAATATCACTCTCATTGCTTTATTTTGCATTTTTTGCAATTGATCCTGCTTTTCCTGTCTAGTTAAATATAAGATTGTACTGCAATATTCGAAATGTGGTTTAATTATAACATTGTACATATTGATCGCTGTTTGGCGTGTTAACCTATTCCTGATCCTTTTTATGAAACCAATCTTCTTACTTACTTTTTTGCATATATACGTTACTTGACTATCAAATTTAAGTTTTGAATGAATTTTGATTGAAAGTTTCCTATCTAGTCGCCAAATACGTGTTGTATTAGATGGCGTTACATCTGAACCGCATCCCATAAATGCCGGTGTGCCTCAAGGCTCTGTTATCTCTCCAACTCTCTTTTTAGTTTTCATTAATGATCTGCTTTCCGTTACTTTCAATCCCATCCATAGTTCGCAGATGACAGTACTCTTGATTTCGCTTACTCCTTTGACACTCTTGCGGAATCCAGGGGGAATGCCGCATGTGTTAAACGAGATTGCATGACTAGATCATTGAATAACGATCTTAACAGTATCCTCGCTTGGGGCAAAGCGAATCGCGTCGAATTCAATGCATCTAAGACTCAAAGCTGTCTCATCTCATTAAAACAAGATCATAACTTAACCACACCCGTTTCTTTTGATGGAGCATTAATTTCTGATTCACCGTCACTAAGCATTCTTGGCATTAATATTTCCAGTAAGTTAAACTGGACAGATCACATCTTCTCTGTTGCCAAAGAAGCATCGAAATGTCTTGGATTTCTGAAAAGGTGTAAGAAATATTTCAGCCCGTCAAATCTAGCGCTCCTCTACAAGTCCTACATTAGACCTAGAATGGAATACAACTCCCATATATGGGCCGGGGCTGGTCGCACAGCCTTAGCTTCATTGGATATTGTCCAAAAAAGAGCCTTCAAGCTCATTGGCGATTTGGTAATAACTTGTCATATCGACTCACTCGAGCACCGCCGCAATGTTGGATGCCTTTCGCTCCTTTATCGCTATATGCATGGTCAATGTTCTGATGAAATATCTAGTCTAATCCCTTGTAGAATGATTCCTGCACGCAATACTCGCGCTGCAAACCGCGCACATCCTTTAACCCTTCAAATTACTTTCGGCCGTACAGTAAAATTCCGAGATGCTTTTTTATCCCGAACAGTGCGAATGTGGAACAGCTTACCATCTTCTGTTTTTCCTTCGGCATACAATCTGCGGAAGTTTAAGGGCGGCACACATCGGCACCTCCGCCACTCTCCTCACATCCCCTAATCCTTTCCTTATCTCCTTCCTGCCATGCTGTGCTTTGCATCATAGGGTATCCCCTGAGCTTGGCTTAATAATATAAAAAAAAAAAAAATTATTATCCCTAAGTATTTTATCTGTTCAACCTCCAGTTTTGTACTACCACTTGCAAATCGTTGATGTACAAAATAAATAGTTGTGTACCCAACACAGAACCTTGAGGAACACCTAGATCAACCCGCCACGACCGTGACCAATGCCCATTAACCTTAGTTCTTTGTCTTCGATTAGTTAAGTAGTTCCTACACCATGTAAATTCTTCGTCTCTAATTCCATATTTCACCAACTTTTTCAGTAGTATACTTCGGTCAACCGTTTCGAAGGCTCTTTTAAGATCTAAAAAGGCACACACACTACCTTCTTCTTTCGATATAGTTGTTCCTTTCATATATTTAGCACCATATTAATAGCCGATTCACACGAATGATTTTTGCGGAAGCCCGATTGGTTCTCACCGATAATACTCACATTTTCCAAATAGGTCTCTAATTGCTGATGAACAACTTTTTCCAGAATTTTCTCGCAAAGCAACAATGCATTGATTGGTCTAAAGTCTTCGGAGTTTTTTGAATTTTTTACGTTTTTTATCGGAGTCACCATTGAATCCTTCCAAATTACAGGAAACTTTCCGGTTTTCATGGAGTCATTTATTATTTGGAGTAATACCTGATTTATCTTTGGAAACACATCCATTATCATCTTTTGATTAACTAGCTTGAAATCCTTTTTGTTATTCATGCCATTTAAGATATCGACCAACTACGCTAAGTCTATACTTCGAAACTTGAATCTGGATCCTACCTCCTCAATTAAATTTCTGTACTGTACCAGTTGAATGTTATCATTTATCTTTTTTACGCTATCAATAAAATACTCATTAAACTTTTCTGCAAGCTGTTGATCTCTTTTATTACCGTCCCCTTAAAGCATATATTACTTATATTGCCTTTTTTCACTGACATACCCATCGTCTTTAATACCTTCCACATCGAAAAAAATTAAAATTTATGTATGGGAACCCTACGAAAGATTTACCCTATTTATCCCATTTTCGAACTTACATCTACAATTTTTTAAAAAGGCCGTGTGCAGAATTTCAACTCTTCTAAGTAAACTCATCGCCGAGTATCGTGAGGATGGACACACGGACAAAATCAAAATATCTTTTAATATTAATAAACCCTATAGATTTCATCTAGGGTATAACAACAACAAATTCAGGCAAGATCGAGACGGGTTCGCGCAATCGGCGGTCTATACCAAACCTCTATCGAAAGAATTTAAGTATATTTAAATCTAATCCCAATTTGCCTGTGATAGCTGAAAAATGAATGAATTTATTTGTAAATTATTTAAACTTTAGATGTATGCATATTTCATTCGTTTTAAACACTGTGTATTGCCAAATTTCAATAATATTCAAACAGATGGACGCAAGAGTAAAAGTGTTGGTCTTATTAGTAAGAGTTGTCTCATAAGTGAACGCAAAAACATTGTTTTTCAGCAACCATATGATCCTGACGAAAAATCCGGCAGTTTTCCTGTTAGCTATGACTATACTACCTACTAACCGTGATAATATTAAGTTTTAGCTTTAGAAACATGGATCAGGAGGCGGTGCTTTTTCACAGATTTTGAGCTATAACTTTATAACCAATTCACACAAAAAACTGCGGATCCCACTCACCCCACATTAAAAATAAAAATAAATAATTAATAATCTCTGACTGTCGAAATATGTGCGTATCACTAAGACCCAACGTTCTGGCAAATTTCAAATTTCTACGTAACGTCGTTTTCAAGAAAAAAAAGTCTGTGACAGGCAGACGGACGGACAAACAGGCGGACAGCTATTAAACTATTTCCTAGTTATATCCGAGTATAACTATAAATTAAAAGTCGTTGTTAATAGTTCGAAATAGGGTCTTAAAGTATAAAAAGTAATCCTTTGAGGCCTTTTATCCAAATATTACCTCAAATTTTAAACTAACGTCGCATGCTTTTATGAATATATCTTACATATATACAATATTCCAGGTGCTCAAAGAAAATTCAATTTCTGATGCTTTCTTAACTCCACGCAAGTCACAGGTTCACATTCATGCCTCTAACTTTAAAATTTTAGATTTTGTTCCACAAAATTCTCAACTTTGTAATGCAAATAAATAATTCATTTCTTGTCTCCGACGTACATTGTACATATGGTATAGTAATAACAGATTTTCTATTGTAGCTAGACTTAGTAAAATAGATGGGAAGGTAGGTGCGGAGGGGAGCAACAGAAACTAGTTTAAAATTTGCATTGAAAAATATATACTTCTAAATCTTCCAAGCAGGAAGCGAATTTGGTATAATTATTGTAAAAGGGAAATTATTGCGCAAAACAAAAGGTTTGTTATCAGTATAGTGTTAATGAAAAATGAAACTGCCTTAATGAGGGAATGAGATAGCAGCCAAGCTGGTGACACACAGATATTGAGTGAAATCGATCAACTCAGGCTTGAACCCAAACCGCTGAGATAATATAAATTCTTGGAGCTAACCTTTGACAGCTGAACTATGACCGACCATTCAATACATAACCACACATATTAACCAACACCTCTTATAATTCATTACACACTGTAAAATGGCACAAAATTTAAGGGAAAAAATCCCTATAAATGTAGGGAATATGCCATAAAATGTAGAGAATATTCCCTACATTTTAGGCAATATTGCCTACATTTCTAGGGATTTTTCCCTAAACTTTGTGGCAACAATTTGTGCCTTTTTACAATGCATCAGATAATAATATAGCATGTATCACAAATATTTAAATTTAAACAAGAGAAAAGTCATGAGGACTTTTACAAAAATATTAAAAATTAAAAAAATTGACAACTAAATCGCTTATTCATTACTTAATTTTAAATATATTTAATCATGTTCCATTAACTAATCGCAGTCCTCTTTTGGACAGCGCTTTTTTCTTACCATTTCTGTCTAAAAGACACTTGAACCTAATCAGCTTTTCTGCTCAATTAACGTTTACACCTCGGGGGGTTATAGTCTTGCAGTAAGTCTTGTCAGAGCATTGAAAGTCTTTCTGTTATCTGATTATCTTTTATTGCTTGACGACTTTTGATGAAATCTGATCGAAGTTTTGGTGTGTTTGTATGTATGTAAATATAATCTTAAGGACAATTACCGTACAATTAAATAATTTTCTTTGATAGATGCTGTCTTCATTTCCTGGCGTTATATGACATTCTACTAATTTTAAGGGGTTCAATAAAGAAATCAGAATCAAATTGTTTTTTCTATACTACTATCTATCACAAGTTACTTAAAATCAAACAAAATTCTAATTTACAGTCAATAAGCATAAGCTTATACAAATATTAATTTATAATTCTTTTCCAGTGTGCTACAGCCATCTCTATCTAACCTTTCCACTGTACATACATATTTATATGGATTTTTAATGTATATCCCACACTGTACCAGGAAATGCGAAAACTCGTGAATAATATGACGAGATCATTATGGAAATGTTCAGTTGGATCTTTGGATATTTTAGGAATATCTCCATATTTGTGGCTATCAGAATAATCCACAATATCTTCTGCTTGCAGAAATATTACCAGAAGGACTATTCTCCTGGAAACAGAACTTAGCATGGCTCTGAAAGCTAATGTAGAAGAACTGATCATCTGTACAGCCGTCCAATCAGAAATTGCAGAAATTTCGCAGTTTCAAAATGGCTGGCTTGCTGCAGTACTGGTATGCTGCCCGTACTCCCGATCTTAACTTGGTAGCACGGACTTTTTCCTACCCCCGAATACTTCTCACCCGTAGAAAGTGCCAATATCCTCGCCCGTATGGGCTATGGCTAAGACTCCAATTGTCACTTCCAAAACCGTTAGGATCTCCGCCCAACCTTCCATACGATTTTTTGAATATCTCAAGATGATCGATCTATGGATAGGTGCTGGAGAGGTATGTGCACATTGTGAATAGACCACTTTGGCCGCGGTTTTAAGCTTCAAATGAACAAAGAAAGTATAAAGTATCTGACAGCCTGACCTATATAGTACACATACTAGATATGAAAGTAGGTAAAATATGATATTCAGTTAATAGTTCGAGCTTCATAACTTCTCAAATAACATTTGTTAGAAATACAAGCTAATAACGCTTTTGGTTTCGAGCCGGCTCATATCGCGTCTTCTTTACCGGAAGTAGAAACACTGTATCTTCCAAGCAATTATCTAACCTATTGTTAGCTGATAGACGTGGGTCATGAACCCTTCGCGATAAAATCTCCATAATGTATGGGCTCGCAATATCAATATTGTAGAATAGTCAACACCAAAATAAACAAAATCCAATAATATTATTAGCAGTCATTAACAAAAACATGTCGAAAAAAACAGTAGCTTTATATTCTATTTTCAGGTAGTATTTTTACCATCAAATAAATTAAACACTCTAACAATGTCGTCAGGGGTCTCAAATGCTCTGTAAGTTCATGACATATTTATAATATGTAAGAACGTATAAACCTAACAAAGAATAGAAATTTTATTTGGTAATTTTTAGTCACACGCGTCTCGATTTTTTTCCATTTCTTATTAACTCCGAAACCTGATTTGGCCTTATTCATTTCTCCTTGCATATACAAAGTTCAATCTCACTCTGTCAGTGAATAAGAATTAGCAAAATAAATTTAGAAGTAGAATTCATTTTAGGCAAGATTTCGTTGAATACCAAAGAACATTTTGCTCGACCCATTCATTCAGATCAAGGAAACCAATGTTAGATTGAAAAATATATATATATATATATATATATATATATATACTTAATCAAAATGTTAATCAAAACCTATCGATCAAGTCGCAATAAATTGAAAATTTCCCTTGTCCTCGCTACTGATAATTTGCATATTCAAGCCTCTAAGTATTTTTTAATGGACGTAAACGCAAAATGATGATTGTTCGAGGTAATTTGAATAAAAAAAATATATATTTATTGTAGGCGGATTTTAATTTCCGGCTGAAGGTACTCTTGGTGAGAACCTTGAAAAAGCACTCCTTGTCACCTACTACATAGAGTACATATTTGGTATATAAAGCTGCAGTCAGCAAAAGTTTTTCTAAATTAAATCAGCTGTGACCATTGCATTGCTTCGATTAAAATAATTTGTCAACGTCTATTAGAAAAGTAATCTGAACCTTTTTTTCTTATTCAATTGAAAAGAGGAATATCACCATAAAAAAGCTTGACTTACTTGTGATTAAAAGAAGACAAAACTCTGAGCTCACTCAACACAATGAAAAAGTTAATGAAAACAACCGGAAATGGTTATTTGTACAATATAAGAATATTTGTCACAGTAGCTGCATTAGTTGTTACATTACCTCATATCCTTTTTGACTTCCGTCTAAAATAAAAAAAAAATATTACAATACGAGAAAATCAGATACAACTTGAATTGATAAGAAGTTACCACGCGTTATACATGTATCCCGTTTCGTATTTGAATCGCAATCTATCCAGGTTAAATAAAAGGGCGCGTGTCAATGTTCAATTATGAATAGATTTACCAAATTGAACGAGTTACTTCACGTTTTTGGTCCAATCTGCTAAATTTTTATTTATGTTATGTACAAGTACTTTACATCCCCGCACAAGACCTGATGCGAGTTAAAAAGAACTAATCTCTACATTGTAAGTGGCTCATTTAGGGTACCGAAAGCCTAAAGTTCCCTGGGGCCTGACAAGATGATTAATAAGGCAAATGAGGGAAAGGACATTACAAAGTTGTAGAGGATGGCTGTTTCAATCCTTAATTGCGATGGTTAAGCTGATATAATTCTAAAGACGTTCTGCAGAATGTATAATGATCAACTTGCCGTTTCATAGGGTATAATGTAATGGCCGGGCCGGTTGACCGATTATTAAGTCTTTGAAGCAAATAACGACGGGATGACAGTTGAGACTCTGTCTTAAACTTTCCGCCATTCTCTGAGAGATAATTTGGTCCTAATCTTGGATCAGTATCGTATCGAGTCTGGACGTGGCACTTAGACTCCAATCACAGCACTGCACAATCTAGTTCAAAAACCTAAGAGTACTGTTTTCAATAATGAATAGAAGCTTTGATAAGTCATGCATTCATGCAGAGATGGGCGTTTTTGCATTACCACTAAAATGGCAGCAACACTAAATTTTAATGATAGTTAAAATATAGGTTGCACTATCACTAAATGATTAGTGGTAGTGCAAATTTTTTATCACTATCACTAAACGAATAGTGGTAATGCATAGTCTATTGCATTATCACTAAACGATTAGTGGTAGTGCAGAGTCAATTGCATTATCACTAAACGATTAATGGCAGTGCAAACATCTTTCACTAGCACTGAACTAGCAACGAGCGAATAATGCATAAAATTTGTAAAGAAAAAATGTCTAGCAAATTTCTAAGAAAAAATTTAGGACTTCCTTACATCATTCCCTGTCGGTCGCAGAGTTGCCATACAATAATTGATTTGAACTAGGTATTTTTTATTAGAAACTAATATTCATAAATACAATGGGTAAGAAACTAAGAAGTTGGTTGATTTTTATATTTTATTTATTAACGAAGACAATTTCTTTACAAGATTAAATGCTCTTATGTTTATATGTTGTATAAGCAAGCCGTGTTTTTTTAGGATTCATACATAATCCCATACAAAATCCACCAGAAATTGCCCAACTGGTTATATTTTCACTGGATAATATATGGCATCTCTGTAGTGAATAAAAAAAAACGGTTGCACAGATTTAAACTATTTACTCCTCTTGCATTTTGTTGTACATATTTTTGGAAATTTTGCTAGTAAGTTCCTATTTGGGACAAATTAAACACCAACGATAAAATATTTAAAGTAAACTAAAATACTTCATTAATATAGAGTCAAATATTTAAAATACTTGAATACTTAGCCACGTTAAAAATATCTGTAAATGAAGTAATTACTTCATATCTGGCATCACTGGACTCGGTCCCCACTCCCCTTTATGTCGTTCAGTGCTAGTGAAAGATGTTTGCACTATCAATGCACGAATTCATTATCACTCATTGATAGTGAAAAGTATTTGCACTACCACTAATCGTTTAGTTATAATGCAATAGACTATGCATTACCACTAATCGTTTAGTAATAATGCAATAGACTATGCATTACCACTAATCGTTTAGTGATAATGCAATAGACTATGTTTAGTGATAGTGATAAAAAATTTGCACTACCACTAACCATTTAGTGATAGTGCAACCTGGCTTTTAACTATCACAGAGGCCTCTAGTGCTAATGAAATAATTAATGCACTGAAAATTTAATGCACTACGCCCAACTCTGCATTCATGTAATTACATATCTCTTTAGAAGAAAAGTCTTGGGTGAAGTTATCTGCCGATAAGTGGATTAGATGCACAGATCGCTAAGGCTAGTTACAGTATGTTTTACCAAGAGAGAACTAATAACTGGTTCAACGAAACCTAGCCTTTTTTAATCTATCACATCCTTGAGTAATCAAGTGAAATATGTTGATTTAACATTGGACTCCAATTTATGCATATAGATAGATCCAGCGCAGCTAACTGGAGCCTAACATCTAAGTCCAGCGTAAAAACACCAATTTTAAGTGTAGGAAATTTTGCTGAATTTATTTGGATTTCTGCTTTGAAAACAGTTGGTTAGAATCCCAAGATCTAGGGCAGTTTACCTCTTGTCCATACACTAACACACCCAAAATGCCTTTTTTTAGATTTAAACACCAATTTTTTTCTATACTGTCAGACATAAACTTCAGGGCACTTTGCATTAAGTCTGGAATTGTTTCATCATGCTCTCCTCTGATTATGATGTCAAGATTATCACCTAGAGCATCATACTTGATTTGAAAGATTTTTTGGGATTTTGTAATAAGACCGGGAGAACTTCTCCCTGTACATAACCCCTTCTCACTTTGATGGTTATGATTTCACTCAGAACAGATGCCGTATTATTCCGATTTTTTAACAGTCTTGCGATTGTTGATGGTTTGCAATCTTTCTCCAATGATGCTCTTTCTATGGAGGAGGACCACTTCTTTGTTGAGAATATGTAGGTATTACATTTTCAGCCAGCCTTTGTGGCAAGATTGCCTAAGGCGTGTGTCGTTGTAGCTGGGCCTTTAAGCCTCTGATTTATCTTCTTGATGACTTAAAAATGCTTAATATGCGTTATATATAAAATTCATTATGCTGTCTCCAAAATATGTACATATAATTGAAACTTTCGTTAAGTATTAAAAAATATTCGACCCATATTTTTTATTTAACCCGCCGACTTGAGGTCTTGGATACAGGGTGACTAAATTTTGAATATTTTCACTGTGGTAGTGTTTTTTAATTTGCTGATTACTTGGGCTGGGTTTACTCGATTCTTTCGCGCGACGTTTCAAATTAATGGTAATAAATGGGATATTCCAAACGAATTAAAAAATAAATAAAAATTAAGTTTTTAATAATTTTGAATTGACGAGAAACATCCCCCCAAAAAGTTTTTTTTTTAATTAGAACATCTCATCATTGAGGATGTTCAGCTCCTAGTTTAGGGGATACAATTTTATTATTAGCGTCTCTGCAAAATTTCATATGAAAATTTTAGAATTTACTCAAAAATAATGATTTTTTTATCAGATGCAATAGAAGAATTTTTGAAAACTTTTATTTTTGCCGATTCGCAATGAAATAAATTATAAATATACAATTGAAAATAAAACATCCGCCTCGTCGGATTTTTGAAACCGGCACCTTTTGCCTTCCCGGCGACTGCTCTTACTTCTGAACTAATGAAACAGACGCTTTTTCCTCTTGAATTTCTTAATTTTTATCTAAACCATCAAGCCGCAGTTACTTTCAAATGGCATTAACCAGTAACAATGAAAGCGCACAAATAATTGACCAACTTTTACAATTTTTTTTTATCTTGTCCCATTCGGAGTATTTATAATTTAATTTAGAATCGTTAAAAATGAAAGTTTTCAAAAATTCTTTTATTCTACGTAATATATGACCGATTCTAAAAACTGTGAGTTCGGTCTCGTATGGGACAAGATAAAAAGCATATCATCCGTTTAGGAGTTACAATTAAGAAAAAAAGCTAAATTTTCACAAAACACCCTGTATCTTAAAAACTACAGGGTGTACGGTCACAGTTAAAGAGGAAAGTCTACATTTTACAGTTTTTATAAAAAAAAGTTATGCTAACGACCTTTTTACAAAAATAATAGAGGTTAAATTAAAAAAAAAAAAAAGTAAGAAAATCCGAAATTTTTAGTTTAGACAACCATAATTCTTGATGGGAGAGGGTATGGAGCTGATTGAGCAGTCGTTGGAAAAGCCATGAAGTTCTGCATACAATGAACTCTTAACTGTGACCGTACGCACTGTAGTTTTTAAGATACAGGGTGTTTTGTGAAAAACTAGCTTTTTTTCTTAATTACCCTGTAACTCCTAAACTGTTGATATCTGGAATTCACTACATACTAAAAATATTGAGCCAAAGAAATAGATTTCTACTTTTTTCCATTTTATTGATATTATAAGACCACTTTTCCTAGTACTAGAAACCTCTGGGCAAGCGTACCTGTTTTCCTATTTTCATTGTAAATTATAAAATATTCTTTAGTCATCATTAAGATTATATACCCAACACGACAAAAGTAAATACGTTATTAATTTTCCCATACTGCCTGGTGTAAATTGGATATTTCGACATTACCTCTACATCGCCCATCACGCCGTAATTCTTTATGGTTGCGGTGATATTGTATTTCCGCTTGTCCTCCAAGCCCTTCCAAATTGTAGTAAAATAACAAATGAGGCATCCGATTTATGAGGACAATAATATTGTATTGGGTTGAGTTTCTAGGGGTGCAAAAATGTTTCGTAAGATGTCATCAATTTTTTTATCTTATCGAATAGCATAATCAAAACAGCCACGCGTGTGACAGATGAAAGTTATGCAAGTAAATGGAGAATCATAAATAGAAACTTCCAATTCAATCTTTCCAATAGTATCAATTCAATAAGTATGCATATAGTAGTTATTGTTTAGAATACATAATGAATATGAATGTCGCTCATGTTACATATCATAATCGCTCCGACCTACCATAGACGGATGTATCTTTTAACTTTGAATATGTGCTTGTCGATGTACTCCGAACTACCAGCTCATATGGTCAAGAACAGGCACAAAAATATGGGTGGATTCCCCGTAGTGTCTACTAGAATGTTGTATTTAAGCCATATTATACTATATATCGGGATCATTGTGATGGCAGTGCCCTCCAATGAAGACTGCGCGCCTAGCATCAGACCAATATTTTTCCTGATAGTAGCATAGTATAAAATGTAGTACGCGATAGTGCTGGCCTCGTTTGAACTACCTCGCCCCCATATGTATCCTCTTCTCCCGACTCTTTTGTTAAATTTGTGACACTCCTGGTAGCAAGAGCATAATCTACTGCACGCTCCTTGCACATAAGCAAAAATGTTTGAAATAGTGGCAGATTGGGAAAATCGAAGATTGTGAGACAAGATGGTGACATGCTTTTCATTCCCGGGCCCATTTCTCTTATAAGCACTTTGGCTTTTGTTCCGATAGTGGAAATTCTACACATAAACAATTTTATCACTGTCATTCTATTTGATAGTTCGCCTGATTTTTGTTTTGAGATTTTGCTTTTCTTACTTATGTACAGGATCTGTATGTATAGAAATAAAATAATATTAATTACAGATTACCTTAAAATGTAAGGTGCAATTTAAGTCTATGTTAAATTTAATTCATGATACAAAACGAAATTCTTCGTTTGTCTGCCAGGTCCGTCTCGTACTATCATAGTTAAATAATTTCCTTTGAAATAACACTGAAAAGCTCCTTTCAAACGACGTTGATAGTGCTATTAAAACTATTAAGTGGAATGAATCGGACCAGTAGAAGGGTTGTAATAGTTTAGTACATACATATATATATATATATATATATATATATGATATACATATAGATGTCCCAGTAAGTATAGTCCATAGGGCGTGTAGCTGGGTGGATTTCTTGATAAAAAGTTCGCTACACCTATGCATGTCCGAGAATGATCCTCTACCCTTGTAAATTTCCGAATAAGTTTTCGCTTTTAATTTTTTTAAATTTATTTCTGAATCTGATTGTACCTATACTTCCAACTCAAAAAATAAGATATATGTATTTAATGCTTTAGGACTAAGTGTCACCAAAAGTAAAGCCTGGAGAGTTCTTCTACCAAATCACCACTATCCATTCAATTATATGTACCTCCGCCCAAGAATTGATTGCGAACGATCTAGTTAGAAAAGGTGGATCTTGCCGTTTAATTTTGCCAAATGAAGAACACATTCCCATGTATTTGTAATCGATTTTGTGGACAGGTTAATCCTAATTCACAAAAAATGGAATAAACAATTTTTTCATAATATCCACGAATGGAGTGAAACAAATCCTCATAGAAAAAGGGCATACTCTTCTTTAAAACGTTTCAGTGTTTGTTTGGGCTTGGGGGGAGGCCTCAAAGTTTATAAAAACAAAAAGTTTCCACAAAACTAAACAAATGATTAAAGACGTATTTTAGAGATTTTAATATATTTTATTTTCTACTTTTTAGTCATAACATTTTCGCTAAAAGCTCATATAACAGTACATAATCTATTTGACATATGCATATTAATTAATTCGCAACTACGTTCTCTTTCGAACTTTGTGGCAAAATTTTCGTTTCTCTGTGGTGAGCAGTTTAGAAGTTTATCGCACATACGTAATTCCATGTCAAAAAAGTTTACATGAAAAATCTGGAAAAATTTATTTCACATCAAAGCCCATATAATTTTTAAACGTAGAAAATTGAAATGTTCAATGTTGCCATGAAATATGTAAAACATTATGCTAAAGCGTTTAAAATAACCATCCCCCCCCCCCGAACCAACATACATCGCTCTCTATACACAAATTCGAAAATCAAATTCGAAAAGCAAAATGCCATTTAATTAGCAAGAGCTTTACTTTGACATCACACACGACCAAAATTAGACAAACCTAAGGGGTGTACTTACCACCCCCACACCAAAACCCACAAAATCGAAAATTTGTCTACCCAATCGAAATGTCCGCATTCACTCATTCTAAATAAAAAAAAACAATGTAAATCCATCCACGTTTACTACCTTTCGTCACGAACGAATCCCTGGACACAAATCTGTTTAGTCAAGCTGATAAAATGAAAATTATTTGAACTCACACAAGAAAGATACACCCACAGTTCCCTGCTCTTTTCATTGTTACTTCGAGCATTAAACAGCCATAACTCAGCCAGAAGTTCTGCCACAGATAAAATGCATCCCAACGTTGATACATACACAGCAGAAAATGTTTCTCTCTAGCAGTTTACAAGGAAACCAGAGCTTATCCAACTAGGTCCAAACTATAGCTGAGAGTATCCGGATAATTTACTATCCGGATTATCCGAGATAATTAGGATCCGATTAATCAAATCCAGTTATCCGGATAATCCGGATCCAGACTAAGCAAAAAAAGGTCAAAATTTCCCTCAAATTGCATTGTTTCATTGGGAAAATATAAATTTCATGATATTCTCATTTTCTCAATGAAAAAACACAATTTTGAAGCTTTTTTTTGTTTAGTCCGGATCCGGATAGTTCGGATCCGGATCTCAGGAATCGAATAGTTCGCAGATCCGGGTATCCGGATATCCGGATATTAGCAAATCCGGATTCAATTTTCAGCTCTAGTTAGAGCTCTACAAACTGCTTAAAGCACTAATAGTCTCTGCAAGACAAGAGAAAGCCTAAATTTCAAATGTACAGTATTCCGTAGTGTAATTTTCTATGTAAAATGCCATTCGTGTATCAAATACTTCCAGCCAACATTCAAACATAATAAATTCCTAATTTAAATTTTCATTGGACGGATATTCCAGTAGA
Source organism: Dioctria linearis (assembly GCA_963930735.1). Taxonomy (NCBI): domain Eukaryota; kingdom Metazoa; phylum Arthropoda; class Insecta; order Diptera; family Asilidae; genus Dioctria; species Dioctria linearis. Next base: position 273,726 of record OZ005741.1, on the reverse strand, counting down.
ACCGCTATAACGAGATATTTCTATACATATATGTATACTTGTGTACTTTTAAATAATTTTAAATTACATAAACATGAGAAAATAACGGGCTATATTTATTTCACTTGGTATTGTGACTCAGGTGCCAATTGCACCGAATAAGGTCAATATATCAATATATATTGTCATATACTTATATTATATTATTTCATCCCAGTTTGAACTTCATTCAAAACTCATTCTCCCATATTATAATAAAATGAATTAAGCATAAATTGAATTTAATTATTAGGCAACATTCTATTCTCACGATTTGCATATAGGTACTTATCTACATACAGTGTCTTCTTCTTCTTCTTGATATGTACAATGTACATCACTGTGTATCACTAAATCCCTTAAATCTAATTGCTACAATTATTCCTGCCGTCATTAAAAGTATCATTTTAAGAGGCAACTAACAAAGCATATCGAATTAGTTTCTTGAAGCTATTGTACTGCAGCAAAACTTTCTTTGCATATTCTCTACGTAGAACAGCTCTCAAAACTGTCACATGAATAGGATGCTTCTATAATGTGACTGTACTTTCTCTTTCAACAGTTTTAACTAACACACTAGTCAATTTTTAATACAAATATTCCTATGTAAATCTAAAGTGGAAGAAAGAGAACTTGCAGCATGCACAAACTTTGGAAAAGGAAAACAAAAAAATTAATAACAATTTGTTCCACTTTCCATGCCATTCGGCTTGGTAGAACATCTCTATGCACGAACACCACTTTAGGGTCAAACAGCTGTTTAGTTTATGGAACAATAAATTTGTAAGTAGTTTATCGAGATCTGTACTTACATAAAACTCATACTTCTTCCCGTAGATTGTGAAACTAGCTACCGTTTCATATCCGTATCATCCTTAATAGTTCCCTCTTATGCGAGAAATTTTGAGTTTTTTTCTTCTTTTTAATTAAAGTTCTAAAATTCACTTTTCAGTAGTTTTTTTTAAGCTGTTCTATACTATACTGTGCCTGGGGGTAGCGAACCCAAATCTCGGGAGTTCGCTTTTAAACAACAATTTATATGAGTACCCGTGCCAAAGGCACGCATAGCGCTGGGCACATCATAGATAGTTACATGGTAGATTAACATTGTAGCAAAATAAACGATAAAAGTACAAGTATAGGCACTTAGAATATAGTATAGTCTAGTGAAATGTAGCAAACAACATAGTAGTTCAACATCGTAGCAAAATCGTAGCAAAATACATAAAATTTACAAGTATCGGCACTTAGGACAAAGCACCGCCTAGTAATATATAGTAGAATAAAGTTAAATAAATACATAGTAGTTTAGCATTGTAGCGAGAGAAGCAATAGAATTACAAGCATAGGTACTTAGAGCATAGTAAAGTTTAGTGATACGTAACTCGTCTAGGAGTCGCCTCGCGAAGTTTATCAAAAATATTTAACTAAATTGTTAAAATTGCTGAATGAAATATTTTAAAGTGCACAATATATCGAGAATAATTAAAATAGCTGCAAAGAATTGGTAAAAGTGTACAAAATATTAAAAATAATCAAGCTATTCTCACAAGTGCTTATTGAAACTGCTAAAAGAGTTTATTACTGTAGCTACTACTCAATTGCATGTAGAGGTCAAAATAAATAGTAGAAACTTCAACTTTCGCTGTGTTTTTAAGTATAAAAATTTCCTCTTAATAATATTCCCTTCAATCACTTCTTTCTGGACGTACCAGGAAGCACTTGGCATCGACAACGTAACATTGACGAGTGCAAAAACTGAAAATTTCCTACGGAAATCGACATAAGTTACACGATATTCTACCACACTCGATAACACAGTCAAAGACTTCTTGTCCAGAGTGAAAGCACTATTTTCTCCGTGTTCTGCTTAATTTGCACCGATGAGAGAATCAATTGGAAAAATTTCTCTGGCATATGTTGCTATTAATATCCACATAGATATCAAACAATCCTGAATAAAAAGTATTGTTTTCTTGATATTGAAAAAGCTTGAAAAAACTAATTCATTTCATTTGAATTGTAATTTTCGATTGAATAAGAAAAATCAGAAAAGGTTTGCATAAGAATCCTTTTAATTAAAAGAAACTGCAATGCTGCTACATACATAATTGAAATTAAGGTAGTAATGAAAAGTTCTACAGGTTATCAAAGAAATTTAAACATGTAACTTGGTATTTCTTTCACTGTGGTCTTAAAATTCAACGGGCATGCCAAAGCTATCATGAGATATGAAAACTACGCATACGCACTTTGAGGGACGGTTTACCCGCTGCAAAATAGCAACGAGTAAACTGCAATAGAAAACTCACTCCATTCTAAATTTTTTCCTAGCTTTGGTCTACTTATTGGTTCTTTAGCAACGCTAATTTTGCTACGACATAAACTTTCTCGTAATTCTAAGGAGAAATAGACAAACATTAAATCGTTAATGTACGGCTAGCTACTCCTAAGCGTGGAAGCTCGAATGTGTAGAACTATAGGAATGAAAAAAATATATGAAATTGTGGTTCATTTAATTTTCTCATCGTAGTTTTACATTCTCGACACGCTCTAATCGAATCAAGGGCCCTAGTGCGGTCACCTTACTCCCTTATAGCTCCTGGGAAACTAAATAAGTAGGTACTTATGAAAAAGCAGAAAAGTTTCCATCTTATTTAGCCAGAATAATCTCTTAAACTTTCGCGAAAACGATTCAAATTGAAACGACTGTTATTCCTTATACTATGCATGCTGATGATTTAATTTCTATTGAATAGATGTAATCGTTTGATTATTCCATACCTCCCTTCAGAAGTTTTAAGTCCTCAAATTTTCTGCTTCTCCATTGGCATTATCTACCATAAACGCAGTCACGTTGCTGCCCAATTGTAAAGCCGCCGAAAAGTAAGCTTCCGTTAGATTTGCGTATGCTCTCCATCTAATTATAATTACAGCTTTGAACTGCTAGTTTGCCTGATGAAAAGATATCTACATCTTATTATCCTTCTTGTGGACATTCAAACTATTGTCAAATTAAAATGAACGAAGTGACGAATGGTAATACATATTTAATAAAAATAAAAAAATGCAACCACAGACCATTTATATGATAGTGTTTTCTTTGGAACAAATTTCATCATCTTCCAACATCAAGCTATAAAATACCACCCCCTTCAGTTGAAAATTTATATTTAATATGATGAATTTTAAGGAATTCCTTGCGTGTACACAATAATTATGAATTATACAATGTACACTATTAGAATAATATAGAACCGAGATAATATAAGAAAATCCTTTATTGGTAATTCAGGATATCCCACGGAGTGCCAGTTGTTCACCGGCACATATATATATTGCAAGGAATTAGAGGTACAGGTAGGTGGTGATAAAAACTTTTTACGAATTTAAAAAGTTGTTTCGACTTTAGTCAAGATAAGGTCCATTCGTGGGAACTTGCTGTAGTCCAGAACTGCACTCAACTTCACCAAACCATTCGTTTATAAGGTGTACACTTGATTGAATTACACCAAGCCATTCCTTTGCTTGTCAAAATGTGGTGTAGCGTACAGTGAGTGTAATTTTTCAGCACCATCGAAATTATGCATGTAAACAATGTAGAAAAGATGATTCGACAATATTGTGATTTGCTTAGATTATATATCAAGGTCATTTGTTGATCTTTTCTTAAGCAACTGTGTAATAACAGAAATTAGTAAATTGATACAAGTGCGCTCAGTAATTTAAATAATTGAATTGATTTGTGGTAAAACAAACAAATAAGTGTACTCAAACATCTAAAATTGAATTTGGATAAAACAATAAAAAATTAAAAGTGTCATTAGTTGACCCGGTGGACGCACCAAAGTATTTATATCTAAACTGCTAACCATCCTTCAATCGGTTGCAAAGTCAGCACTGAAAAACCGCTGATTTCTGGTGCTGGTGTAGAATTACACTTCTGAGTTATACTTGCACCGAAGCAAACGAATGGTTCTATAAATACATTTGGAGTAAGAGGAAAAAATATGGATTTCGGCCAAATAAAGGAGGGCAAATAATTAACACTGAAAGGAACAGCACATCATATGTTTATTTAACTTAAGCAGGATTTCATCCACTTTTTCTCTCTTAAAATTTGTTTATATATAAACCTAAAAGTTCAAAAAAAAATATTACAGCAACCACATATTATTCAGTTTATTAGAGAGACTTAATTTTGCTCCCTAATACTAATGAACACTAGCATTATAAAAAATAAACAATTTTAAAAAAAAAAATCTTTTAGAAATGTAGTTGTAGTCCTATTAAAAATATGACACAAAATCGCTAGAATGATGCAGAATAAAGAAACAAACAAAAATAAAATACAATGCAGAAGCATAAATGAACTATGAAATTTAACAAAAACTTAATTTAAAAAAATCACAAAAAAATCGATAACAAAATATCGATCGATGAATACTATTAGTACATGCATCCGATATTAAGGATGTTTTTACGCTAAATTATCACAAATTAAATAATTGTGTGGGAATGTTCATGTAAGCTAGTGACGTACAATTTTTATGACTAAAATATGCAAAATATAAAGAGCCCTATTGATTGCTTTTCAAATTTCAATGGAATATTTCAAATTGTTCTGTCTCAGTGATACTATAATTATTCATAATGCTCGTACAATAAAATATTGAATAATAAATCGCTATAAATGTTTCGCACGAGCAAATATATAAAAAAAAATCAAAAACCTTATTATAATTCTGTCGTCATACGATTCGTAAGCGCTTGAACGCGTCTGGCATTGCAACTTTTGCATAGAACATGATCATCCAAAGGGTAACATCCTCTACCTTCTGCTTCCGAAGAGAGCAGAAGCCCACAGTCCTGATATTAAATATATCAAAATGCATATTATTGAATTGTAGTGAAAGTAAATTACTCTTATTTATGTATCTTACCTCGCATTTGTAACAAGCAAAGTGGAAGCTTCGATCAAGAGCAACAACACGAACAGTTTCTTCCTGACCGGGCTCTGGCATTATTGGTTGTCGACAAACACAGCACCGTGGAGCAAATTTCCTATATTTTTCAACAAATTTTATAAACCAACAATCAACAAAAGTTCTGATTAGATTCGAAATAAGAATTCATAAGTAATAACAACGATCACACCGAAGCCATTTCGAGTATTTATCGAACCAACGTATTACAATAAATTAAATTAACCTCTAACCAAATAAAATGAAATTTAGGGCGTTATTATGATACACGAATCATATATAGGACACTTACATCAGTGACCATATTTCGCAAAATAAAATATCTTCGATGCTAGATAACTATTAATTTATATCCTGAATTCATAAATTCATATAAAGGGGCACCGCTACAAATTAAATTAAAGGGTATATGCGAACCAGTGCTAAATAAAGAGTTGCAATGGCAGTAAGCAGAATCACGACTAGTCGTGTAACTAGGCAATTGTATGTATATTAATTGAATTAAATTATTAGCTGTGGTCTTTTGTGTCCGCAAAACAGGGCAGAACAAGATACACAAAAGAACGCCACATATATTTCATAGATTTATAAATAAAGCTAACAGTACAAATAATTCGCTTCAATCGACAGAACAATTTGTTCTCTCCAGTATATGGGAGTTCTAGAACAAGGTACACAAAAGAACACAGCTATTGATTAAAAATATACCGAAGATGGATGTGCTCTCTTAAATTCGACACTTCACGGATTTCGTTTTCGATATGCCGAATCAGTATCATTCCGATAATAACACAATCAACAGCAGTTGATGAAATCGTAGGTACTTTAAATAATATTAATAATATTATATTTTGTTTTCCTATCAAACTTCATATAATACCAATAAACGCATTCAGACAGCAAATGTAAAATTTATTTTATTTCAATCGAATAAAAAAATTATGGTTAAAATTAGCAAACAGAATCAACAAAATGAAGCAAAATCAGAAAATAGTCTAATTTTCCATTCTTGAGTAAACTTAACAGACCGTGTTTTATTTAATTTGTCCAAAGTTTCATTTAATTTGGATAGAGTATAATTTATGGAAATGTTATATGGATATTAAAGGACAGGTTGAGAGAAGTGCACGTCCCTGGATATTAGGAACATCGAAAATTTTTTGATAATAAATATGTGGTATTGTTTTAACCAAAAATTAATATGCAACTGAACTCAACTCAGTAACTCATGCATTGCGGGCAAAAATAAAACGAACAGAATGTGTCCTAGAATTATAAGCTATTCTACTCCTAAATATTATTCCATTAAGATTTAAAACTTACTTATGAAAGTCTTCAATACAGTAATTTTGATTTGTTGCATCAACTGTAAATGGAATGCCGTCAAGACTGTTGCCGCAAACGACACAACAAAAACACTGCGGATGATACGGCTTTCCTGTTGCACGCAAAATTCTCTCAAGTATGGGTTTCATGCAAACTGAGCACTTCTCAAGTGTATTTAAATAATCCTCTTCGCAATATGGTTTCCCCTCCAACGCATAAAATGGTTTACCTTGTAGATTAATTTGACACTGTGTACAAGTAAAGCATGCAATATGATAGATTTGTTCCATAGCAGTACATCCAGAATTTTCCCCCACAACACGTTCACCACATTTAACGCAAATTCCTTCAAGTAAATTAGACACATAATTTGTATATTGAATGAATACCAATTCCAATGTCAACAGAGCCAGGAAAAAATTTTCATCATCTCACCATACCATAAGTATCGACATCAGCACCAGAACCCATGGAATGTACAAGAAGATCTGTCAGAGCTTCAACTTCAGCTTCCTTATGATTTGATAATTTTCCACTGCTTCCACTCTGTGTTGTTATACCAACAGGTGTACCAGATCCAGCACTTTGTGGACCATTCACATAGGACGTATATAATGAATAATTAGAACGCGAAGATAGCTGACTAGGAGGGCGAGGATTTATTGGCTCATAAATTGACTCGTACGTTGAGGAAGCCTAGTTTTGAATATTTGTTTAAAATAAATTTTGCATTTGTATTATATAAGAAAACTATTATATCACTATAGAAATAATACAGCATAATACCTGCGAAAGCGATCCATAACCATAATACTCTGAAGAATTTAGAGTACTCTGTGTGCGTGTTAGTTAAAAGATTAAGATTTGTTTCATTTAAATTGAAGATAATTATTTAAGTGATAGCTAAGAAGCATGCCAATACATAAAAAAAAACAGTACACGGGAGAACAGGTAGAAATGAAATTAAACATAAAGACGAAGTTTCATTACCAAATATTTTTTTAATAATTAACAAACAACTGAAAGTATGTCACGTAACCACAAACTGCTTATAGATAATAAATAGCAAGACCCAGTAACTCAATTGAATACAAACATATTCGCCGAAAATATATACAAAATGCAAATTTTCTATAAAATTTTGTACATAGATATCGTAGTCCAAACCACATTCGAAAATCATTTCTCACAATCATTCATTCAAGGAAAAAAAAAACAAAATAACTGAGGAAAGATATGAAAACTTAAGAGTTAATAGTTCTGGTGTTAAGACATTTATCCATTTGTGGGTACTTTTTTCAATGCGACATATCTCAGGGGATATTGTAGATAAACCCTTTCACATACAGTTTCTTTCTTAAAATGAACCCGTCGATCACCCATTCTAGGGTAAACATCTTAAACCAGAACACTCTGTATATTGGTTGGGAATGAAATTGAGATTAAGGGGGATCTTGGATATCAAGTCTTCATATTCTTATTACAAGTAGTGACATCCAACACAACAGAATCATGCCTTGTCCAAATCAGTGTATACGGGTACAGCTTGCCAATTTTTTGCATAAAATATCACAATATCATTAGCTGAGTAAAGTTTCAAACGTCAAACTGAGCTATTGTGAAGGAATTAGTTAACCGGGAGAAACGACATACTTAAAAGCAATTTATGTGCTTTAATAGTAGTGATATTTTTTTGATGATTGTTAGTTCACCTTAAATTATAGGTTCATTTAGAATGCATGTGCAAGATCCTCATGTACCATGACATACCTAAGGTGATTGGTTAGGAAAAGGTTTAACACAAATTTACTAGTGGCAGGAAATATATAATGGGGTAATATATTTTAAATTGAGAAAAACGAGAGCCACAGTCAACATTGCAGTGATGCTGCACATTTGAGTAGCAATAAGAGATTCAGAACAGACTGGCAATTAACTGAGATATGTAGTACTTTTTTCACATACGCAAGCAGACAAGGCCTTTTATTCCTAACAGATCTTACGTCTGCCTTTCATACTATTCACTATTTGTATATACAATCCATTCAACGTAATCGAAAACGTACTCCAAAATACTACCTTTATCATTCGACTTATTATCGCACCAATGATACAGCAATATGAAAATTATCAACAAGCTAGCTTTATAATTTAAGATGATCACAACTTACCTGTGAGCTAGGTCCATAGGCACTATAGTCGTTGTGGTAGGAAGTATTAATATAGGTCTGCTGAGCACCCGAATCAGTGGAATCCATAATCTGTGACTGTGCAGAATGTATCGAACCAGCTACACTATTGTATGACTGTATTGGATACGATGGCAACTGTGGGAAATTATCTGTAGCTCGTCGTAGCTCACTATAAGACGAACTAACTGGACTAGGAGGTGGAGGTAATTCATCTTCGCTTGTTTGATTTAAATATTCAAGTGATGATGGATCCGGTAAAGTAAGAGGTACAGTAACGTTTTCCATAGGCGGTGGTGGTGGTAGTTCATCTAGAAAATATTATAAGAAAAATATTTGAAAAATGTGTAGATTTATTTTGTTAAATCCTATAAACATTACAATAATGAAACTAAAAGCCGAAATAAGAGCACCTACAAATACCCCTGCAAGCAGTGTCAGCGTAATTTATAGTTTCAGGGCAGAGCTTTTTTTTTATGTGGAAATACGTTTCGTTGGTTGGATTATTTAATTTTCAACGATCTCCAGCTGTGTCTGATTGCCAATCGAATCAAACTGCAGTGAAAAGTAACTTCTCGTATTATGTACAAAGGGGCCAGAATTAAAAAGATCATTGAAAATTCAACAATAACTTCCAGGAAAAAATTCATGCCATTAAATTTTTACTAAGGAATATATTGGAAGACACTTCTGTAGCATGAATATTTAAATAACATCGGACAGTTAAGTGGGAAACAGAATGTGGCACTGGCGCTAGAGTTCGAACTATCAAATTAAAATAGCACGAATAGCGCTCCCTACTATATGAATCTAAGAATATCACAATATACCTGATACAAAGTACCGCGATAAGCTCGATCATTTTTCCGAATAACAGTGAGCATTTTGGCCGGATTACATTAGCAACGCCGTCGTTTTATGTCAAAAATATTTAGAGACAGTACTGCATGTATGAAATGCATTACATTACCTACACCGGCGTCGTCGTCGACCCATCGCTAATCCTAATTTTCACGCTGGCGCTCCATGGCTGCCAATATGCAAGATCTAAATCTATTATGAAAAAATATGAAAATTGAAACGATATTTGAATTTCTGAAAATAAAAGATTTTATACTAAAAAAAAGTGGACTTGAGGGAAAAGAAAGTATCTTCTTTATTATTATTTAAAATTTTATTGCAAACCGGCAGGATTACAAGCAAATAACTCGCCTATAAAATGTAAGGGAAATTAATGTATGGCGCTGCCGCACAGTGTTAATGTAACTTGCCCTGCGTTTTGTTCGGCGTTTGACGACGACCACGCCGGCGTCTGCGTTGTTAATATAATCCAGCCATTTAAGTGTCAAACACAGTTCTGACGTTTCGACTCGATTCGAGCACAATTGTTCCGTTCGGTTTCAAGCACTTGACTTTTAAATGCTGCCAGATTTTGTTTTTGCGCTCTATGAAAACATTCTTTTTTGTCGTATAATTCATGTCTTTTTATATTTCCTCAACAAAAGACCTTTCATCCATCTTTGTGTATAAACAAATCTGTACAAATGATTTCTCCAGGTTATGTCATCAGTCAAAGTTGAAATTTGCTCAACTTTTCCGTTTCGATTCGATCCATTTGGTGTTATGTGTCCAAATGCACATATGACTTATATAAACAAATTTGACATTTGTACGAATCGAAGCAAAATGGTGGAATTGTGTTTCCCACTTTACAATTTCATTCAAGGGCAAAGTTTGCAGCAAGAATGCTTACTTCTCAAATTTTACAATTACCAGCTTTTACAATTACATTTTTTATGTGCAAATAAAATAATTCACTACGAGATATTAAAAGAACGCCATACTATCACAATGCAGGTCTACAGTGCTATGCGAAACACAACTTCACAAAATGAAAAATGTTTTCGTTAACCAAAATTGTCCGCTAATCCTGTAGAACTACGAAAGGCACCAAGCATAATTGCCTGGGAAATCACATCGTCAAACGAAAGGAACTCATCTTCTTAACACAGAGATACCAAAACTGCTTGTCATTCCGCATGCTAATGCATACACTCGAACAATTTTTCATTATGTGGCACTTTCTGACACAGAAGAAATCAAACCTGACGCAAGGTAGTAAAACCTACGTATATATATAAATCACATGTAACCCCCGGGTAAGTGTCGGAAAAATATAACGATTCCTATACTAGTATCGACTAAAAGGTAATCGCGTAAAAGATTTGCTTTCGTAAACTCGGTCATTGACCGTGTATCTTTTTTACCGCGTGTTCTGTTTTTAATATTGGCAGCACTTGTGATTTGTGCAATTATCTATTGAATCTATTGATAATACAGGGTGGGCCAAAAGTCACCACTGTTCCGTATGTGAATCTCTCCATTATTTATTCTACAGATATTATTTATATTATCTAAAAAAAAATATATATAAACGAAAAAGTTATTAAATATTTAAACCCCATGGTGACTTTTGGCCCCCATGGTGACTTTTGGCCCACCCTGTACAAGATTCCTTATAAAAATAAATAAATAATACTAATAAAAAACCTAACTAAAAAACCTACCGCTGTATCCCCCTCCGACTTCGGACCTATTAGCTTGTTGTGTTTCCTTTCGAAGGTATTTGAAAAACTTCTATGTTATCAAATCCAGAAGCATTTACGTGAAAATGAACTTTTGAGCAATCTCCAGTCAGGCTTTCGGCCTGAATATAGCTGTGGAACGGCTCTCCTAAAAGTGTCTTCTGATATTCGCTCTTCACTCGACAAGCGAGAGGTAGCTATATTGTTGCTTCTGGACTTTTCTAAAGCATTCGATAGTGTTTGTCACAACAAGCTTCTGAATAAACTGTCCAGATATTATAATTTCTCGTATAGTGCTGTTAACTTAATGAAGAGTTTTCTTACACAGAGAGCTCAAAAGGTAATTCTTGAGAATGGTAACCATTCTGACCTCCTTTATCTCACCAGTGGAGTTCCACAGGGATCTATCCTAGGTCCACTGTGTTTCAGTCTGTACATTAACGACTTACCTTCCGTGATCCGTGATGCTAACATACACATGTATGCAGATGATGTGCAAATTTATCTTTCTCGTCCTATTGGACTCATCGAAGACTGTGTGGCCCGCGTTAATGATGACGTGAGTGAAATATGTAAATGGGCTTTAAATAACAATCTCAATCTTAACCCTGCCTAGTCTCAGTGCATTGCTTTCTCTCATGGTCCACTAGACACTTTGTCATTACCACATATCAAAATAAATGGCATCACTATCCCATATGAATCCAGAATCCGTAACTTGGGCGTTCTTTTAAATTCCACCATGAAATGTTGCGACCATGTCGATTTAACTCTATCTAAAATCTACTCCACCTTGCGTCGTCTTTGGCTCTCTGCTAGAATTCTTTCTCCCAAGTTGCGTTGCCATCTAGTCAAATCGCTGATCTTGCCATATTTTAGTCAAGGTTGTCTTGTATTTCCTAAGCTTGATTCTCGATGCTTTAGAAAATTGAATGTAGCACTTAATGACTGTATTAGGTTTATCTTTGAACTACGAAGGTATGATCACATATCTCATCTTAGTTTTTCGTTGCTAGGGTGCTCGCTGAAGACTTACTTTGAGCGACGAATTTTAATGTTTCTGTACAAACTAGCTTTTTCTACACAGCCTTCTTATTTGTACAATATGATTCAGCCTTTAAATACAAGTAGGGGATATAAATTTCGACTGCCCAAATTTTGCACCACTGTGTTTGAAGGATCTTACACTGTTCAGGCCATTCGAATCTGGAACGCTTTGCCCAATAGTCTGCAGAGGGCGGGCTCGTTCGGCGCATTCAGGAGACTGCTTATTTCTTACCAGACTCACTTCACCTAGTCAATGTTGTAGGTAGAGTTGATTTTTGATTTTATGTATGCATATTCACCTTTTTACGTATCTCATAGATTTATTGAATTTTAATTTTAATTTTCTTACTTTTCTTGTCTACATTTTCTCTTTCTCTTTCAAATAATGGATCAAATATCTATGTTAATTTCTAGAAGTCACTTGTTATACTCGGGATCACATACTATGCTTTTTATTTTTAGTCTTAGTTGTTAGATTAACTAGGTTTTTTATGTGTCCAATTTTTTCCCCTATTACATAAATACTTACTATAAGATTGTAAATCTTGAAGTGTTTTTTACATCTTAATAAATAATAATAATAATAATAATAAGGTTATAAAAATTAATATGGGGTTAATGAAAAGAAAGAAACTATGGAATTTAAAAAAGTATTCTTGTTTTCAATTAGATTTTTTTACGCTCTATTGGTATTAATGACGCTTGCTCCAAGTGCTTAAGAGGTTTATCTACGATTTTTTTTTAGCATTCTGAGCAATAATAAAGATACACGCTCAAGCCGTTCAAAGCACTCTGAAAATAAAGTTACAAGAAATCGGTGTTCAGAGCGATCGGAGTGCTCTGAGCAGAATATAGATACATGCCAACTAGTTCATATTCAATCTCTCCACATTTCTGTCGATTTTAAAGCGTGCATAAAAAACTACAAATTCAATAATATATATACATACATATATATTGTATAAATACGGTAAATATTTAAAAACCGGGCTATATTTTTACGGAATATCAGGTTAAAAAAAGGAAATATCAGCACTCCTATCCGGAAATACACGGCTCATCGAAATTATTGTAACATATGTTTAGTTGCTAAGATTCTCAATTTTGTTTTTCTATAATTTTTATTTTATTCTACCTTACAATACTATGTTAGTGGATTTGCTATTGTAAAATGTTCTTTACTTTCAATATTACTCTGCTCTAAGCTCCTACTGCTAGTTTATATGATTTTTTTGGCTATAATATGTATCTACTTTCTATGATGTGCCTTTGATTCCATCGATTATACCAACTATCTATTACTTACTCGATGTACCTAACGTTGTAACGTAGCATAAGCTGAGGTTCTCCAATAAATGCTTTTCTATTCTATTCTATTCTTTGGAGCTCATAAATAAATAAATGCTTATGTTTATGTTTATATGTTAAATTCGGATAAAACCATAAAGGTTTTTAACTTACCGGCAACGCCTCCACCGAATCCCACGTTACTATATACGATATCACCACCAATCGCCCTTGCCGGCTGAGTTGTATTATGATGTAAAATATTACTATAAACGATATCAGAGTCACTTTCGTTCTTCGCGTGAGGAATATTGGAATAAACAAGAGAACTTGATGCACTGCCATTAACAGAACTAGCGGTTGCTAAGTTTGGATTAGAACCTGGAAGCATTCCTTTCTTTTCCAATTGTTTTTTATGATGCTCTAAAGCTTCTAGTTGCTGTTCTAGGATTGCGGGATTATCTAAAGTCATCTTCATATTACTGTAAATATGATGGGAATTGTTTGCAGGCTTCCTTTTTGTCGCTGTGGTTGTCAAGGCAGGTGTAGCAACTATTACTGCATCGGTCTGCAAACGTTTTGAATAATTGGGTTGGCATAACTGCTTAACAATACTCTGCGGTACCTAAATAAACGAACAAAGAAAATGTAAGACTTATTTTTTCAGCATCATTACAACAAAAATTGAAAACTGGTTAAGAAAAATTATTAATTAAGAAAAAATAAATAAACAAACAAATATGAAACTACCTGAGGTGAATTTTTCTTATTCGGTTTCGGTGGTACCGCAGGACCAACTTTTTTGTGGCACTGATTTTGCTCGAACAACAAATTGTGTCTTGGCGACAATGAACGACTGTTTATTAATTTCAACTGAGCTAATTGTTCATCTAAAGCATCCATTTTATAACAATAATATAGGAGAACAACTTTATAAAATTCCCACGCCTTCCTAACTCACTCCACTTCCTTGTTCACTTTGACTTTCCTCCTCTTCTTCTTTTATTAATTTGAGGATTGGCTCTATGAGCCCCACTCTAGTGGAACGGCACCCGGGTATGTTCACTATTGCGCCTGGCCCACTGCCTGTCCACAATGGAATGAAAACCCATGGTACAGAGAAATTTCGTCGTTGTCAAAAATGTATTAGAATAACTTGTATTCTCTGTACCGTGGGCGTGCTCACTGCCACCTAAATAGTGACTTTTTGTCGACTACCAGTCACTACTGAGCGTTCACTCCGCTAAATTCTGACAGTTAACGACTACACTGGACTACGACTATCGTTCACTCCGCACTTTGAATGTACCAAATAGTCGACTACGCTCAGGAGGATAGTCGATGGTAGTTGATTTGATACAACCACACTAACACTACGTCAACGACTAAGCTACCAAAGTAGCAGTGAACGCGCTCCGTGATGAGAGCCCAAGGTATATAGAATACTAGTTATTCTCATTCAAACTTGACACTAGAGCTGTGACGTGTTTCGTTCTATACCGTATGTACATTTATATTGAACTGACAGAGAGAGGAGAGAGAATATTTTGTTCTCTGTACGGTATTTTCCTATACATTCGGACACAAATGGCGGAACGTGGATCGTAATGAGAATACCCTGTATCTCTGTACCGTGATGAAAACCCCTCGCAAGGTACGGAAAATACATGGATTCTCATTAAATTTGGACACATGTTCTGTGACGTATTTCGTGACTAATTTATATATTCCTGTATGAAGGACAGAGTTTAATTATCGTAGCGTGCTGCATGCAGCAGCAGTTTTTAGGCAGTTTTTACCAGTGGAAGAATTCAAGTTTCGATCGCGAGCACAGGCACCATACCAATGCTACTGCAAGCAATTTAGCTCCGGCCGGTTTGAAATTGCGAAATTTCTGATCGGACGGATGTACAGATGTTTACCTGCGATTTGAGGTGATAATATAATGATTGAATAATCATTACGTGTTGTAAATTTTTGATATAGTTATTGTTTTTATCAAAAACTGTGATTTAATTAAACACGCACACAGGCTCTACGCGGAGCAAAATTATTGTGCTGGCACGTTTCAGCACAAGGAGAATACCCCATGACAAGCAGTGAACTGTCAACAAAATTATCAAAAAATTGCGAAAACAGAGTCTCATAATTTCTAGATATTTTCTTTGTGTTCACAATAATATTGCTACGCTATACCGCTATTCCCGAGGCTATTTTAAATACATGTTCAAAGAACTTACAGTTTTGATATAAATAAAAACTATATTACAAATTCACTGCACGTAATTTTGAAATTTTAAAGTTTCTGATTCGATGGCTGTTGTTTACCTTTGCCTGTAACTTGTTTGAACACGTACCCAATTAAATTCAGTAATTATATAAGGAACTACCGCGGAGCAATATTAATGGGTTGAATGCTGAAACGTCATGTCTAGGCACAAGTTGAGGAAAATACACCCGCTTCGTGCTGAGCCGTGTAAGCTGGCCCAGCTCCAAATATTGAGAACTGATTTTTAAATTAAATATGGCAGCACTAGGAACTTGGGCTTTATAAATTAAAAAAATGTTAGTTGTAAACGCAACATGGATTGAATTTCAGCCATATTGGAAATAGTTCCTGTGTGTATTCTGTATACGGGTTTCTCTTCCTCTCTGTGTAAAGGGAAAAATTTTCTGAGTGCGGTTTTAATAAATTCAGCTGGCCGAATAAAAAAAGTATTCTGTGTTAAAACAATAAATTGTAAATTTTCATTTGTTGCCATTCATTTTAATTAAAGTTTTCTCGAAGTTACTGAAAAGAGCAGTAATAAAGTAAAAAGGTCGGCTCTCTTGCATAGTCTGCGGCTGAAAGAAGTGCTCCTAGATCATATTGCAGCTCTGCTGTGAAGTGTGAACAATTCAATCGGCACTTTTTCTGTGAGAAATAGCGTAATTGCTGTTTGCTGTTGGTGAAATTTCATCTTTTATTTTTTTAAATAAAGAACGGATTAAATTAGCATTTATCGGTAAGCTGAAATGTAGGATTATTGTTGTACATCAAATTATTGACGGCCATCTTTTTAAAAAAGTTTTTAGTTTTTCCTCCTTAAGCAAGGTATTCGTGTAAAGTGTTAGCCTTTGCAGTAAATATAAAAGGAAAAGATAAAGTTGCAGCGAAGTGTATTGGTAGTTATAAATAGAGCGTCTGTATATGTGAATTTTTTGATTTGACAAGTTCTCTGGGTGCCATTCATTTCATACGTCATCAAACCTATTTTTTCTAATTTCAATTTCGATAGATTTTGATTAATTCAAGTGGGAAACGAGAACAATAAAATAAATATAGAGTCGGTTCAGAGCAACATGCTATAGTTTATAGTGACTATAGTCGCTTTTTGCGTTCAGAGCAGCCAAAAAGTAACTCGTTTCCCCTCGCTTTTGACAGAAAAATGTGTTTAGAGCGGACGCTATAGTCACTATTGAAGTCACTTTTGATAGCACTCTGGACTGCTATCAAAATAGTCACTTTCGTATTTGAATGTGTGAATTGTCAAACAGCATGTAAAATTGAAAGTAACTAAGTAAATAAAACTAGAGAAGAAAATTATTTTATTGCTGTTTATAGTTTTAATAATTGATGTTCCAATTTACTAATTTAAGGGCAAAAAAACTGAGTTTGTTTTCTAACCCTATATATGTGTACGTACACATATGAATATTTTCTTTCAAAACTCTTCGCTTTTTCTCGTTCAGAGCAACCAAGTTGCTTTTTACACTATCGTCCAATTCACAGTCACAGAGTCACTTCAAAACTCTTTCAAAGTAACTATAACGTGTTGCTCTGAACAGACTCAGTTTATTTTTGTTAAGAGGTAATATAGTTGCTATTAAGCGTACAGTAGACTTTTTGTCTCACAAACTTAAATATATAGTTTTTTTCTCGTCTTATTTATAAACAGTAATGTTAATCCCTTAAGAAATTGCTACAATAAAACTATTTTTCATTATTATGTCAATCGAGTTGCTTTGGAATGATTACATTCGTGTTTCCATCTAGTGGAATTATTATTTATCCATTTATCCCCCATATAAAACAATCAAACTGAATTGTCCACGCCTATTACTAGAGAAAAAAAATTGCAGAATTTTAAGCAACATTTTCTTTTGGCTTACGTGCGTGAAATTAAACGAAACTTGTAGCAATATACTTTCCGAAAAAACCTCTGGTAAAGTATAGTTGCTCCACGCTTTTTTGCTTGAATCACGTCCTAACTATTCTTTCGATGACTTATCAGAGCAACGAATTTGTTTTGTTTCTTGTTTACATACATTTTAATTATTCTCTCGAATATTATTATCGTAGCTACCGGAATGCAATAATGCGTTGAAGTATAAAAGTTGTCACTTAATCATTTGTGTTTATACCTATACTACTGTCGTATTGCGAACAGACGTTACGGTGGTGCTAATGGAGGAACATCTCGATTTTCATTTTTACATGATATCAGCTTAAAGAAACGCCATCACACCGCAAAGGATTAATTTATTATTATTATTATTATTATTCTCTTTATTGTACAACCTTAAAATAAGCCTAATACAATAAAGGTTGTTAGGCCCACGGCTACTAGGCCATCTGGCTCTGTCAGTCCTGTGGTCTGGTGGTTCTTATTCTTCTACTATTTGTTACTATAGCTTTTTTTTGTATTATTTCTAATGTAGCAATCATTCTATTTTATTGTCTTTTTTTTATTTTTTTTCTTAAAGATTAGAGAATTCATTTCTTTTACAAAATTTTACCTATTATTAAACAACTAGAGAAATTTATAACAACTTGCGGTCCGGTATATATGCAAAAATAATGAGTATAGGTCATTCCATATCAAATAGGCAACATGAATGCCATGACCATCACCAATTTTTTTTTTAAATTTTACATATTTGGAGAGTTTGTGAAAACAAAAATACTATTTAAAAAAATTTCCTGTACAATGCTTACTTCGCGTGTTATTGCATTTTCAAAATTTCGAAAAAAATTTGTCCTGGTCTTTAAAAATTCATATTTACTTTTCTATTCATGCTAAGACAGTGAAATATGGCTCATTTGAAAGATGGATTTCAAGTTATCTAAGAAAAATAGCATTTAAAAAATATATGCGGAAAAGGACAGACTAAGGATTTTATCCTTTAATATCCTGGAAGACGTACTTTTGATTTTATTCGTTTTATTTTTTACTTTATACCTACTATTCACTAAAACATGAAAATTTTAACTTGATCTTAACGTGATCAATAAAATTCCATCAAAATAAATCTATAAAAAAATTGCTTATATGTATATAGGGTGTCTCGTATGTGCTCTTGCAACTGAAGGTTGTGGATAGGTCATGCTTAGACTAGCAAAAAATTGTATGAGTGGTGGAGGGAAATCCTAACGGTTTCCTGGATAACGGGACTTAAAGTTATTTGGGTATGTTTTTATAGATCTCATGTAGGTACCTACATAACTTCTGAACTTTATATCCTATGATAGGTTTAAAATTTGTTAGATTGATAATAGTTGGACCTCTCCAAATGTATTAAATTTTTCCCTTCCTCTCCGTTTTGAAGTTATGGCTCAACATAATTAATATGTCGGAATTTTAACTCGGTTTTTTTTTAACTACCATTCTTATCAAAATCACGTCTTCAACACCAAGTTTTCATATTGGATTTAAGAAGCCCAAAAGCTTCTGTTTAAAATTACTTATGACACTCTGTACCCAAAATGTAACCCGTTTTCGGTTTTTTGCACTTTTTCTAATGCATATCCAAGGGAAGCTTTTGGGCTTCCAGGACAGAAATACCAGCATACCGGTACTCATACTAAAAAAATATTTAGTCTAAGCAAAACCCTCGAGAATACTTCACAAGCCATGAAACAGACTCCCTGCCTACTACATGACAGCCCCAACGGAGTCCTAACATTCTAAAATATTTGCAGTGATCTTATGTAAAACGGACAAAAGTTTGATTTGAATAGCTTCTCCGCCCTAAACTACTATTCTTACAGAAATATGGTGTTCTGATAATCTTAAGCTTGCTTTCTTATATTCCGAACCAAAAAAAAATTTTTATATCTTTCCTAACAAAATTATTTAAAAAAAAAATTTCGATTCCTCAAACAAAAACTCTCAGCTAAGTAATCATTGTAATGTCGCTGTGCCGTCATGGCATCCCGTGGGCTGATGATATCGAATGTAGCTGCCTACAGATTCGGACTCTGGCTGCACATACGCATATGCAATTATTACTCAGCTGAGAATATTGAGCGTAAAATGGTAAGGTTAGTTTGTAATCAAACTATTATTATTTTGTTAAGCAAGGTATATAGTAAGTGTAGCCTGCGGGAAGGTAAGGAATCAAGCTGTAAATTACTAGAAGACTATTTTCCTGTATGGATAGTAGTTTAGGCTCTATAGCATATATAAATTCAATGTTTGGCACTTTTCCATTAGTATCAATATAGAACATTTCAGAAAACGGACTCACAACGCACACATGTAGATTTCTGTTTCATTTCTTGGGAAGTATTCTCGAGTGTTTTGGTCTAAGGTAAAAATTTTTTACTTTTGCTCGAAAGTTTACTAGTACCAGTAAAAATATTGCTAATGTCCAGTGCCAGTGCTTTTCCAGTACTTCCCAGTACTGGTACTGGTACCGTAAACTTTCTCACTTTTAAGTACATATTTTCTAGTTTACTACATTTATTAAGACGCATAAATGGTGTACACAAAAAATTATAAATGAACTGTTGTGCTGGCGAATACTGGTACACACCAGTACCAGTTTTCGTACTGATACTCAAAACATTTTAAGTACCCGTAAAAAATACTCACTTTTACTGGTAATTTATTTCCACTATAAGTACTGTTACTGGGACGGACATGTAATAAGTAACAATTTATTTGAATATCATACAACTCTGATTTTTACATCATTAGAAAGGAAACATTGATCTTCAATTTGTTAGAGTTTCATTTTTATGTCTACTACGCTATAGTTGAGTCTTAATGCCTTCTTTAAAATAAAATTGTAATTTCTTTTAATTGCAGCAAGCTAGCCGTTCGACTAAGTTACGAATGCAAGCGTACTTCATTACTTGCCCATATTCATCGCGAAAGGGAGAACTTTTAAAAATCCTAACATAGATAAACTAATATCATACAAAGACTGGACACGTAGAAATTAAATTAAATATGCAACTCTTTTCGCGAATATAAAATTAACGATGCCTCGATTTGGAACTTGATTACGTAACCAAAGGGTAAGAGAATGCCTCGCTCCAAACAAAATCAACTTTGCCTCGACCCGATGATTGGAAGGCCACAATTTTTTCTTGGAAATTTCTTCCTTTAAATTTTTATGCATTGGCCGAAGCCTAGAGCAGTGCCTCGCTCCAATATAAAATCTATCAACAATGACTCCACCTGATGTAGGGAAGCTCGTAATTGTTTCTTGGAAATTTTTTCCTTCGAATATGTATACATTATTAAGCCCGACAACGGGTGCTTGGGCCACTAAAAATTTTTATAAGCGCAGACGCCTAGCACGCATTAATTTTTTTTTAGAAATTTACAGAAAAGGTTTCAGCAAAACTTTTATTCACTTTTTGGAGTTATTTTCAAATGGAATACTTTCATTCTGTGATGTAATTGTAACATATATATATACATATGTAGATACATACTAATGATAAAAAATACAAAATCTTCCAGGTGAAATTAATTCCACCTGAATAGGTGAGTGAATGTTGAAAAATATGAAATGGAAATTATTATTAGGCAGACAAACCAATTTATGTAAATTATATCGATGAATTCAAAAATATTGGAAAAATGCATTTGTGTGATTCGGACGTGACGTAGAATCTAGATAGAAATAATGATTGTACGGTAAAAGAGATTGGACACGCACGCATAATATTAAATGAACGTATGTATACCTGAAAATAATTTCAGTCGGACACCAAAGTGAATAAAAGTTCTGCTGAAACATTTTCTGTAATTTTCTAAAAAAAAAAAACAAATTAATGCTTGCTAGGCGTCTACGCTCATAAAAAATTTTAGTGGCCCAAGCACCCGTTGTCAGTAATAAATAATGTATGTATATAAATTCTGAGGAAAAAATTTCCAGTATATTTCTAAGAAAAAATTATGGCCTTCGCTAGATTAGGTCGATGCATCGTTGATAGATTTTATATTGAAGAGAGGCACTGCTCTCGGCCTCGGTCAATGCATAAAAATTTGAAGGAAGAAATTTCCAGCGAATTTCTAGGAAAAAATTGTGGCCTTCCCTTCATCGGGTCGAGGCAACGTTGATTTTGTTTGGAGCGAGGCATTATCTTACCCTTTGGTTACGTCATCAAGTGCCAAGTCGAGGCATCGTTAATTTAATATTCCAGAAAAGCGTTCCATATATTTGTTCTACGTGTCCCGTTGTAGGTTGTTTTCCAAAATATAATTTTTTGATAAAGACTAGATTGAAAATAATCTCGAATAAACGTAGCCCTTCGTGTTAAATTAATCTAATAAGCTGGTATTGTTACTCACTCCGAGATACTCTTTAAAAGGGGTTTATGGGGTTCCTTTTCCTCTAACATTTCTTAAATGGACGAACATCAAATATTTATTTATTTAGTCTACCGATTTTAACAATCTTACAGACAGGAAATATTACATATTTACATATAAGCTATGTAATTGCATTAGCAACAATCATACATCATCAAATATCATTATTAACATAATTAGACATCATTATACTTGAAGAATCATTAATTATAGAAATTATTATAGATACATTAATTAATAGCTAACTTTTTCCTTAGAAATATACATATACATAGACACATGTCAATTTACAAAGTTATATAGAATTATATCGAATTACAAAGTTATATCGAATATATCCTTAGAAAACACAATTAAATGTTGATTGAAGAATTAATTTAGCAAGGGTTAAGGAATAATGCAGAAAAATGGAAGGAAACTAGGTGGAAGGAGAAGCACAGGACCAAGTCGAGGTGGGAATCGAACCCACGACTATCCATCTCTAGAGTCTTGAAGGCTTCATTCGGCGCATCTCAAGGTACTCTGTATATTGACATTGTCTCTGTTGTGAGGCACTGCAAAGTCTTGATTTATGCTGACAGCATTAAACTTTTCGCTCAGATTAAATCTTTTGGCGATTGTGAACAGGCACAAAGTGTCCTTCACTAATTTTACGCAAGGTACGTAAAAGCTCGCTCGCGAGCGGCTCTCGAAAGAGCGCTCCAGAAAAGCTCTTTGTAAAATAGCTCCCGCTCGCGAGCCGGAGCCCAAAAATTTTTACATTAAAGCTATCGCTCGCGAGCTGGAGCCAAAAAAAATTTCTTACAGGCTCTCGTTCGTGAGCCCGAGCCGTTAAATAGCTCGGGCTCTCGAGCGAGCCATTGTACCGCTCCAGCTCTTCATCATCATATATACAAATTTTGGGTTTTTTCACTGTGTTACTCAATCGGTGTAATTTTAGAGTTGTGATATATGAAAAAAAAAACTTTTACGAAAGCCGCCCAAAAACATTTTCTTTAATTCTTGGTAAACTATATATATTAGTCTTTTTGTTTTTTCATTTAATTAATACATATAACTAAACTATAGTTTAAAAAATAAAAAGTTAAAAAAACTAAATATAACATAGTGAATTCTTATTCCATAAATGAAGAGTCGGAACTGTATAATTAAATAGCCGTTAAATAGCTCCGGCTCGCGAGCGAGAGCGTTTAAAAAATTTTTTTTTTGCTCCGGCTCCCGAGCGAGAAGCTGGGAGCCGCATCAGAAGCCGCACGTGAGCGAGCATTTACGTACCCTGATTTTACGTTTGGAGCAAAACCAATAATTTGGCACTCAATATTGACAAATGTGAGGTAATGACTTTCCACAGAAATCAGACACCAATCACATGTTCTCGGAGTCCTCGATTCGCCTTGTTGGTGTTGTCTGAGACTTGGATGTCAAATGTGACCATAAATTGAATTTTATCTCCCACATAAACTACATGGTATTAAAGAGTAATCTATGCTGGGCTTTATAAAACGTTGCTCCCTAGAGCTCTCGAATTCCACCATTACATTGCGTTTGTATACTTGCTTTGTGAGACCTCTTCTTAAATACGCTAGCCAGGTCTGGTCTCCACTTTACGGTACACACAGAACCGTATCGAGTCTGTTCAGCGGAACTACGCTTTGCACCCTGGAATAATTCATTGATTCTTCCACCTTATGACGATCGCTTGAAGCTTCTGAGTGTGCACTCGATTGAAAAACATCGCTTGGTTGACGATGTAAATTTGTACATCAACTCTTAAATGTGAATGTTGATTCTCTGCTGCTACTTAGCAAAATTTCTTTCTAATACTTAGTTTTCTTTTTCTATGTCGCATTTCTATGTTCATTTCATCTAGTGTTTGGTTTATGTTAATTTTAACATACTAATGCTAACACCGTCACAGGCAAGAGTTCCTGAAAGGAAATGTAATTATAATAGTATAATAAATAATAAATACAATTGCAAAAATTTGATATTTATGTATGGTCTTTCATTGTTACTGATTAATGCCAGGTGAAAGCAGCTGTGGCTTAATAGGCTAGATAAATTAGAAATACAAGATGAAGAGAGATCTTGCCTCGTTAGCTCAGTAGTAAGAATAGTCGCCCGGACAGAAAGCGGAAGCATAAGTTGGACGAGGCGGTTGGTTTTTTCTCTTGCATTTATAATTTAATTAGAATCGTTAAAAAACAAAAGTTCTCAAAAATTCTTCTACCATCTATGATCGATTCCCAAAATACCGCATGGATATGGAAATGCCACAAGATACAAATAAATAAAATTTTCATATATTTGTGTTTTTGTTACACGTGATTTTACATCATCAGAGTGGAAACGTATTGACCCGTAATTTGTTAGTAATCCTTGACCTGCTTAAAACAAAATTTTAGTTCCTCTTATTGATTGCCAATATGAACTTGGCTATAACCGATGTGCACTCTTTACTGCTGTAATCCTATAGCATATCGGGTTATTCCAGAGAAATTCGACAAATATTCTGAATTGACCATCTCCGATTTTGGCTTATGTTTACTTTAGGCGCTACTGTCCGATTTTGTTTAAACTTTGTGTACTAGTTGCAGCTCACAAATCACAAATATGCAATTTTTTTCAGCAGAAACTTATAGTTTCCGAGATATTTAACTTTAAAAATCGCGAAATTTGCACTGCACTTCACAACACAATTTGACATTTTCACAATTAATTAACTCTTCTTCTTTTTAGTAGCAAAAAAGGCAGTGGTATGTATATACATACATACCTTCCGAACATTCGGGCTACCAGAATTGCGTTTTCTTATTCATTACGAATATTCTATTGATGTGGAGTAAAGCAGCATTTAGTTAGAATGGAATATAAAAACATTTATTAAAGAAACACACACACATAGGCAGGCTGACAGGCGCACACACAAACACACGTGCTGCGCGCTTGAAATTAAACTTTTTCACTTTTCGCATAACATACAAATATTTATAACTTTTGAATGGTATTGACGTAATTCTTTTTATGTTTCAAAGGTTTATTAACGGGTCATATTTAAGAGGGGAACAAATTATGTTCTTGGTGTAAAAACTTGTATCATATATTTTCAAGATTTCAAGTTAAAGGTTCGATAACTGTGACATTTGACCATAAATGGTAGCATGTTTGATTTTTATCAAAAGTCCTCTTTGGGACCACTGCTCAAGTTTTGTCCTGCGATATCCGTGAAAGGACTTACCGTTCATAACGATGAAAAATTAGATTTTTATTCCATAACTATCATCCTTAAAGTAATTAGAACACATGGGTAAAAGGATATATTCATATCTAAAGTATTTTAGAATTCACAGCCTGTTGACAGCGGAACCGTCCGCCGGCTGGAAAACAGGTAGCTCAGGCGCTCGGAGCGCGCTTGCTGGGGAGACCTTTTCTCACTACCCTTATAAATTTCGGGAAACCGTTAACCTTCAGATTCAGCACAATCAGTTCTCGGAGGAAGAAAAATGGCCTCTTTATGGTGTTGGAATAGCTGAAGTAAGCTGTCAAAGATTTTTTATAATGTTTCACTTTATACGAGTTTTTCTGAGAACATTTTTCAACGGATTAACCGAATCACTTAAATCTCTGCGCAATTAAAACGAAACTCAATTTGCGGGGCGAAGCGATTTTTGTCAAAAATTTATTTAGAAATAATTTTTTCGTCCGTTGAAGTAAAAAACCAGGACAAAAAATGTTGTTTTTTTTTTTTTTTTGTCAAACGGCTGGCATTTTTGAAAACGAAAACCGGTAAGGCCCCCAAATTTTATCTAGTTTAATCATTTTCAACCCTATTTGTTTCGAATGAACTGGCATAGCTGTGGAACGCTCCGCGGAGACCAAAACCCGCCATGCACGGTGTTGTTTGATGGGAACTGGAGCCTTTCTAAAGTTCATGCATTTCTCATGCCTCTCGACGGTAACCTCCTCCTAAAGGGGGAAATAGGTGTAGATGCTTAAAACAATTCTACTTTGTTTTTTATAAATCAAGTGATTTGTAAAACTATTCAAAAATATACTCCTAAAATTTCAAGTCAAAATTCCAATGCGTTCAAAAGCGATTAACTGAGCGTCCCCGTTCAAGTTTTGGACCGCCACTTTTTTTCAAACGCGTTTTTCTCGAAACGACTTTTTTCGAATTTGGGGACATTCTAGCTTAAAAAGTTATCAACCGATCATTTTGAAATTTGGTATATAGTTTCTTTATCTGTATTTGAACCTTTTTTTTCATAAAGGTACGAAAAAATGTCAAAAAAAACGTGTTTTATGTTCATATTCCTCTAAAAATTACTAGTTTTATTTATTTTTTTAGAAAGTTGAGGTTCACACAGAAGAGACACATGTACAAATTTCAGATAAAAATTGCGGCTTCAAAGATGTACGCAATCTGCTCAGTCGGATGAGTACCTTCAATGCGCGGCAGCTGGTATCTCCGTTACTTTTCGAGAATTTTTTTGGAAATTTCAGAAGTTAATCTAAAATATACGTGTAAAATAACCTCACGATATCTATAAATAATATAAACTCTTTAAAAAGGTCCTCGAGTAATTTTTCTCAAGAGCTTCAAATTATTCATATTATATATATTTTTGAAGTTACATCTTCCAAGAAAAATCTTATGCATTGACTTTGTTTCTTTTACAATTTAAAAAGTATTTGGCGGGAACTGTAGCTTTTAATAAGAGTTTACCGTTAACTTGGCAATACTAATATTTTATATTTCAATGATGTTAAGATCTGTATTTTTCTGGCCGCATTGTGCAATCATATTACCTCTCAAGCGAATTACATAGCATTCTTCTCTGGGCATGAAATCAAATACTGTCGTCTAGTCACGTATGAGGTGTGCATTCTACTTCTTATTTCTTCAATAGAGGCATAGCAATGAATAACTGTCCTAGTTCTTATTCTGGCTCTCAAACGGGTTCCTCATAACGAAAACTAGTGTCTGAATCTGGCCCGTTTGTAAAGCAAAATCTTCTCTCTTTACCTGCTTGATGACAAGCATTTGCCAATTTTCTTCAATGGTTGAGATTGGTTTAAGAAGTATTTAATAATTAATAAATTATTATTATTTGATATCATGCTATGTTCGTTAAGTTTATATCTATGTATGATGAATAATGTTGAGCAGCTTCCTGTCTCTAAGAACTTCATCCAACCATCACGAATTTGTAGTATAGTATTCATATGTTACTGCTGGAATTTTTTCTTTGTGTGAAGCAAACCCTTACCACCTTTAAAATCGTTAAGAAGAAATCAAAAATCTTTGCGACTCGTCAATCATTAATACTACCCAAACTTCTTTCATCTTGTCACAAAAAAAAAAAAAAAAATCTTCCAATAGCTGCTCCTTGGACTCTCAGTTGTACCTTTTTTAAAAGTCTCGAAAAAATTTCGCCTTTCTTGTCCAGTTATAGTCGAATATATGTACGGCTCTTCCACTGTGGATATGTATTAATGTCATTATAGTTTATTAGGTAGGTACCCTGTTCCAAGTAATTCTAAGTAAAAACTGAACGTGAATCTTAAGCCTCTTCAATGTCTTTTAGTAATTAGAGAAATTTATTTTCTCATTATTAGCTCGTTTTGGATAATAGAAAAACTAACTAAAAACGAATTTCAAAATGACTGATTCAATGAAATTTGGACCTGAATGGCTAAGAAACATGTCAAATGACATGAGCACAGGTGGAAATTCTTCCACAGCTAATTCAACAGCGACTACACCACTGGGCCCCAGGTATCAATTAGCTGAATATCGTTATGGAAGGGAAGAAATGTTATCACTTTTCGATAAAAATATAAAAACGCCAGAGATATTGCCCACATTTAAAACATTGTTTGTGGACAAAGTACAGTGCCCTTTGGCGATGACACCGAGCACAGAAGATGAAGTCATGAATTCCACGGTAGTTCCTTAAATAGATTACATTTATAAAAAAAATATATGAATTTATAATGTTTTAGCGACCATGGGGATTAAGAAGTCCAGTTAATTTTACTGCACCCACACGGGGTACGGGTCGTGGAGGGTCTGTAGATCGAGGAAGAGGTCGTATACGTGGCACATTTCATACTCTGATTGGTTATCAGCGACCCACAGCTCTCTATGACGAAGACATTCGTGGACTAGGAAGAGTAAGAGTCTTTTGTTATAATTTTGCATACATTTCTTATATAAATTAATACTCTAAGGGTGAACGTGGGTGGCCAGAACGTAATGGCGGAAGTGAGATCGGAGGCACTGCTGATTGGAATGGTTCGCCTTCTTCTAGTCCACGTAAGGAATACAATTCTCATGGGCGGGGGAATTTAGAAAATTGGAGACGCAGTCGGACAGAAGATGACGCAGGTGATGGATGGAGAGGACCCTCGACAACTGCAAGTAGTAGTACATATAGGTGGTGTAAGTTGTATTCTATTTAAATGTAAAAAGATATCAGGTGAAATGAAATATTATCTGTAGCTCGTTCAACAAGTTGGCGTGATGAAGATTCGTCAACTACTGGAACAGCAAATGGGGACCAATTAGTATCACAAATGACTCGCTCTTATAGTACTTCAGCTACTTCGGCACTTGATAGAATGAATTCTAGTAATTCTGGTGTTACATTTAAAACAAACTCTAATCACACTACCCAGGGTGATAATTCTAATAAGCCTGAAAGAAACATGCAGTGGGAACAAGATGATTTATTACCTGAATGGGCCATGGAGAATCCAACAGATAGTGGAGGCAGTTTTGATGCTAGTGGTGCGTTTCATGGCTCAAATGAACCAACAGATGAAGACGGTTGTAGGAAAAGAGAAAAGGAACCAAACAAAAAAACATCTACTGATGATACTGGGAGCAAAATTAAAGAAGAAATTGCGAAGTGCGACAATGATAAAAATCCCAAAAAAAAAGAAGACACTGCACCAAAAATTGAATCAGTGGAAGATAAAATTCAGAGAATACATGAAATAAACAACGAAGAACCAGTTAAACTGCGAATGACACCAAAAATAAGCGAAGAAAAATCAATAGAGGCGAATGGCAACAGTAACTCAAAATCCAGAACGGATCAACAAATTCAGAAAACAATACATGTACAACAGCACCAACAAATTTCTAGTTGTCCTTCAACCATAAAACCGGCTCCACCACCAATCTCGGAAATTTCTGACCGTATGCAAGAGGTAGCAGATGATATGGTGGAGAAGTTAATAATGGATGACGAGGTTACTACGACGAAAAAGCTTTCTTCAACAAATACTTCTACTGTTTCAATGCTGAAAAATAATACTGTAACTAGTAATTCTCCTACGGTACCGTCTTTATTGCAGCAACCTTTAATTAACAGTCATCCATTAATGCCCCAGCCGCAACCACCACCTAATACCGAGTTATGGTATTACAGAGATCCACAGGGTAAGGTACAAGGTCCTTTCAATGCTGCCGAAATGGCAGAATGGTATAGGTCTGGATATTTTGACGAAAATCTATTTGTACGTCGAGTTTGTGACTCAAGATTCGCTGCACTTGGTGAACTTGTAAAAATGTGTGGAAATAGCATGCCATTCCTATCTTCGCATTTAATACCACCCTTAGTGGATATGCCGGTGCCGTCAGTGCCTCATATTCCTCAAAGCAGCCATCCTACTCCACAACAACAAATTGCCATGCATTCTAAACAAAATGTTAATCCAATGTTAGGAACTAACGACATGATGACCCTCAATCTCCAATTACAATTTTTACAGAAGCAGTTCCTTATGCGCCAACAATCAATGATATTAAATAAACTTACAGCTTCTGAGCCATGGCCTTTACTGAATCCTGAGCAGCAGCAACAGTTACTTAATCAACAGATGTCACAAGTTGTGCTTCCTGATCACTTGATGAGCTTATCGGCGCTTAGTAACTCCCTATCTTTGGTAAATCCGTCTACGTTTGCATTGCCACAAATGTTAACAGCCGCAAAAAATGACATGAATCAAAACAAACCTCAGTCTTTGCACAATCCACTGGGAACATTTAATAACGATTTCAGTGGGCAATCTTCTTTACATAGCTTAATGCAAAATAATATTGCCTCGCAAGCTACTGTTGGGCAACAGTCTGCTACTCCTCATCCTGGTACTCCAGGTATTGAAAATGATCCAATTAAGTCTCTCCTAATGCAGCTGCATATGCAAACAAAAATGCCCGGTAGTACTTCTATCGTGGCTTCTCCTTTACCTAATAAATGGACCAGTAATATTACACCACAGCCGTCGTGGTCTGGAACGAATAATACTTCAGCATCAACACCAATAAGTATGTGGGACTTTAGTCCTATACCACCGACCAAGCTCGAAATGAAAACTGAGCAGCAAATCCTGCAAGAGCAAATACAGAAGGATAAGCTAAATAGACAAGCAGAGGTAGTCACAAATGTTAATGATAGAATAGAAATAGGAAGTGAAAATCTTTTGCAGCAGAAACATCATCCAATTCATCAACCAAATCAACATCCTAACACTCCACAGCAAGCGCACCAAATTCAAGTAAACAACAAAAGGGAAATTGAAAGAAATAAAATCTTACTTGAAGAAAAGGTTCAGAAAAATGCAAAGCATGACGAAGAGCAAAAGAAAAGTAAGGGTAAGATCGAAAAAAAAGAAATTAAAAAAAATATTTCCGAAGAAGATCGTAAAAAGGAAGCAGCTGAAGAAAAGAAGCGTCAAAAAGAAGAAAAGAAACGACAGCAACTAGAAGAAGAGAAGAAACGTCAGCAACAACAGGAGGACGAGGAGCGTCGTCAAATGTTAGAGGAAAAAAAACGTCAAGAGGAAATAGATCAACACCGTAGAGCTAAAATGTTGGAGAATGCTGTACCCAAGACAGCGAAGAAAAGTTTTGAACGCTCACAGTCCTCAGTGGCTCCATGGATAAATACGGGTCTTCCGGGTATATCAACTCCTGGGCCGAATTTTGCTGAAATCCAAAAGGCTGAAAGGGAACGACGGGCAGAGGAGCAGCGCTTAGAGCAAATAATGGAGCATCAACGGAAGAGTCAAATGGAACTTGTGGCGCAGAAAGAAAATATTTTAAAATGGAATGCGCAACCCTTAAAATCTTTAAATGTTAAGTCTCTTGCTGAGATACAAGCTGAAGAAGCCAAACGTTTGGCAAGTGAACATGCAGCAGCGTCTTCACTTGAACAACGGAAGAAAGAAGAAGATTTAGTGGTACAGACATCTTCCTATGGTAGTAATGCATTCGCTTCTATTTGGAATAGCCGTTCTTCGCAAAACCTCGCTTGGAATGGTAAGGCTGCCTGGGGAACTACCAGCACTTCTGGATTTTGGGAAGAACCAGCCAAAATTCCTTCAACACCAACATCTTTGGGCAAACAACCACCATCAAGTTCTAGGACTCTAAGTAAGAGCCAGACAATATCGAATATTCAATCTGTAAAGAAGGAGATCAATAAAATAAATATTCAGAACAATACAACCAAACAAATCAAGATAAAAAATAAAAAGGATTCGACTTTATCTGCAACTGGTCTGAGTGGTGGTAATAATGGGAAAAAAGATGACGCCCGCAATGAATTTACCAGTTGGTGCATTAAGACTTTATCATCTATGAATAGCAGTGTCGATGGTATTATTGTCTTTCTAACTTAATTTTCCTAATAATTATTTTTTCTACTCTGGCAGTGCCAACATTTATTTCATTTTTGCAAGATATTGAGTCTCCTTTCGAAGTAAAGGATTACATCAGAATGTATCTAGGTGGGTTGGGAAATTTTTTGGAAATTATCAATTACTCAAATTAAATGTGACTTGCATTTTCTAGGTGAAACGAAAGAATGCACTGAATTTGCTAAGCAATTTTTAGAGCGTCGGAGCAAGTATAAGAATCAGCAAAGGGCACAAAATGCTCATATCGACGATATGTGTTCCCCAGCTCCAGCCATAAATCCATCAAACGATTTCCAGGAAATTAAGGTAAACGATATAAAATTCATTAAATCATCAGCTTCGAATATCTTTTGACTTTTTCAATTCTTATAAAAAATATGTAAATGAAATTTTCGGTGCTGCAATTAGTTCCTGGTTCGTTTCAGTAGAGTAATCCAAACAGTTTCAAATTATATAAGATTTTTCAGTATTACCTGCTTTTCGTTGTGCTAAGAGTAAAACTGAAATAGATGGTGAAATCTGCTAATTTTTTACGTCCGAACAATTCATTCGAAATGGAAAAATTTATATCATATAATTCTATTACCGTCTAATTTGCGTTAATTCTTGTGGGGTAAATGCTACACAATAATTACTATCGTCTAATTTTAATACCTTGCGGGGTGGGTAACCGCTGTTTTAATTCGAATTTCATTTAGTGCAGAGGATTTCAGCTCATTAACTTTGATTTCACTAACCTTGATATCTAAAAATGTCTTAACCCCTGTATTTGCCTCCGCGTCGTCTGTAAGTTTGAGCTATTTTCTTTGTTGCTGCAGAAAGTTTTAGCAGCTCCGGAGGGCTTAAGAGAATCGTATTAGTTTTAAATGTTTACAAGTTCTCTGGAGTGCTTTGTTTGCTAGTACTTCATCTGAAGGCCACATGCAACAAATTCAAACAAAATATTATTAAAAAGTCAATCCATCAATCAATTGCATCGATTGTTGCCAAATACAAAATTCTCGATATTGACAGAGAAACCAAAAACCCAAAAGCATCAGCGAACTGATTGCAGGTTTAGTCCAAGAATCTATCGTACATTTCGTAAGATATTTGTATAAATCATGCTGTGCGAGTCAAATTGAAGTGAAATGTATTGAGAGTCTTAAGATGTGAGATAAAAACTTCTAGAATGTTAATTAAGAGCATTTTGGTTGGGAGCAAGCGCATTATTTTCTAGCAAATATCTTATTGCCCCGCTTTCCTATGTTAATTCATATTACACACCTGTATTGAGCCTTCAATACAGCGACAAGAGATTCTAAAATAACTAGAATTTTACTATGTTAAATTTTGCTAATCACACATTTCCTGTTTTCACTATATTCTAACAAGTTGACAATTGATTTAATTTTGCAAGATAGTGTCTGCCTTAAAAAGTAAGTTGAGGCTTCAAGTGTAGCTTGCGTTACCAAGTTGAGTTAACTGCCAGTCTCAAAAGACCCTTTGTAAATAGTTAGAGGTCCACTTTAAGTTGTAGGTCAATGCTAACAATTATCAAAATAATAATTACGGAGTCATTTCAATTTACACACTTTAATTATAAACATTTCTAGGACTGGGTTTTATAGATAGCTACAGTTGTATGTTGGTGCTACCAAGAAAAATTCCTGTATTAGGTTGAGTTAAGTCCCATGTGGCTGGACGTCGAAAACGTTAGAAAACACAAAATCCTAACCAGGAAATTTATTATCTATGTAGTTCACTCCTAGGCTGATTATGCTTCCAATTTATCGTTGAGCTAGCTGTAATTGTCTTATTTTAACTTTTTCACGAAGTTGTTTGTTTAAGCTTAAAACGGATCAGGCATATGTAAAATAAATTACCTATCATATTAGAAAAACCAATAATTTTTTCATTTATTTTGGGTAATATTAATATGTACTGCTTACTTTATCTATAATTCAGGGTAAAGGTAAAAAGGTAAAAAAGAATAAGATGACTAAATTGGACACCAGAATTCTGGGATTCTCTGTAACCGCCGCGCAAGACCGAATTAATGTTGGCGATCGTGACTATGGAGATGCTTCCTAAGGTGGTGGATATAAAAAACAAACATAGACTAGCTCGTTTACCCTTCAGATACACTAATTAATATATATTTTTTTGTAATTATGCTAGTTATGTTTTCTAAGATACTGAGAATAAAAAATTATATATATATATATATATACATACATATATGTATAAATACTAAATAAATACAACTGAAAATGAAGGAAATTATTGAACCTAATGATTACTACAGAAATATATAATTTTGTGCAGTCTTTATTTAAATTTGTTGTTCTTATTTGGATTTATGTATGCTGTTTACTTGTTCGATGATATATTCATACATAAAAATATACAAGAAGTCATTTCCCCAAGATTTTAAATGAAACGTATTTTTTAAGCCGATTATTATTATTGTCGAAGTTATTTTTACTTTCATTATTATTATTACTCTGTAAATTGTGTACGCTTTAGATAAAATTTTAGTTTTCTTATCATTATTTTTTAAATCACAAAATGGAATATTTTGAATTCATTAAATAATTGAAAAAGATGTTGTTAACTGTATTGTTGTTGTTTTTCTTATTTTATTTTAAGATATTAAAAAAATAGCTTTAATTAAAATCCCTAGAGCTATATTACAGAATTCATTTCTTTATACTCTGCGTATCTCTAAGTACTAGTTTGCAAATTGCTAAACAAAGGAAAATCTTGAAGAAAAACGACATTGAAAAAACAGGGAATTTCAATGAGATATGATCCTTTTAACAGCACCATTAGTTCTCAATGCTAAAGCACATTGGCACGGATATTGTACAAAGATTTTCGTGCGAAGAATAATGAAATGAGGTGTAACTTGTTTTCACTTATTTCAATCGAGTGTATAAGATAATAGGAACAAGTGAAAACTGAAATAAGAAGCAATAATTAAGGAAAACAATCTTTCGAGGAATTTTTGCTTCAGAATTTCATAGTTTTTGTTGAAATACTGTTTCGTTTGCACTTTTACATTTTCTAGAAATGTCAAACACTTGAAATGTTTCTGTTTCGTTCCTTTTCTATGAGCACAGAACTAAATTATGACATCGTTCTGTCGATTCACACATAACCACTATTCGGGATTACATAAGAAAAATAAAATTGAAAAAAGTAAAGATTGGTAGCAACAGGAGCTAAAAAACCATCACAGGGTGTACATTTTCTCGTAAAGAAATGTCTATAATTTGAAAAATAAATGACTTAGATTTATTTTTTTGGTAACTGTTATGATTTGGTCTATCACCCGATTCCGGCTTGACGTGGACTTACGCGACACCCTGTATACACACCGTTTATTTAAAAAAAGACGAAACAAAATTAGTATTGAAAATTAACAAGTGGTAAATTATGGTGAATAGCGACTAAATTCCCTGCATTTGCCGGCAACAAGCGATTTCGCTTATTTTCGTAAATAAGGTCAATTTCGGAGAAAAGTTTTACGCTATAGACGCTGTTGCAAGGAGCTGAGAGATACAATTTGGAAAACTTCGTCAAATGTGGGTACTATATATAGAATAAGTAGAGTACCAAATGTAAGGATCCCGACTGCGATCGATTCGAACTTTCTTCAAGTAATAGTCAATCTCGTTTGCAATAGCGTTTTTTCTTGAACGTGACACTGACTATTATTTTCATTTGGCACATTCAATTTGGATCTTGTCCCAAGGATTTGAAACGATTTTCCAATTCAGCTATCAAGGGGGCTCTAATGTGAGGAATGTTAAGTGTTGTTTGGATAATCTCATCCTTGTCCAAGTACTTTTTCAATGCTGCAACTTGCGGTATTACTATAGACAAACTAATATCATACAAAGACTGGACACGTAGAACAAAAATATGCAACGCTTTTCTAGAACATAAAATTAACGATGCCTCGACTTGGCCCTTAATGACGTTCCCATACAAAATCACCATTACCTTGACCCGATGAAGGGAAGGCCAATATTTTTTCTTAGAAATTTACTGGAAATTGCTTCCTCCTAATTTTTATGCATTGGCCAAGGCCGAAAGCAGTGCCTCGCTCCAATATAAAATCAACAATGCCTAGGCAATTTTTTAGAAATTTACTGGAAACTTTTTCCTTAGAATTTATACGCACTTTTGGAGGGTGACAAAAATTGTTATGAGCGTAGACAAGCAATAAGCAATTTTTTTTTTTAGAAATTTATACAAAATGTTTCGGTAGTATTTTATTTTATTCGACTAGAGTTATTTTCAATTACACAATACTATCATTCTATGATGAAAACCTACTAATAAAAAATACGAAATTTTTCAGGAAAAATTAACCCACGTGAGTATGTACGTGATTGTTGAAAAATACGCACGAGATTTATTATAAGGTAGACACACCAATTTATGTAAATTATTTCGATAAATTTAAAAATATTGGAAAAATGCATGCTTATCTATATGATTCGGACGTCAAGTAGATTTGTTTATACCCTAGAATCTAGATGAAATAATGGACATAGAGTAGGTGTGTTACTCCATGGGTAGGATTGGACACCCAATCATATTTGATAGCTCTTGAATTTCTCTACGATAGGTACCTATATCTTTCATGAACTTTTTTTTGCAAAAATCAATATTATCGAGCAAAGAGCAAAAAATTGCTTATTGCGTCTACGCGTCTATACTCATAACAATATTGCTGTCGCCCTCCAAAAGTTCGTATAAATTCTAAGGAAAAAATTTCGGCCTTCTCTATCAGGTCGAGGCATCGTTGATTTTACATTGGAGCTCTCGGCCTAGGGCAATGCATAAAATTCGAAGGAAGCAATATTCAGTAAATTTCTAAGAAAAAACTGTGGCGGGTCGAGGCAATGTTGGCTTCCCTTTGGGCACGTCTTCAAGTGCCAAGTCGAGGCATCGTCGAGGCATTGATAATTTTATATTCTCGAAAAGCGTTGCACTTTTTGTTCACCTGTTCAGTCTTTGTATGTTAATAGTTTGTCTATGGTATTACTTTGATATGCAGGAAGGGTCAGGTAATATTTGTTATTTCCCCAAATGCCTTTAACAGCTTTACAAACTGCTCCATTAATTACCATGTAATTTGTGTTAAAAATAAAAATTGTTAAGCCTACATCAAAAAATGAAATTATTATACAACGGGGTTCAAAGTTTTTTACTATTGCTCAAGATTTCAAGTTGATTTCAAATTTAGGTTGACAAATATGATGACGAGTTTAACGGAACAATGAGCCGAATATCCGCCAAACTATCCGTTTCATCTCTAGTTTGAATCCACATCTGAACGGTGGTTCATGGATAGAGAACGTATGTACATATGTACTTTTCTTATAATCTTCTAACTCAATCAAGCATTTTTATTTTTCAACAATGAGTTAAGTTACAAAAGTTATTTCAAATCTGTTATTAGTGAAAAAATATCTTCGAACTACTTAGATTATAATAAAGTAAATTAAACTCCATCTGATAGGCACTAATACGTTTTTCTGTTAACGCAAGTGTTTGTTCCAATTTAATATCACGACTGCTACTTGAAACCTCTTTCCGTTGTTGATTTACTTTCTTCTGTTCCTCGGAAAATTTGCGTTTAACTGATTTAAACCAGTGCAACGATTTCAAATCAGAGATCTGATTGAGCAGTTTCAAAATATATGTTAGGCCAATAGCGAATCCATCATCTACAAATAATGCTCCTTGTTTATCTTTCTTGTGAATTTTATCTTTGGCATTCAGCATATACTCGACGAAATTTATTGTCAATGGAGGAATTATTAAATAAAAATTTCGTAAATGAATGTTCTGGGGATTACGAAAGAATGGGCAAAATGCATCCACTAACATCTGTTAAATGGTAAAAAAACGTTATTATTTTTGGGAAGAATTCAAACGAAGATACATAATTATATTATTTACCCGAAAATATTCCATTCCTTCAGAAAAATTTGTTGATAAATTCTTTATGCTTGTCTCCAGATTTTCAGCTGTTTTCATCGTCGTTTCGGGTAATCCATATTCTTTTGCATACGTTGAAAACATCAGAATATCATCAAATTTCGGCAAATACATGCTCGCACTATAATTTGCATGAATACTTCCTGATCTTATTAAACGAATGTATCCCATTGCGTTTCCTAGAGAGAAAAAAAATCAAAAATGACGATTCTTCTTTCAGCAGGCGTTCTCTTCACCAAAAATTACCAATATGTGTGATAAGCTGACGAAATAAATCCAAATAGCTCTGTCCATCTGTTGATAGACCTAATTTTCTGATTCCTTTATTAAAGCTATCAGCCCTTTCATAGCTGTACATTTGCTCTAATCTCTCCTTATTGTCACGGAAATATTTAAGATCCTTTAAAAGTCTAGATTTAATTTGTTCATCGAATAAAAATTGAGAAAATGTGTAAATCTTTTTCCGAAGGAATTGATATGTAAAATTTATCTGTAAACAGTAATCAATCTTAGGATAATCTCTTGCTCTCTAGAAGTTTTTCAGTTACCGTTGTATTAATGATTCCAGTTCCATGTGTTCTTAAAGAATTCGCTATATGTCGAATTCCGATTGTGTTTAAATGCATATTGTTACTCGAGTGTTCGATAAAAATTTGGTTATTCATATTGTAAAGATATTTCGACACAAAAATATGAATATTCCTCATTATTTCCAAAACATCGATGCCCTGTATATAATTAATTTGAGTTATTTTACTAATAAATTGAACATGTTGATAGTAAGCAAAAAAGTAATTGAATATTTGTTTCGAGAAATGCACAGAAGATAAATAGTTTTTATAACATTGCAGATGAACCAATATCATTATTACTGACCATACCTATATGATGGTGCCCATAATCATTGTACGTACAACCCGAATGAAAGGTATGATCTGGCTTACAGATCATGGCTATATTTTTTCTATATTCCTCTTGGATATCAAAGGAACTTTTTACTAAATGAACGAAAGCAGTGTTTGGCAGCCGGAGAATCACAACCAATTAAGAAGGATTGAAAACAGTATTTTCTTATAAATGTGATCATTCCATTCACGAGAGAATACACCATACGCACCATCTTTTGAGGAAAAAGTGGTTGAGTTCTCGAAGACGTAAAATATTTATATCTGGATATTATTTGTATGGCATGGAATTTCACACACAGCCAAAAATACAACGAATTCGTCCGGGAATTAATATGTTCATGATGACAGCAATGCAAAATTGCATTTGTAATAAGTAGAGACATGGAACAGAATGTGTAGTTGACTTACTTTGATATGCAGTTAATATTACCTGTTCCAAAGTTTGTGTCGGAAGATGATCTTCGATTGTTTCCAAATTTAGTTTTTCCTGTGCGAAATGTCTCATTTCGGCGTACGTTTTCCAGTCATGAAGCGATATTGTTGTTAAATTGTAAAACATTATGCTCAAATAATTTTCGATATGATCTGTAAAAATTCAATGTAATTTAATTATATCGCTAGGGAGCAAGTACCTTTTAAAACAACGAATTCTTTATTTATCAAGACTTGACAGCTATTGATTACATCACGGTGATCTATTAACGATTGCTTCAATGGATTCATTTTTTGCTGATGAAGATTGGAATGAATTTCGATACGAAGAAACATTTCAATTTGTGCACACAAATGTTCAATAACTTCATTTTTATAATGATCATAATTTGATTTTTTTAAAACTTCCAGAAATTTTAGTCCATTCAAATTGAGCATTTCGATAAATTGCCGGCAGTCATCTGATGATTTTATTATATACTAAAATTAATAATAATATAAAATAAATACATATTAAGTATATGTACGCTAATGAACTCAATCTTACTTACTTTCGATGCATGACAATCTATTCTCTTGTCCACAACTTGTCTGAGATAAATAAACAAAATTGATTGATGCCAATACATAAATGATGTATCACAGAGATTGTCCAAATTATCTTGCAAGTTAATGAGAATTTCCAAACGATTTAAGGTTTTCATTAGTTTTTGCGAATACTCAGCTGATAGAGAGCGATGTTGATTGATAACGCTAATTGCTAAATTTGCAATTAATAATCTTGTCCTTGTAGCTGGACCGTGAAGGCACTTTTCAGCAATTTGTAAAGCTGCAAGTATGTCCAAATTCCGATCGCTGTACACTTCCGTCGAAAGCTTTTTCTATTATTTAAAAAAATAAATAAATGAAAATATTCAGTTATCTCATTTTAAATATTATAAATGCCTTAGAATCTCGTAAAACTAGTTATAGGATGAAACCAATTTAGCCTTTAAAAGATCGGATCGAATTCGTAAAATAGAAAAACATAGGATTACAGTTAAAAGCAATAGTCCAAAAGTCTGGCGTATCTCTTTTTTCCCACAATAAAAAAAAAATCATATACCCTGCTTAAAAAATGTAGGTATAAGAATTTTTTAACTTAAATATGTAATGCCACCACTGGAGAATGTTCACCACTATGACTATGAACCGTTAACTTGGTTATGTAGCTTTTGCACATAACATAAATTTATTGCTCCCTCCACATAATTTCATTCTAATGTTTAGTGTAAAGCGGTCCACACACGATACAACTGTTGGTCCAACGGCTGTTGAACAACCGTTGGACCAACAGTTGTATGGTAGTCCACACACGATACAACTGTTGGACCGATTTCTTCCGCTGTCAGTTTTGTGTAATTTTTCATACTGAGTATTACGAAATAATGTCATCGGTTGTCAAAAAAAAAAAGAAAATGTGCATTTGTTTTTCAGCTGTGATTATGTCTTTGAAAATTAATAATATATCATTAAAGTCTTCCTAGAAGTCTTTTTACTTAATAGACACCATTTTGGTTTGTTTTTTACAATCCAATTACAATAAAAAACTTCACAGATAATGAAATTGGATCAACGGTTGAACAACAAGCACATACACTATACAACGGTCGCATATACAACAGCGGTTTACCTGCATGCACATCCAACCATCCAACCGAGCTTGCGATCGTTGGATGCTTCGTACAATTGGCCCACACATCATACAACGGTTGTATGCCAACACAGATTAGTACAACAGTTGGACCAACAGTTGTATCGTGTGTGGGCCGCTTAAATTTATAAATATAAATCCAATCCATTGTACTGGACTCGTTGAGTTTGAGCTCTGAAAGAATAAAGTTGTCTACCGAAAATATTGTGTTTTTCCTAGTTGTTGCAATTATCAATTGCTCACTTCGAAACCCTTTCGAGCTAATTAATCATCCTATTTTATGTGAAATAAAGAATATTATTTCTGAAATCTTAATTGCAGGGGATTTATTCAAAATACCTAGACGTTCTTCTAAATCAAGTCGGCTGGACAGGTTCGTTGAGTGGTAGATTCTCTACTTGGCACCCCAGATCTCACGATTGATAGCAGAGCTTAATTTCGGGAGGCATTAACAAATATCCTCTTTATTAGAATATATTTGTACATTAAGCATGACAATAGAGGAAAACTTAATGAAATCTGCCTGAACTGAAGAAGTTGTGTAGCGTGCTTTCAAAATGTACGTTAGGTCTGAAATCGAAAGTTAAAAAAAAGTGCGACTCTTGTAAATCTACAATAAAGCAATTCGAGTTCAGTTAAATCATTAGGCAAAATGAATTCTCTCTGATATAATAATAACTATCCTAGTCTCTGAAAGTTTGATGGTAAGTCAAGAATTACCTCCTTCGTCTCATCCAGAATAGCATACGGCGTTTATTTTTCAACCAAGCAATGATAAACTTTCAACAGCAACAGTATTTCAAAAATCAGATCTCCTGCAGCCAAGCACAATTTTTTTTTTAATATTAATATGTCACGCTCAGGGTATACCCTATAATGCAAAGCACAGCATAGCAAGAAGTAGATAGGGAAAGAATTGTGGGACATGAGAAAAGTGGCGGAGGTGCTGATGTTGTCACTCTTGAACCTTTGCAGATTGTAAGTACGAGAAAAAACAGTAGATGGTAAACTGTTCCACATTCGCACATTTCGGGATAAGAAAGTATCACGGAATTTTAATGTATGGTCGAAAGCGAATTGAAAGGTAAAAGGTGTGCCCGATTTGCAGCGCGAGTATTGCGTACAGGAATGATTCTAGAAGGGATCAGACAAGTTATT
Source organism: Dioctria linearis (assembly GCA_963930735.1). Lineage (NCBI taxonomy): Eukaryota > Metazoa > Arthropoda > Insecta > Diptera > Asilidae > Dioctria > Dioctria linearis. The sequence goes on along the minus strand of OZ005741.1, from coordinate 231,796 downwards.
TCATCGGAACATTGGCCGAAAAAACATTGTAGCGAAAAAGGAGCGAAAGGCATCCAACATTGCGGCTGTGCTCGAGTGAGTCGATATGATAAGTAATACCATAAAGTAATAAGGGCTAAAGAGATAACAAGATTAAGTTTGCTTTGCGAACCAATATTTGAAAGCTCAATCTGAAAGTTTGGATGCAATCGTAAGCTTTTCTTGCAGAGCTTGCATCTTCTGTATTGAATTTACTAGCAGGCATCACAAGTCAAGGCATGATGAACTGAATGGAGTAAATGCAACACTACCAAATTTTACCATATTGATACGCATATGAATGTGTTACTTTTGTAAGCTCCTTTAATACAAAATATTATTGCTTGCTTTACGCGGAAGAAAAATTTTGCGATGGTATACAATAGAAAGAGAGATATTAGCTGCGTTTTTTATACTGTGTTGGTTCATTGGAAATTTAAATTAATTTCATTCTATAAAACGTCTATAGGTAGCCATGATTTTTTTATGGGGGCAAATTATCAAATTGCGTTTCAATTTTCACAAAATGCCAAAATACATCTAAAATATTTGGTTCTAATTCTTAAAAAGCTGGCATAAATCCGTGATCCTCCTTTTATATGGAGCAGGAAAAAAGAACGCAGCGTAATCGTAATAGCACTGCAAATTATATGCAAGCAAATTTCTTAGACAGCGATTTTTTATTGTCGTGTTTTTCTATCTTCTTCTACAATTTTTATCTTACAGACGTAAATATAATGAAATAGTTGATGAATAATTCTAACAGGTCGAAATGGGAACATTTTCGAAAATATAAGCAACATTTTTTCCCGTACTTCGATGTACCTCATATTGTGATCATGTGATATTCAAATTGTCTGTACTATGAGCGGAGTGAGAGCGACCTAGAAATCAATTTATTATACTTTTTAGTTTGCTATTTTTGATTGATGAAGCAGAAAATTTGAATACAATTACATCATTTTGCATAATTTGACTTATTACACCCTATGGGCTATTTGCAGCAGTTAACGAGTATTAACTCACAACCTATTTCGGTCATACCGAAATTAGCCGATATTTTTTTAAATGACGTCACTAAGGGAACATTATTATCCTTTAGAATAAGTCTGAGAATAGCTTTGGGAATAGCTTAAGAAGTAATAACTCTTTAACGGCTGCACATAGCACGTAGGTTGTAATAGGTCAAAGTAAAGAGGAAAGTCTACAGTTTACAGTTTTTATAAAAAAATGGAGATCAAAGTAACCAAAAAGGTAAGAAAATCGGAAATTTGTATCTTAAACCACCATCCCTCCTGAGAGGAGGGGGGTTGAGCAGTTGTTCGAAAGGCCATGAAGTTGTGCACATAATGAGCTCTTAACTCTGACAGTATGCCCTGTATTTTTTAATATATAGGGCGTTTTGTGATAAACCAGCTTTTTTTTCTTAATCATCCTGTAACTCCGAAACGGTTGATATGGCCCCCATGCCATACAACTAGTAGTTTGGATAGTGTTATGGTCGTATCGTACTGCATGTAGCGGAGAGCAATACGCACGGAGAGCGCGACTGAACAGAAGAAGATCGGGCGGGCTGGCAAGGCGATTTTTTTTTGGAAAAAGTACGAAGGACGAGGAGTGTTCGGCAACGAGAATTTTTTTTGTAAAGTACATTAACTAATTCCACAACCAAAAGTTTGTATAAGAAAAGAGGAAAAGTTAGGTTGAGTGCAATTAGCCCCAATTTGTTCGGAAGCCCTATCAAAGTGAGTTCAGCCACTCAAAGAAAAACGAAATTTTGTGCGATCCGGAAGCCAGAGGAGCGCCAGCTCCCACAGTCTCTAGTCGATTACCCTATAAAGGACGATCAACATCAAGAATAATTAACAAAAATAAATTAAAAGGTATACCGAAAATCCAAGACCATTTCACACGTGTAGCTTAGGATAAACCTCCAATAGGAACGGCAGCACGCTTGTGAAAACCGCTGCACCAGTGTCCTTATTATTCAAAATGGGTGATAGTAATTTATAGCGACCCGACTGCAGCATTTCAATATACCTCATAAATTTAAATCTAGTCACACAAGAAAGGAAATTTATTTTGAAGAAAAATCACAGTCAGCAATAAAAAGGAGTACTTTACTTCGGCGTACTGTATGCTCAAGGAGACGTGACAGAAATTCCCCTTCATGCACAGTGGCATCAAGGCGACAGATATTTGCAGTAGTTAGAATTAAAACTAAGCATATATTTTTGCAAACTGTTAATTGGTAGCACTTAAGGTGACAGATGAGAGCAGTGTAGATTCGATTTAGTTAAGGTATATAAAACAAGAGAAATTTATCGCATGAGTAAATAGGTTTCACCTATCCTATCGGATTCAAAGAATCTCGTGGTTAGTACGTCGGTGTACGCTGCGACAGGAGTAAATTGAACTGTTTCTTTTCGATAACCTGATTTAAAATATCCAACAACAGTAATGACGTTCAAGCGCCAAGAGGGTTATATCAAAGCCGTAGTGGTCGCAGAAAAGGGAGAGTCACTGCGTATCTGAAACTTATAATAAAATAACATCAATAATTTTGAATTTGCAGCTTTGCCAAGAGCCAAGAAGTAACCTCATTGCAGAATAACCACCTCTAGGGAGCTGCTTCGAGGGATTGAATATGGTGTAAGTCAGATTTTTGATATTGCTATTGATATTACTGTTTTTTTTTTTAATATTTATAAAGAAGTATAAAAGTCTCTTGAACACCACCCGTTGGTAAGGTTAAATTTTGTTTGTATAAGCGAATTTTATGGAAAACGTTAGATTTAGAAGTTACGTGCAATATCATGATGCGTACTAGGAAAGGATAGACTAATTCGAGTTTTTATATCAACCATTTTGAGCAATGAAATGTTAATAAAGTGCCTTAAAAACGTAATGGAGTGGTAAGATTTTTTGATTTTTTTCCTCTCACTCTCCTCGAGTCCTCCTCACAATGAAGGTCAGTTAAGGTTCACTCCTCCACTCGTTTCAGGACAGTACAGGGACACTGAAAACAATTGCTGTCCCTCAGTGTCATATGGGCGGTTGGGGCAATGACAGTGAAGGCAGAACATTTGCGCTTTCACATAAGTAAGTGGAAAGTAATGTAAAGGTCCCTTCAGGACTGGATGTGTGCGACGGCCTTTGATTTGACAGACCCGAACTTTTTTGTACATGGCTGGTGGCACAGCGGCAGGTTTTCGTGGAACCTCCCCACTCTCCGCCAATATCCGAGGCAAGCTAGCGTGCCGCCCTGCAGTCAACGCTGTCCACCGAGTGATCTGTCAGCTCATGCTGGCAGTCTGGACCTCACGTCCGAAGTCAATCACTCTACATACTACCATAATAAGGTGAGTACTATCACCTCCTGCTCTACTGACCATCATGGTGGAAACACCTTCTATATGTGTTAAAGAGCAATCTTCCAGCCAATGGAAAATATTTTAAATATTTTTATCAATGATCGAATCATACAATCGGTTGACAGATGTGGCATTCCCTCTGAGTGTCATATGAGTAAGCGAAATCATCGGCAAAACTATTAATGGGATTTAAAGTAAAAGAAAGAAGAATATTAATGAAAATTAGGAAGAGAGACGGAGAGATAACAGAGCCCTGGGGCACGCCGATATTTATAGAGTGGGATTCAGATATAACGCCGTCTAATACAACATGAATAAGGTGTCCAGATAGAAAACTTTCAATCCATAATATAAGAGGGGAGCCAAGTGCTTTAAGTTTGGCTAATAGGGCAGGATGCCAGACTCTATCAAAGGCCCTTGAAATATCTAGAGCAACAATTTTGGACTCACCAATGTTATATAGACTACGGTTCCAACGTTCCGTAAGAAAAGTCAGCAAGTCTCCAGATGACCGACCAGTCCGGAAGCCACATTGGCGATCGTTGATTAGTTTATTGGTTTCCAGATACTTCATTAATTTTGAGTTAATGACAGATTCAAAAACCTTGGACAGAATCGAAGTGATAAAAATTGGTCGATAATTTAAGGGATCGCTACCCTCTCCTTTGAGCAGAACAAGAATATTTTTAATCCAGATGCGTAACATATGTAGGCATAAAAGATAAAAAAAAAACTAAAATATACTCAGCCGCCTATACTTAATTAGAAAAGGTTGATATTCGACAAAGAGTATCTTTATTCCGCCCAAGAATTCCCTTAACAATCACCATTCAATAATATTATAGAGCTCAATCTCTAAAGCCTCCATTAATTAGATTTCTAAGTCATGATTAATTTGAAAGAATTTCGAATTTGTAAGTCTATTCCGATAACATGCCGCTCTTACCTTTGTTGCAGCCACTATAAATAGAGCTTTATATTGCAAATATTGGACAACACATTGAATCGTTTTCGAAATACTTTCAAGATCTTTGAAGAACATTAGTTGAATTATTTTCAAGTATTCTATCAGCTTACAAATTCCCATATGGGTGACATTGCTCATTGGTGTACGTAGCATTACATGTAAATTAGTTATCGACTTTATCATGTGGCTTAGTTGTCCAGCAAATTGAATTCCTTGCAAGAACAGTGTACAAAACTGTTTAAATTGCTCCAATTTTAGGTCATAGCTTCCAGTTTGAAGGGAATTCCTCATTTGCAGAGACCATATCACTATCTGTAAATAACAATGAAAAAAAACATTAAACCTTCCACATTTATGTCGAATCCAACGAGTTTTTCTACTATTACTTGAACACAATAGCTCTTGGTATCCCTTTGAAGACTTTGTACTTTGCTCTGCAATTGAATTTGTCGTAAACGTGATGCTTCCTGCAAGTATTTTTCAAAGTTTTTCGTTAAGGTTTCTGCATACTTTCTCAGAAATAGCTCAGGACACCAAACAATATTTCCAATCAATGTTATTCCAACGTGCTTTGAAAAGACCATCATTATTTATTCTGATAATATTTCTTAATTTATATTACCTTTAAATTAAATTCAATCAAATGTTTAAAGCTTTTGTGATCGATGTGTCCAAAAAAGTTATGATATAGCACACAAATAATATTCATTCGAACGATTAACTTTGTTTCAGAATATTCAGATAAGTCGCAGCTGAATTTCTCAATGGCAGTTAAATTTTTCTTGATATAATATTGAAAATATCTGGATAGAATACCTAATGCTTTCGAATCGATTTGCTCTTTTAATTTAAACGTACTATCCAAAAATATCTGTAAGAGATTCGCTAGAATTATCGCAGTTATAAGTTTTAGTGCTCAATAATTAAAATACCTGAAATAGATTTCCTGAAAAGGGAATTTCGAGATCATTAAGAATATTTGCAAGTCCATTAATTTCCACATCCGATACGCATTCGAATTTATTCAAGTTTTTTCCAATAGAATCGATAGTGCTCTTGTATGATGACCAAAATTTAAAGAAATTCGAATTAACGAGTATTTCATCGAATATCACTAGTTGTACGATAAGATCTGCCAGACTATCAAAAACTGCCTGAAATTTTAAAATGTCAACTAAATATAACGTTAATTTTTTGAGGCTCTAAAGGTCGCTTGCTTTTTTACTCCATGGTTATAGGTACATACCTGGAATTCAACGTTTAAGTGAACATCCAAAGATTGCTTTTGTTGATTAAATAATGCCCCAAGCTGATTAAGGATAAGACTCGCCACCATTATACATCTTTGTATCAGAAACTGTATATTACACAAGAATTCTAATGAATCACTCATTTTAATATAGCATTCTTCACTTTCCGCTAACACTTCGTAGCTGTATAAATCTTCATCTAAGTAAAGCAACTTTTCTTGATATTGCCGAGCGATTATCCTTATTTTCTCAGCTTCCTCACACAAATGAGCAAATGTTAGCATAATTTTATTCAATGTCTTATTGTCGGATTCTACTAATTGAAAAATTGACATATTTTCTCTATTTAATGAGAAAAGAATTTTTACTGGTGGTACATTTAGTTTCTTCGATATTTCATTCGGAACACCACTACTTGTCCAGTAGAATTCCTCATACTCGCATTTATTATTGTTTTCGTCAAGTAATTTCCTAAGAGTTATATCATGGCTCTCTAGGAAGTTTCCAAAAGACCTCAATTGATGCTCTCCAAAGATATCTAGAAAATAATAAATGTATTTGTTATAGTTAAATAAATACTGGCTGATCTGTAGCGAAAAATTTAGCAATTAATCTATGATCAAGGCGTTCTGGTTTAACTCGTATACAGCAATATTTCGCATCATTTTACTCTTAAATTGAATGATGACTTTAATACAAGTTCGTTGTCTACAATGCCCCTATTACATTTAAGTGGAAACGCTTGTTTATTCTTTATTGTTCTTACGCTAAAGTGATCGGACTCTCATTCTTCAATCTACTAAATTAGTAGAAGTTTTATATTTGAGTTACAATGTAAGTTACGCTTACTCGTGGAATTATCTAAGCCTGAGCCTGAGGGCAGCTGAGTAAATACTAGCTAATTTGTAGTTGGCCTTTCCAATATCATGATTTTTTAGCCAACAAAATTGTTTTTGTTTGCCACCGATCAATTGCAGAGTTAATAAGCATATCGAATTTTTTTAACTACGCATTCTAGCCTCAGAACCATATTGGGTTTTGCCATCATATTCTTCGCCACAGTTTGTACATTTGGACATAGTTTTTTGTTAATTAATTAATTGGTTATATATAAGGAAGTGTCTGAGCTGGTCTCCAACTATCCACATTGTCCACAGGATTATACAATTCTTTATCCTTTCTATATTCTCATTCGTTATCATGATTTTGTTTTTTTTTTTCTGATCTGTTAATCTGATAGGACAGTGCCCGAGGGAGTCCGACCATGAGTTACTACTTGCGTCCTATTACCTGCCTGTATCTCCTTCACCTCCTAGGAGGTCGTATCGTAGATTCAATGCTATTCAGGTAGATGCACTGCAGGCTGACCTGGAAAGTGTTAATTGATCACCGATTTTCAATGAACCAGATCCTGAATCAGCTGCGAGTCACTTCTCGAATACAATATGTGCTGTATTCAACAGACAGGTTCCAATAAAAAGAGTTAAGCTCCGCTCTTCGAGTGAGATTATTTTCAACTCAGAGATTCACCTGGCATGTCAGGGAACATAGTGTTCAGGCACTGGAAAAGAAGTAAGACTACCCAGAACTATAGAGCTTTCCACAAACAAAGAAGAATCTCAGATTATATGATCAGGGCAGGGATTAGAGCCCATACTATGTCTGGGCTTAGAGAGGGAAATAGTATTAACTGGAAGAAGATAAGTGACTTGGGACTGGGCTCAAAATCTAAAACTCAATCGGATATTAATCCAAATGAGTTCGCAGACTTTCTTTGCTCCAACCCGTTAAACAACCTGCACGTACAACAGAGTGCCATACATATACTGAACTACCATTCAGAATCTAGGAATATGGTGCCGATTGGGGAACCTACACCTATCGTGTCTACTAGCAGCAATATACCTGACTTTACCACTAGCAGCAATACATTAAGACCTGAATTTGACTTAAATCTGAATATTACGGCATCGGGACCAACTCCAGATGAGGCTTACTCTGGATTCAGCCTGAGGAATGTGGCGGACATGGAGATAGTAAATGCTTTTAACAGAGTCAAATCCAACGCTAAGGGTCACAATGATGTCCGGATTAAATTCTACAAACTAATATTACCATTTATTCTGCCAATTGTGGTTCATCTCATAAATAGACTTCTAACGTGTTCACATTTCCCTAGCTATTGGAAAACGGGACTGATCACGCCCATTCCTCAGACAGACGCACCGTCCAATGTGTCGGAGTGTAGACCCATCACAATCCTACCGGCCATTTCAAAAGTGCTGGAATTCCTTATAGCTGATCAGATAACAGCGTATGTAGGGGAAAATGGTCTGCTGGATAGCAAGCAGTCAGGATTTAGAAGATTCCACTCCACTAGCACTGCACTACTTGAAGTTGCTGCGGACATTCGTGGCATGTGTGATAAAGGACTTGTGGTGGTACATGTGTTGCTGGATTTCAGCAAAGCATTCGACTCTGTATCACATGAGAGACTAATCTCTCAGTTCACACCTTTGACTTCGCCGCATCTCCGCCGAATTCTCCTCGTTGAGATGGCTAACATCTGGCATACCTCAGGGTGCTGTGCTGTCTCCCTTATTGTTTTCACTTTACATTAATGATATCTGCACGACTCTCAACAGGGTGAGTCACCACATCTATGCGGATGATGTGCAGATCTATATTGGAGGGTAGGCCGACAGAATAAATGAGACGGTAACAATAATTAATGAGTTACTAGAGGAAATTGTGGATTGGGCGAGAATTAATGAATTGTCGCCGAACCCAACTAAAACTCAGGCGATTGGTTACACCATTAGACAAGAAAATGTATCAAATATAATATCTCAAGTATCTAATCTATTCATCATGGGACACAACATCCTATTAAATAGCAAATACGTCAAAAATCTAGGTCTACTCATGGACCCCAACCTAAATTGGAAAGCGCATATTAACCTTATGTGCTCACGTATTTACTTTGGACTTCAGTCACTATACGCAGCCTCTGCGCACTCCGATGAGACCACAAGACTGCTGCTTTTCAGGGCACTTATACTCCCTCATTTTATATATGCGGACATAGTCCTTTACCCTCTCTCATTTCAAAACTTCTAAGAGCCCTTAAGGCCTGTGCTCGTTATGTATTTGGTCTGAGAATAAGAGATCATGTTGGCCCCTTGCTTGAGTTTCTTCTGCCAGGATCGCTTCAATGTTTATATGAACTGAAGGTACTGTCATTTATACACAAGGCAAGATCTGGTCTGCTACCTGAATATGTGAGAGGTTGATTTTCATGGAGCAGAAGAGATTGTCGTAGGTTAATCTATCACGTGTAAACACCCAATTCGGGAGCAGGAATATTCGCCTGAAATCACTACTTGGAACCAGCTACCATGCGAGGTTAGAGAAATTAGTCTTAACAAGCAGTTCAACAAAGAAACAATGACCGTTATTATGACGGCTCATTGACTATAAAAATTCTAAACAATATCTTATACTAACTCAGCCCACCTACTGCTTACTTGTGAAATCATTGGGATTGCCAACTGTGGGGTGTCGGGGTAAGACGCGCAAAGAAATAAAATAATTAAGGATCTTACATAAATGAGTATTTAAGAAACATGCCGAGGGTGGCTCCAGTGCCAAAAAAGGGTTCATTGCCGGCTTTAGCCATAGTTAATACAATACAGTTAAAAAAAAAGGATGATAATTTTGTTTAATTTAATGTAATATAATATATAATAATTGAATTAAATTGAATGTAATTTAGTTTGATTGTGTGATTTACTTTAATACAATGTAAATAAGATTGGTATCTGATCTTATCATAAATATAATTCTCCTTTACATTAGTTAAATGCAGCTAACATCCAAAATTCTACTGGATGATTCATGAATATTAAGGACTGCAGGCACTGTCCAACTCAGTCCTCTTTTCTACTAATAAAGAATCTGTAAGGACGTACTATGGTCCATTAGCTGTTAGAGCTATCCTGTTTATTAATGTCTAAGTCAAATACTGAACATGTTATAGTCGACTAGTTTACCTTTACTTTTACTTTTATTATTTGTTTTGCCATCTATTTCTAAGCTGTTGTAATTCGGAATGCCCAGCGTTGTACGTTGCTTTAGGCAGGGGCTCAACAATAAATGCTCTTTGAATTTGAATTAATTATGCTATTTGGTCTCGTAATTGTACGAACCTTAAGCGGGGCAGGAGTATGTATATAAATTATTTTAAATTTGATTAGATTAATACAAAAGTACTTTTATATACGATCCAATACAAAAAAGCTTTATTAATAAAGCCTGGCCTAAGCCACGTCCGTAAGCTGTGGGTAGGTACACAGATCGACAATAGTTAATTATTAGAGGATCGAACTGCATTTATATATTTTCCTGAAAGACATTAGCGGAACCATAATATCTGATTATCATCTGGATTATTAATATACCTACATATAGTTATGGTAGATTGTTTTCACTTTCTTACAAAAATTGACTTACTTTGCGATGCTTTATCCATCGTGATATTAGTACACAACAAAAGAGAAATAACCAAAATATCAAAACAATTAATCCAATGCCGAGTCACTTTAATAAATTAATCATATTATAAGACAATTGTCAAATTTTCCGATTAATACTGGCAATGTCAATTGGCAGAATTCCATTAACAACACTTCAACTTAAGTTTATTTCGACTTCAAAATTAGTTACATGAGATTTCTTAAATTTTTTCAAAGTTTAATTATGTGTACATGTTATGTATGAGGTAATAAGTATTGCTCAAAAGAATTTCACTTTTAATTTTATTTTTAATATTCATACAGACGAGCAAGAGTGGTGTAACTAAATGGCACTAGGCATTGTCTAAGCTCAGCTCACACTTGCGGCCGGTGTGACTAGATTACAATGGCGAGACATTTTGTCCGCAAACTTAGGCTGTTTACAATAGGCGCACTAGTTCAAATTTACTCACAAATCACGAATATGTAATTTTTATTTGGCGGCGACTTAGTTTCCGAGATATTTAAGTTTAAAAATCGCGAACACAACACAATTTGACATTCTCGCAATTAACTATCTCTTCTTCTTTTTAGTATTAAAAAGAGACAGTGGTAGGTACATATATACATACCTTCCGAACATTCGGGTTACCAGCATTGCGTTTTTTTATTCATTACGAATATTAATTGATGTGTAGTAAGCAGCATTTAGTTAGAATGGAATAGAAAAATATTTATTAAAGAAATGGATGTTTATGTTTATGTTTAATACACATGTACAAGAATTATACAGGATTCTGCTCGAAGTGTCATGTCATGTCACTAGGGATGGCCAATATTGGAAGAATATCGATACACCGATATTTCCAATATTTTTTTCAAAATATCGATAAATCGATATATTGCTCTTAAAATATCGATATCCTTAGTATTGTCAGACGAATTTTTCGGCCGATAAAACATAAAAGTTGTTTTTCTTCAAAATCTGAAATAAATATAACTAATTTCTCAGTAAAATTCTTAGTTTATCCTATTTCTCAATTTTATTAGTCATTAGAACAAAATCTTGTTTTAAAGTTGAATAAATTGAGTTTTTGCGGCAGCGCATTGAGTATAATCCGATTACCGGGTTTCAAATCCTCTTTTCAAATTTGGCTGGGAGAACGAATGATCCACTTTCTAGTTATTTCCTTTATAATCGGCTTTGCATTTGTATGTTTGTAGACATGATAGATTTTGTTTTTAATTATTCATCTCATCAGCAGAACAGAAAACAAGAAATTAACGAATCAAAGAAACGAAATTTTACCTTAGGTTTTGCCAACTTTTTATTATAAAAAAGCTAAATAAAAAACTGAATTTTCTGACTTCTGAGCATTAATATGAAGCAAAAGCAAACTATTTCAGAGAGAAATTAGAAATATTTTCTCTATGCAATACATCTATTGAAATATCGATACACCGATATTTAAAGTGCATAAACATCGATACGAATTACCCGTTTTGTAAGGGAATAAATATCGATATATCTAATCGGCCGTCCTACATGTCAGTGTCACATCAATCAATTTGTTTTGTAGATGGGTTGAAATAAACAAGAGAGTTCTATTGGGCCAAAGTGCACTTCTTTTGAATTTATGTTGGTTAAAGTACAATTAAATATAGGTCTGCCTTCTTTATGTAACAACTAGTTAAATCATAAATTGGAAAACATCCAAGATTACTAACCTTGATTACTCGTTCAATGAATAAATGGTCATATAAAAGGCAGTTCAGTTGACTAAAGTGCGTCGTCAGAGTGAGAGTGGAAAGGTCAATGACCAGTTTATTAATAATAAAAAATTAATTTGCTTCTTTGTGGAATTCAACTAAAAAGAAAATCAATTAAAAGATGTTGCGTCACGGGAGATCATTTATGAAACCCAATGTGATTCTGCAATGTCGGTATAAGACATCATTTTCTAGTCATCTGGACCCAGAGTATCAATTTATGCAGCGAGCGAAGTTGCCCACAATGTATTTTCAACCCTCGTTGCCCCGTTTGCCAATACCCCATTTAGAGAAAACCTGTGAACGTTATCTAAAAGCCTTGCAACCATTGCTAATAGATGAGAGCTACCGCAAAACAAAAGATGTTGTTAATCGATTCAAAAGCGTTACTGGTCCTCAATTGCAGAAACTTCTTAAAGAGCACGATAGTGCTAACAAGCAAACTAGTTATATATCTGAACCATGGTTTGATATGTATTTAAGAGATCGGATTCCGCTTCCGGTCAACTACAATCCATTGTTAGTAATGAAGCATGACCAACGAAAAGAGTTGAATGATCAGCTAATTCGAAGCACTAATTGCGTTATCAGTGCACTAAGATTCATGCGGTCTTTACGTGCTGAATGTCTTGAGCCAGAAGTGTTTCATCTTAATCCCAACAAGAGCGACACGGATAATTTTCGATTAATTATGAAGCTGGCGCCACGGGCATTTGCAACATACGTTGCATATGCATTCAAAGCCTTTCCACTCGACATGAGCCAATACAATAGACTATTTGGATCTACACGTATTCCTGAAATGGACAAGGATCGAATCTATCGCACTGAAAAGTCGAGGCATATTATTGTTTTGCGCAAAGGAAATTTCTATGCAGTCGATGTTCTGGATACCTCAGGTAATTATATTTCAAATTCAATTTTAAATATAAAGTTTGCTTGGATGGATGCAATTTTCAGGAAATATCGAGTCACCAAATGTGATATTAAGTCGTATGAAGCAGGTTAATGATGAACATTCTGCACATGTTGAGCATTCTTTAGGGGTACTTACGGCCGGTAATCGGAATGTTTGGGCAACCTTACGTGGCCATTTACTTGAGATTGGAAATGAGAAAGCCATGAAGACTATTGATTCCGCATTATTTTTCGTTTGCTTGGACGAAAACATGACGTTTGATGAACATAATCCCATTCCATTAGTAAAGGATTTCCTTGCAGGGAATGCAACCAATCGGTAGAGTTAAAATATTCAGAAATAAAATCGTCCAAATTATATCTATCAAATCTATTTGCAGATGGTTTGATAAATCTTTTTCGATTTTAGTAGCAAAAGATGGAACAACGGCAATCAATTTCGAACATAGCTGGGGAGACGGTGTAGCAGTTCTAAGATTTTTCAATGAGATTTACAGTGAAACGACAACGTCTCCTTGTGTTGATAGCAATACCACACCTCAAGATAGTGCAGACAATCCAGTGAGACAAATTGAGATAAAAATTGATGATCGCATTAAACAAGGAATTGCAAGTGTCAGCAAAACGCACAATGATACACTTGATTCGTTAGATCTAAATTTCCTTAGATACAAGGATATTAATAAGCAGTTTTGCAAGACAAATCATGTTAGTCCGGATGCTATAATGCAACTCTCTTTTCAATTAGCCTATAGGCAACTGTATGGGAAATATGTTGGAACTTATGAGTCTTGCAGTACAGCAGCCTTTCGTCATGGACGCACAGAAACTGTTCGGCCGTGCACATCAGCAACAAAGGCTTTTTGCGATGCAGTTATTTCCAGAAATCGCCCAAGTTCCACTCAATTACGTGCAATGATTAAGACATGTTCAAATATTCATGGCAATTTAACCAAGGAAGCGGCTATGGGACAAGGTTTCGATCGTCATCTGTTCGGACTTCGGCACATTGCTGAAAAGAATAACTTGAAAAAGCCCAGCATTTTTGAAGATGCAGCATATCAGCAAATCAATTACAATATTTTATCGACAAGTACTTTATCGTCGGCTGGTATTTTGGCTGGTGCTTTTGGCCCAGTTGTAGAAGATGGGTTTGGTATTGGGTAAGCTCCCTCGTGTGTAATTATCCTATTGTTATTTCTAAAATTTTGTTTTAGTTATTTTATTCAAAATGACGAATGCGGTTGCATGGTATCTTCTTATAAGCAGAAACGTGATGGAAGACAATTTATCGAAAGTTTAGAAAGCGCTTTTAACTCTATTCGCGACATACTGTACACGAAGTGAAGGAACGTGGTAAAAAGGGTCCGACCAAAAAGTGCCTCATGCAAATTGTATTAAATAAAATTGTTCTTTCTTATTATGTATGGTTTATAGAAATAAATCAAATATGCAATATTGCTCTCGTACTATGCTTTATTTTTATTCAGATTGTTTGTAATTAAATAAATACAAAATATTGACCTCGTGAGGGCATACTTATAGACTAACATATTAGCAAAACAAACAATAAAATCATTATAGCAGACAAGAATATAAAATGGATTCAAGATTGCATAATCCTGCAACATATGAGTAGTTGGACATAGATATTCCTTCCAAATAACTAATTAATTAAAAGAGTAAGAAAAATAGGTAGTAAAATTGTAGCAAATGAGAATATAGATCGGAAAGATTATTGGTTTCAAAATCATGCGAACAGTGCAACTGATTTAATACTAGGATATATAAGCATACTATATTTATAATTACAGAGCCATGAGATTAATATTAGGATACATACAGACAGCGTACGGAAATGCACACGCACGTGAGTAACAAATTGTGTGCGATCAAAGCGGACATACTCATGATGCGTGTGCGATTTTCTTGAGCATTCTACTTACGCAGATGAGTGAGTAATTCAATATAAGGAAGCGAACAATCGTGTGCGCACACGAAATTTTTCACTGCTCATTACTCACGAGTGAGTAATTCAATATCAGAAAGCGCACACGAAATCTCTCACTGCTCATTACTCACAAGTGAGTAAAGGAAGAAAATGCACACGAAATTTCTCATTGCTCATTTCCAGCTTGTGTGCCATTTAAGTTATGAAATACCCACATTATATAAAAAACGTGGATAATTAATATTACAATTTTTATTCGCGAGTGGGCGCTTTCTTCCCTTGAATTACTCACTCGTGAGTAATGAGCAGTGAGAAATTTCGTGTGCGCACACGAGTGTGCGCTTCTTGGTAGCACAGACTTTTTCCTACCCCCGAATACTTCTCAAGAATGACACGTTTCCGTGGCAACGATATTTCAGTTAGATGCACTGATCTTAAAGGCTGAGATACAATACACGCATTTGTCGACGCCAAAATAATTTCCGAATATATGTTACGACATTAGGCCATAGTAATGCTGCGACGCGATAATGTCGTCGTCAAAAAGTAGAGCAAATTTCTAAAATTGTCGCTGCACAGTGCGACATTTGAGTTTGACAGTTCGTGTGTTGGTACATTTCACGTACTTATCTTTTAAAACGGCATACCTGCATATAAACTTTAATGTAACTTATACTTGTTCTTAAAAAATGTAAAAAACAAAATCCGTAGACATCACAAAACAGCAAAACTCAACTTAACTATCTTGAAATGATGACGAAAAATGTCGCATTCATTGTATTACGTCTGCGACAAACGACGACGCCAATTGGCGTCGACAAATTCATGTCGCATTCATTGTATTTCAGGCCTCAGTTCCTTCTCTACTAAACATTTTTTTTTTTATATTATGTAAAAAAGAAAACTGAAAATTAAATTAATTTTGTTCATTATATTGCTTATTCAACATTTCTTATTTTAAAATATAATACTCTTTTATTTCGATATACCGAAAATATCCGAACGTAATCCACATAAACAAAAACCTCGTTGCTTTACGACCAAAGAAGCCTGATTATTCTCGGATAGGAATAATCTTTACACAGGAAATAGGATTATCCTCGTTGGTGTTTACGGCCCTAAGGGCCGTATTCACCAAGCCATTTAATTTCTGTTTTAGTACACCCGTTAGAGAGGGTTAGGGCTCACTTAAATTAAAATTAAAGTTATATATGCGTTATTACAACATAAAATAACCCAAATTAAACTTTAATTTAATTTTAAATGTGCCCTAACCCTCTCTTACAGGAGTACTAAAACAGAAATTAAATTAAATTTCAATTAAATGGCTTGATGAATACGGCCAAAAGTATTCTCATTAAAATTTTGCCACTAGAGCTGTGACGTTTCGTCCTAACGTATTCGGACATAAATGGCGGAACGTAGTTCGTACTGAGAATACTTGTATCTCTGTACCGAATTAAAAACCGACATACGAGAACTTTGTAGAGGCAGACGTATATCGAATGCGAATCATCTCTTCCTCCGCCATATCTGGAAATCTGGAGGGCGGGAGTCGCTAAATTTGTTTTCTAGCGTTGATACAAAAAAAAAGAAACATTTTAGTGCACAATACAGTTACATATAGTGAAATAAAACTGTTTTTCAGTGTATTCCAACTGTTAAGGACTAATAGTTTTTATCTGACACATCTGCAAACTTTTCGGTGCATCCTAATAACAGCAGCCGACCCATCCGGGGAAAATCAACTTTCGTGAAAGGTGAAATTTTGTCTAAATATTGATTAATTAGGTAAGTTTTAATTTTTGTAGCTTGAATTAGAGCAGGAGACTTTTAGCAGTAAATTCTAGGTAGTTGCATGCATTGCACAGCGAGGTGTGGCTCCCCTAGTATTGTTTTCCAAAATCACATGTAAATTTTGTTTCCATCAATTTATCTGAGCTCATCCTGTGCGTGACAGAATACAGATTAGATATAGAAACTAGAGGAATTTCGTATAGGTAATTTCCCTTCGATATGTTCGTGTTATGAGAAATTGCTGTACTTCTTTCTAGATGCAGATGTGCATTCAACAAGTATTTCAATAAATCGATCAAATATGAATGGAATGAAATTCTTGTAGTATGTTTGGAATATCGAAAATTTGTTTGAATTGATTTTATCTACCGCTGGTATGAACCATTTCTCTTGTTTGGATTTATAAGTCATATTCGTGCATATGTCTACGGCAGCTTGCGATGGACAAATTATAGAATAGAATATTGCGTTAATTGTCAGTAATTTTATTTGATTAACCCCAGGGGCTCATGTACACGCATCGCTTGTTAATTTTTCTTAAAGGTGGAATATTAATCCTACGGATGAGACGTGAACCGCTTTCATCGCATAGCAGTCAGCTGCAGCAAAATAATAGTAGAATATGTAACAAACAAGAATTCTGAATACCTTAAGTGAAGCCGGAGCAATATTTGTGTTGAGCTAAAGTTTTCTAGTGTGAGAGCAGATTGCCGGTGGGCGGTGTAAACAGCTAGCCGAATTTACGAAGGAGCAGTCAAGACTGCAAATTTTGTGACATATCTATGGGCCTTCCCACACGAGAAGATTTTAGGGAAGGAAGGATATTCCTCCACTTGTTCTGAGACTTGCAAGCCAAAGCCCTCGTGCACACTTCACAAGCCATGAAACCACTGACATATAATAAGAATGGACTGAGCCATATCTATTTGTCTCTTTCAAGCTCAAAATGTACACTGAACTGTAACCAATTTTGGAAACAGTACGGCTGTATTAAGTGGAATGCATTAGAATTGACATAAAAATTCAGACAAATATATTGTTTTTATACGTCTATCTCTTACAAGCTCAAGGAAATTCGACAACAAATCTGCAGAGGAGCACATTTTTCCGTAATATTACAAATGAGTTTTTGGGTTAATTAAAACAAGTTTAACTTTCTAAATAATTTTAATTTAATGCAATATTATTTTATAACATTTTTAGTGTTTCCAATCGACAAATAATAATAAATTATGAATCGGTGTGCAATTGTACGAAATAAAGGGTTTTCACAGCCTGTTCAATATTTGTGCCATTTTTGAACCAAGAACGCTCAGTCCATTCTTATTATATGTCAGTGCATGAAACAGACTCCCTCACTACCACATGAGAGCCCCAACGGAATCCTAACATTCTAAAATATTTGCAGTCTTCTTATGGAAAACTGACCAAAGTTTGATTTAAATAGCTCATCCACCCTAAACTACTATTCATACAGAAAAAATGGTGTTGTGATAATCTTAAGCTTGCTTTCTTATCTTCCGAACCGAAATAAAATTTTTATACCTTTCCTAACAAAATTATTTAAAAACATTTATCTGAACCGAATGACTACGATTCCTCAAACAAAAATTTTCAGCTGAGTAATCATTGTATGTACATATATGACGCTGTGTCGTATATAGTAAGTGTAGCCTTTGGGAAGATAAAGAACCATGCCGTAAGCTACTAGTAGACTATTTTCCTGTATGGATAGTAGTTTAGGCTTTGTAGCATATAAAAAGTCTAATGTTTGGCACTTTTCCATAAGTATCAATATAGAACATTTTAGAAAACAGACTCCCAACGCACACATATATATTTCCGTTGTATCGCGTAGTTCCTTTTACCGAAATTAATTGTGTGCGTGTTCAATTAAGTCACAGTTTTTGATATAAATAATAACTGTGTCACTAATTCACAACACGTAATAATTATTATATTATAACCTCAAGTCGCAGGTAAACATCTGTACAGCCGTCCGATCAGAAATTTCGCAATTTCAAAATGGCCGGAGCTAATTTTTTTGCAGTAGTATTTGTATGCTGCCGGAATGCCGTTCGAAACTTGATAGCACGGAATTTTTCCTACCCCCGAAAACTTCTCACCCATAAAAACTTCCGCGTGTGGGGTATGGCTATACGTTTCTTTTCATATATCACTTATGGTCCCACATTTTGCAGAAAATGCACTCAATTTGACTATTTCTCAGGTTCCACTTCGCTAAAAAGTTGAAGTGAGTGGAACTCGTTTTCGTACTGGCGCAAGTAAACTGATGGTTATGTCAAGAGGAGGTGAGGGACTGAAAACGAGGCTACTTGGGACAGTAACTTCGCTTGTCTGAACTATACTTTACTCCTTAGTTAGAGTTTTCGACTAACCTCCTGTATACGCATTTTATACGATATATTTTCTCAGTAGAGCTGAAAGTTGGATCCGTATTTGCTGTTGAAAGTTAGATCGGTATTTGCTAACATTTGTGAACTATACGGATACTAATTATTCAGATCCGCACCCAAGCAATGCAAAGAAGGTAGAAAATTTCCTCCAAATTGCGATGTTTCATCGGGAAATGACATTTCCTTTTTCGAATAAAACTGCAATATGGAGGAAATTTAAAAAAACTGTTTGCTTAGCCTGTGTTTGTGCACTTTCTCTGTATTTTATATGGTAATTCATTGTATATGGTTACAGCTATAGTTTGGTTAAGGATCTGGATCCGAATAATCCGGATAGCATACTATTCGGATACCTTTAGCTCCTTAGAATATAGAGAGAACAGGTAGTGTTAATACTTATAGAATTCGTGTACATGAGCGTGGCTGTGTTTACAGATGCTTGGAGTTGGAGAAATGTATATTCAGCTGTCCTGAGCTCCTGAGGTGCTTGGCGTAATATCAGCGACTAAGAGCATATTTTCAACCATATATCTTGTTACCCTGCTCTCTAAGTTACTTCTACTACACGCCTGTACTCAGCTCTCACACAGTGGCAACAGATTTGGCTTATTACACTTCCTGTCTTCTCTATATTCACCTTTAATTTTAAGCTGACAGCAGTCCCTACGCTTATTTGAACTGAAGAGCTTCTAATATTTTGCCGAAGGTTTCAAATCAACATAAAAATTGTAAACAGAATAAATATAATAATGCTTGCGAATTTATTCACCTTTTAGTACTCTCTTTGTTACTGTTTTTATATGGTTTATATTTTTAATATCATAATAATCATGACTTCATTTATATCTTTGTACAGCATACAAATAAAATCGGTTAAAAAGAAGCTTTTAGGTTAAATGGTTTTATTTTACATTACATGATATACTAAAAACTAGAAAATAATTATGGGTCACAAATGTGGGGTGTACTGTCCACCGGTAAGAAATCGCGCAGGACCGTTTTACTAAGTCTGATCATAGCCTCTGATTGCTTATTCCGCTGACAACACTACTATGTCCTGCACGATTTCTTTACAGTAGACAGCGCCTATATTCTTTTCTAGTTTTTAGTACATACATATCTATTGTGAAATAAAACCGTTTGCCTTTAAAGTGTTTTTTTTACCTATTTAAGTGTTTTAAATCTGTTAAAAAATAAATCTATAGTTTGAGTGGCTATTTTCAGTGTACGCAAACTCCCTTGTCGTATTCTACTCGTCAAACCATTTCATTCAGCGTTGGGAGGTGGTTGTGATGAAAATTCCCTCCAAAATGGGAAGGAACAACTAGAGTAATATTTCAAAACAAATTCATTTTTACTGATAACAATTTCAAATAAACTACATATCTAAGGCCGTTTGCACATCGAAAAACGAAAACACTAAACCGAAAAACACAAATTTTGTCCTAAACTAACAGAAATTTGCCGCAATACATGTAATAAAATATTGGAGATTTATTCTAATTACAGTTTCAATAAAAAGATATTCATATTTAAAGCTTTATTTCCATTAAAATACATTCTTATGTTTATTCGTACGAGCAAAAAAATTTTCGTTCCGAACTGTCAAGTATATTTTCGTTCCATACTAAGTTCCACACACGAACGAATATTCTTTTCGGTCCTACTTAACCTCATTTCCGTTTATTTACATTTGATACAAGCCCAATCTAACTTTTATTCGTTCGTTTTTGATATGTAGGCATAAACGAATTTTCGGTGTGAAACTGTTTATTCGTTCGTTTTCGTTTTTCGATGTGTAAGTGGCGTAACAGTAAAGCAAAAAGCTCACTCATTAGAAAGCCTTCTTCCTCTATAAAATTATGTTCGTGTTATTCTTCATTACATTATATTAATTATATGTAGTCAAGAGCGCTCTACCGCTCTAAAAAATCTAAAATACTTCCTGAAACGCTTTCCTACAAGCTCAAAGCGTTTCCCAGTTCATTACTTTTTTACTTCGCAGAGGCTTGGATTTCACTGTTCTAAAGAAGCACTCCAGGAGGTATGCTGTGATAGACTAAGAAGATTTTTGAATTGAAATTTTGAATAATCATCGCAGTGCTTCTTCCTTAATCTCATAAGAGACCTTCAAGACTGCTTCCCGAAAACAGTAGTCAGGCGCTTGCAACCTTAAGCATCCGTATGAGGCAAGGACATGGGTATAGAGAAAGGCAGCGGTGCATGCTTCCAAAGAAGCGCTTCAGTCGAATAATCTTCTATAGAACTTTCAAGTGACTGCTATGGAAGCTAATTTTTCTGAATAGAGTTCCAAATTATCTCGTCGCTTATTCAAGTTCTCAAAGCTTTTATTTCAGAAGTGCTTGATATTTTAATTTCATGGTTTTGAACGTGCTATTTCAAGAAATATGTAACTATAAATTGTCTCGATTTTTTATATTTTAGTAATATCCCATGCTCATGTCGTCTTAATTATGCAGAAAAATTCAATTTTTTGTGTATAATTTAAGAAAATATTTTTGGGTATAATTTTCCCCCGATTTTGTTTTGGAGACGCGATTATTCCCTTTACAATTTTTTGGGGATGAAAATTTCCATAATATGGGAGAATTGCTTTGATTTCATACCCATTTCAAGGGGGTTGTGAAGAAAAAGGTAAACTATTAAGAACGCCGATGACCTAACGAGGTGAACTTTTGTATTGTACACAAATTAAAACACAATTGTGTAGGAAGGCCGGAGTGATAAAATAAAAAGTCAACTTCGATCTCAACGGTACGACACTTTATTATAGACTGTTCGTTTTTTTGGAATGCACCAAGATTACAGTGATGGATATTTTTAAGACAATTCCGTTAGGCGGATTATCACGTAATACAAATGCGATTGTATTTAACAAGAGCACAATTAGTGCTTGTACATTTAACTATCCCCTAGAATTTGGCCATACTGACATATAATCGCCTCGATTACTAAGAAAGGCTACAAAAATTTTTTTATTTGACAAAAATTTCTAAAAATAGGTATACATAACGACCGAACTTCTAGTATGATACACATATACAATACATACATATACTAAAGCTAATTTTAGCTAAAATTTTTCAAGTCACGTAATATATCATCATATATAATTTCAAATGTCAAAAATCTTACAATTCAATAATATTGATTCACTAAATTAGTATCTGACGAACGATTAATAAGGTATGAAAAATACCTATTCTTTCTTTTTTTTATAATAGTACACGAATACAATGAACAAAATAACAACGTTTTATCGTTCCATTAAGAATATTTATAATGCATCTTAAAATTCTTTAATCGTCATTACATCATAAAATTGAATATTAAGAGTTTGCGACAAGTCAATCTTATAAATTCGTTTTTAAAATTTTGTCAACCATACTCAATCCTCAACACACAGAATGTAGGGGTTCATATTAGCGGGTGAGCAGTCACCCTTATATGGTAAACGTGTCCACTGTATTCCCTCTACATCCTCAATCACGTACCTATTGTTTTTTAAAATTTTCTTTATCTCGTAAGGCTCACGGTATTTGGCCAATAACTTTTTCCCGATACCTGGTGTGATGGTGATCACTATATTTTTGACTATAACAAAATCACGTTCTTCGTATATACGCGGCGGTTTATGTCTTATCAAAATATAATTTGTTGTAATTTTGATTTTTCGTAATCGTTTCAGAAGCTTGATTTCTGATTTTTACTTAAATCTCGTTCAGTATTTTGGACAGAAACCTGAATATGCTCTAACATTTTGTCACATAGTTCACCTTTCTGCATTATACCAACTAACATTTCGCTTAGAGAGAAATCTATCTTCTGCTTACAGTATTATTAAGGACGAACTCAATTTTGACTAGAACTAGTTTCTTCCGACTCTTTGGAAAACATAGGTGTTAGCAAACGATTCATGCGATCTAATTTACCATTTGATTGTGGTGAATGCGTAGCTACTTTATTGTCCGAAAGAAACTGTGCGAATCCGTTTGAAGTGAAACCTGTTCCTCGGTAGAAATAATTTTGGATTGTCTACTGTAATCGCTAAAATACGATTCTAAACAAGGTATTGCGTCTTTGGTTTGGGTACTAGCTACAGAATATAATTTGATAAATTTCGAAAATCCGTCAATAACAAGAAATACATATTTCTTTCTTGACTTCGTAGTCGGTAATGGTCCGTAATGATCACTTCGAAAGGCACATTTACTTTATAGGTGAAAAATACACGCATTCTTAGTAGTCAACAATGTAATCTTTGATTTTACGTTTCATGTCAGGAAACCAGTACAATTTTTTGAGATATTCGTAGCATTTATTCGCACCCAACTGACAAAGAAATTCGTGCTGTGTCTGTATAACGCGGTCTTCCATTTGCTTAAGAACGTATAATTGAACATCATCTTTATTTTTTCGGTATACTAGACCATTTATTAGGGCAAAATTTGAGTTTTTACTTTTCTGCAATTCAGGTATTAACTTAACAATATCGATATCACGTCCTTGGGCCGCTACTAATGCAAAGTCAAACATTCCTTCTTGAACAACCAAAATTTCAGTACAGCGACTTAAAGCGTCAACATGACCCATTTGTAGCTCCAAGGTCCATCGTGATATTCGCGGACTTATTGATTTTTTTTTCAATGTCAAAGTGAATGATTGGCAGTCAGTGACAATCTTAGAAGTAATTCGGTAAGGTATATGCAGAATCTTCTGAGAGCATATATTATAGATAAAGTCTCTAGCTCGTAGGAATGGTATTTCAATTCAATCTCTGTAGTTCTTTTAGAAAAGTAGAACACAGGATGAAGCTTTCCATCAGCTTGACTCTGTAGTAATATGGCTCCATAACCTATACTACGTTCATCGCAGTGCAACTCTGTTTCATTCAATGAACTGTAAATGGCTAGTATAGGCGAGCTCATTAATTTTGATTTTAAAGCCTCAAACGCTTCTATTAATTCTAGGCCAAATTTAAAAACTCTGGCCTTCTTCATCGTAAAGAGGTTTGGCCAAGGTAGCAACATTTTTTATGAACCTTCTGAAATATGATCCTAACAAAAGAAAACTATTGACATCCTTCACACATCTAGGAAGTTAGAAATTCATTGATAGCACAGAGATCCTCTGAGTTAGGGCGTATCCCTTTATTGTTGACAACACATCCCAAGTACTCGATTTCTTCATAAAGAAATTTACATTTGTCAACCCTAAGCTGTAAACCATGTTTAGTTATTAGGTCTGGTACTTGTTTTAAGATCTCCAGGTGTTTTTCAATGCATTCGGTGGCTATAAGGATATCGTCCATGTAAATAAGTATTTTGTCTTTGAAAATATAGTTTATGTAACTTTGGAAGACACAGGGAGCATTCTTGAGTATAAAAATAGTATAAAATTCGGTTCTAAAAGGTTCGTGTATTAAATGATTATGGTGTATAACTAGGGTCATATCACGTCTACCGCGTACATTTTTCGCAGTTTCAATATTGAGTTCCAATGTACTACATACTGAGTGTACACCGAGCGTATACCGAGCTGTTTCTCAGTATATAGAGACAGACTTGCGCTTTAGCGCAAATTGCAAGTCTATCACCGGTATTATTTATTTCGCGATAATTTTAATTCTTTAGTCTTTTTCTGAACTAGTACAATCGGAGACGCGTATGGAGAAATGCTTTCGCGTATAACTTGTCTTTTCAAAAGATTATTCATTATCTTCTGAAGCCCTAACCTGTGTGCATAAGGGTGTCTCCTTGTTGTGCAATAAAGAGGGTTTTCTTTTGTTAGATTAATAGTCATTTCAAATTATGAATCTACATTTGTTGCTTTAAATTCGAAATCATTATTACAAGCTTCTGCTATGATTCCGTGTATTTTATTTTTAATTCCGAAACCTAATTTTTCATTAAAATTAAACGCGAGCAATATACGATCATCAGAAATATTTATATTTAATATATCGTATTCGAAATGCTCTTGATCTGAAGGTTGAGTGTGGTCGTTATCTATGATCATATCAGCGTATTGACTCAGAAGTGAACATTGGCTTTGTCATAATCATAATTTAAGTTAATTTTTTCTAAAAAGCCTCTACCTAAGATAGTTGGATATAGCATACTATTATTTTCGACAACAAATACTTACACAATTCTTCCATAAAATATACGTCACTTTGGTTGATGCAATGAAATTCTGTATTGCTCAGGATCTGTTTCCTCAATAGGGTGGTAAATACCGCTGCTGTATGAAACTGATTGCGCTCCCTGAGTCCAGAGGTGTCAACAAGGAACAAGAAAACCCACGTCCATCATCGCCTCTGCTAAAACTATAGGTGACATTAAATTCAAAAGCATTAGTAACAGAAAATAAATATTATTTATGGCTGTTTTGTGGTTGCCCTGGCTGCTGTAGATGTATAAGTTTTTCCTTTGAACTTTCCACATTCATCACAGGCGGTCGTGACGCATTTCAGTCTGAAAATCTGTGGCCCATTTTTCCACAATGAACACAAGATCCTTTATTCCTTTTCGGCCTTGTACACTTTAAGCTTATGTGTCCAAGGTCATTGCAATTGAAGCATCTAATTTTTTTGGAACCTGTTCAGCCATGAACTTCAGCCAAAAAAATTAGATGCTTCAATTGCAATGAGCTTGAACACGTTGATTTGGATGATTGTCGAGCATGGATTTAATTTTTTCATAATTTTTAAAATTAAATTACTGGCATAGAGAATTTGTACTGCTGCCATGACTCATCTCTTCTCTTTTCCGATTCCGTAGTTGATTCTCAGCAGTTGAAAATTTTGTGCGAAACTCCTTTAATAAAGGCGATTTCAATTCTACCCACTATTTAAATGAGGTTTGCGGTACTCGTCATAAATCGTTTCGAGTCCCAAACAGGATTTTCGGCAGACTCTTCAGAGTGTTGCATCCATTTTTTTTATACAATAGTTGTCGTCACCATTAAATTGTGTAAAAGCAAAGAATATCTAACAGAAAGAATACACATCTCATATATTGAAAAGTTTTCTATGGCGGGTCGTTCTAATACGACCCGCTCTTACGAAATTTATGAACACTCTCTACTTGTTGACGACCCGCTCTCACAAATTTCTTGAAGACTATCTGGTTTGACAGCCCGCTGCCAGTCATTGGTGAGTGGCGGGTTGTCAAAGCACCAGCACTCAGTATAGCACCAGAGCCAGAGCCTGCATTCCGGATCATACCCTTGCATTGCATTGCGGGTTCTCATTGCTTCTTTAACCTCTTCTCTAAGAAACCGGTTTCATCGAGAATACTTTGTTTGAGAGAATTTTCATTTACATTGCATTGCATTGCAGTGCAGTAGAACAGAGGAGAATAGTAAGGTAAGCGGATGGGATAGGAATTGGTGGGTGGCAAGCAGTCTAGTCACAGTCAGTTGCATTGATTCGTGTGATTTGGCAAAAATGTTCATGAATGTATGTAGCCATTCATTTTTTTTCAGTTTTTGCCATATAGGTAATTTGTTGGCGAGATTATTGGCCGACAATGAGTACCTAAACAGATATGTCTTTACACAATGGTACCATTACGTTAATTACGTTATTGAAGCAGTAGAATCTATCCTTTTAATACAGATTTTGCCGCATCCAAATGCGTGCCCGTACATACAGAAAAAACTAAATTTTTGTATAAAGCCATACGAAAAAGTTACCTGCCTTTTTCATATGTGCATTATATGTAATTTTTTCTAGTATTAAGCAGGATATACATTATGATGGCGTGCATTTTTTACAGAAACTGTGAAGGAGATAGTTTATGTAAATGCAGTCGAAGCAATCACTGCAATACCTCACACGTGCACTCCCCTCTACGTTTTAATGGCAAAAATTTCAAACTGTCAAACAGTTAAATTAGTAAATTGGAATATCTATCAAAATCATCTCTAATGAGTTTCTGAACGATGGACTACCTCCGAAATAATTTGAATGCTTTCATGCCAGTAGTCAACTTAGACGGTTTGGGGTTGTGTGTAACAGTGTTTTAGTTTCAGAAACTGTAAAAACTTCTATGCTTGAGAACTAAGGGTTTGGAAAAAATGCAGAACGCGTTTGCTTCTCTCGTCACTCATAAATAAATTTCGATATACGATGTACTATCTCCCTCACAATTTCTGTAAAATATGCGTGCCATCATAATTTAAATACTCCTTTACATAAAAGCGTACATACGTACAGATAATCATATAAGTGTAGTATGATATTGTAGAATGACCATAATACCATAATAACATAACACTATAATTTCCATAAAATTCTTTACACGCAATTTTTATACCCTAGATGAAATCTAGGAATAATGATGGTAGAGCAAAATGAATTGGACACGCATAATATTAAAATTTATTTTGATTTTTGCATGTCCGTCCGTCCGTGCGCACGATAACTCGAGAACGCGTGTACTGAGAAGCTGCAATTTTGTACGCGGACTTAAAAAAAAAAAGTAAAATTAAGTTCTAAAATGAGACAAATCGGGCAACTCCTTCGTGGGGTTGCCATACAAAAATTTCGTTTTCCACTATATATTTAGACACTGCCTGACATCGCGTTGACGTAGAGATCTGAAATTTGGTACATGGTGTTTTCATAGTAATAGCAAAAAAAATGTAAAAAATGAAATAAATCGGGCACCTCTTCTTGATCTTTTCATATAAAAATTTAAGTTTTTTACGGATACTGTGAAAACGACCAGTCCTAGACGTTTTTATTGTACTTAAAATTCTTCAGAATATGAAATCCTGTAAAAACCATTGCAAAAATCAAAATTTCTGAAATTGGGTGACAATACCAAATTTCATACGGGCATTCATCTAGTCTAGGGTATCACAAGAATTGGTCTTATAATTCTAGCTTTTTTACTTGTTGTTTTTTAGTACCATTAGAAAGAAAACATGTTGGGTTGTAATTTGTGCAATTTGTTATAACTTAATTTTTCTGTGGAGCGATAGTTTTAGGCTATAGGACTAAGATGAAACTTTAGTTCTTCCTCCATGAGAGCCAAGGAATTTTTGGTGGCAAGACAACACGATATAGCGAAACATGACGTGTCCACAAGTTTTTATAACTGTATAAGTAAGAACTCCTACTTTATGCATGGCTTCTTCACTCATCTAAGTAGAAGCAAGGTTTTTATGGCACATAAATGTCTAAATCAGGAATAACATACAGTTTTGTCATAATGTTATCCTTGGTATCATGATTTATAGAAACTGGATGCATTGTTTTGCAGTTTCTGTGATTGGTTGTATTCTTCCTGCTGGTTTGTTATGGCATTCATTCTTACCACAAATACATATGATAAAATTTTATTATGGTAGGTGTAGATATGCTTGAGATTTGTCCCATTTACAAAGCTAAATCTAACTTTAGAAAAAAAAAATTTTAGCTCTCTAAATGTATGTGCTCTCGAGTTATCGTGAACATGGGCGGAAGGGCGCAAGGGCATATAACTTTAAATATTATACGTGGGTGTGGGTGTACTACCCTATGAGATTGCATTTAGGGTAAAAAAATCCTGAAAAATGCAACCAATACGATCCATTTCAAACTCAGCAAGTTAAATGTGATCAGACTAGAACCAACAAAAAGTCAAACCCTCAGAATTAGCATCATCGTTTGTATAATTGTTTCTTTAATTCATTGTACTCGGCTCGGTCTTGCCTGTAGATAATTTTGTAGTGGCGGTTTTAATACTGGTTTTTACTTTTTTACTATGACAACTATAGATTAACTGAAAGCTTTCGATATTGACGCCATGCGGATAACACAGAAAACTCTTACACGGGAAAGTGGACATAACTATTATACTCCATAATCAATGTAAAAAAAAAAATTCTAATATGGAAAACTCGGGAACTCCCGCGTAGTGTTGACATAAAAAAATGTTCGTTTTAAGGTTGAATGACAGAAAATAAAAAATATCTTATTTTTATGTTGGTTGGATGTTTCAATCTTACCAATACTCCTGAAAATCCTCCCAAATCATGTTTTTAAAACTGATGGAGGAATCCATTCCCTGAAGTTCCTATTTGATACTATTCTGCAGACTATAAATACTAAGGAATTATATTTTATTTTTGCATTCAGATTTTTTACAATCATGCTGTACTCATGGTCAGCGTTTCAGGAACCGCGTGGTGTGATGCGTATCCTGCAATTTGTGAGTAAAATAAATATATATAAGACAGCAATATTCAAGTACATGTTATACTCATAACGAAAAAATTATTTTTTCCAGATTTTCGCTATAGTTGCATTCGCGACAACAACAAATTTTACGGCGACTCTCATCATGAATTGTACAGACAGTGGCCAAAAAACATATGAATTCGATTATCCATTTCGCATTGAAAAAAAAATTTGTAGCACACTAAATAATAATATCACAAACTATGCTATCTCAGCGGATTTATCTTCAGATGCTCAATTTTATGTTGCCACTGGAGTTCTATCTTTAATGTATTCCGTTTTTATTATAGCTGTTTACGCTGGGCTTGATGAGCTGTACAGGACAAAAAGTGAAATACCGTTGGCAGTAAGTGTTAAAAATCTCATATCCCATATTATATTGGCTAACAGCTGCAGCGTAGAAACAGCAGGTGATTTTCATGTTTTAGCTAAGACCCTTAGCCATGTTTATTGCTAGATTCATTTGAGATTGGCCTTACTGTAATGAGTGCACGCACATTTTAGGAATAAGTCGAATTACCTGGGCAGCAATACGCAGATTCATCAATATTATACCATTATTTTCGCCTCCTTTTCTTTAGTTATGTTGGGTGCCAGTTCAATAGTGTTTCCAGAGTAAAAGTAGATTTATGTTCATTGCACAGTTTGCACAGTTTTCTCACTAAGAAATGATTTTGGAAGGCACTACTATTTTTCAAATAAATTCGTATGGTGTCTATTATTTCGTGTTTACCCAATCTCATTCGGCTGTCTTAATATTTTTGGATAGTGGCACCATTCCACAAAATAAAGCGGTGTAACTAACTCATGCCACTCACTTTCGGTCTTCCAGGTGTAATTAATATTTTGATTCGGTTTTACTTTGAAACAGTTCTAGGGATGTAGTAGGTTGCGACGGTATAATGCACTTCTTACAGAAATTATTATATTGACAATACGTTGTAATTTTTAAATTTTGCGTGGAATATGTGTCTACTTTCATGAATTAATGCTTATGATAGCTTAGTAGTTTCTCTAATATTGCAGCAGATTTGTGGAAAATTTCTTTATTTGGCCCACTTGTTTTCTACTTAAATATTCGTTCTGCGATTCAATTAACCGAATTGATGAAATAACTGCCCTAGTTTGTTAGTTTTCTTGTTTTATTGATGTTTCATTAGATTATCATGTGTTTATCAATTCGCACCTGAAGGCATACCAAAAGCTATGAGAATGAAAATGGCGGCCAGTGCTAAGGCTTGCTCGAGCGTTGTTTCTATCGTTCTGGCGTAGCAATCAAAGCACCAATTATATCTTGCCTCCTCCCCTATAAGTTGTCCACGGTTTCAAAACCACCTTCCTGGTCGAATTTGAGCTCGAAAAGAGAAAGAAGTCGCATAGACTTAGATCAGTCCTGTATGAGACACTGACCTTTTTGGCCAAAGTCTTTGATTTCTGTTTTTCGTTGCTATTAACGCTGCTCTTTCGCTCTTCATGATCACTCATTTTATATTGCTTCTTTTAAGTTCCGTATGATGTCTTCTGCATCTGTGGAGTTTTGGATCTTGGTTTAAAATATCTCTACACCTAGCTATCTTTATCACCATCGGCAGTGCTTGCGGTAATGCGTTCTCTTGCTTTAATGCGTACAAGGCTGGTATTTTCGACCCCTATTTGAACATTCGCATTTGATTATTAAGCCGATTAGCTTAGCTTACGAATGAGATGGAAAGTCTGGCTTGATCGGGTGCAATGTTCGTCCTCAGAGTCTTCTAATTCATCAGTAGCATTATACCACAATACTTTTGCACTTTGGTATGCAGGCGTACTGTTTTCTGTTCTTGAAGATTATTAGCTTGTAGCTACTGAAAGTGCATTTTCTTCCATGGAAAGTATACCAACATCAACCGTATGATGTTCATTTGGATGCTTGCCAAATATTGAAAGTTTTGCTCAACAAATGTGTTTTCCAGCATCGATGCCAGATTGAATTCGCAAAAAACGCATAACTGTGATACTAAAACGGATAATTTCTCTGAGTATTTCAGCGCTCTCACATTTCATTATCAACTAAAGTTGTTAATGTTGAATTAGTCTGATCCCGACGAATAAACCCAATCAACTCCTCTCAAGGAAATATCATCTTATGTTTTCAAACTGAGTTCAAACTGAGAAAAGTTTTATAGAGCGTGCTATGACTGCCCTTTTTTGTTTTCATTTCTTAAACCTCCCGAAACTTTTTTTTCGTATATGGGGAGTTCAATGGATGTGGACCGTTAGCTTATTTTGAGGAAGTAATAATTATTGATAGAATTATTTACTTTTAAGAACGAACCATTGGAACTGCTTATAACTGTGATTGTATCTATTCTAATGACACTGAGTTTGTAAAGGGAATATAGAACATAAAAATCAACTGTCTTCGCAATTTTTTTTTAATTTCCTTATTTTTTATATGTTTGCAAACAAACAAATTTGGTTTATATTTAGTATTAAAATTAAAATATTTTTTTTTTAAAGGACTTTATGCTGACAACAATTCTTGCCATATTTTGGTTATCTGGTAGTGCAGCTTGGTCTAATAGTGCTAATACACTAAAAAGTGTTACTGATGCTGATAAATTGAAGGTGATCTGCCCTAATTGTCCACTAATTTATCCAGTGAATTTCTCGAGACTGAATATTTCTTTGGTAAGGCACATATACACTTCTACATCACCAGATTTTGGGCAAGACTAGATCGTTCCTAAAAGTAATTTTCACACTAATCCTAAGCTCCCGTCATTAAAAATATCCTATATTGATAGACGATTTTCTTTCTCTATTATCTTAAAACCTTCCCTAAACAGTATCCATCCAATTGATTCTAATTCTCGTTCTATTTTGGTGGCAAAAAATATTGATTGGTAATTAAGTGGTATTAATTTTATTATCTTGTAGATCTTGGGATATTTAAATTTCTTCCTTTGGGCGGCGGACTTATGGTTCCTTTATAAAGAAACCATATGGTTCCATGGTCGACCAATGACACAACAAACTGGCTCTCCTACCACAGCTGGACCAAATGTCTAAATTTAATATTTTTTAGATCTTTAGTATTTTGTTTTTTAAACCTTTTTTTTTGTATAATTTATTGATACGTATGTAACATGAAGGTATTACTCCGTTTTCTTCTATTTCGTAATTGGTGATACGTGACAAATGATTGATTGCAAATAATAGTATTCTAGAAAGCAAAACTAAAGATTTCATACAAATACTTTAAAAGTTCAAAGAAAAGAATTAAAATAATAAAATTTAGCAGAGTTGCGACTTAAATTTAACAAATAATAGTGAATTGTGTGAATTTAATATTATTACCTTAGAAATTTGGATAGAATCTAATCAACCATTCTCTTTATGTCTGGTGTTGCAGAATTTTTTACTTGAAAAGCAATTTTTGTTTCATATTTCTCTTTCGATGCAACTTATGTATAATATAAACTTTGTATAAAAAATAAATGTAAATAGCGTAATGTCGGCAAATGTGGGGACCGATTTTTTTTTGTGTTTATAAATTTTATTTTTATAAAATTTAATTACTATAACCAATATTATGATTACTAATGCAATGTAAGTTAAAATTAAAATCGGGTATTAACTTCGAAGGCTCATTTAATAATGTTATTACTTCCAGCAGAAGTATGTTCTCACCTGGACATTATACTTAATTACTCGGCTTAAGATAATTAAACAATGAACATATTTTCCTGGTACATATCTTAAGCGTAGACTATACCTTAGGATAATCTGCATCACAATACTGATGTTGTCGCTATAATTATCAATAAAATTTGGGGAACGACTTAGTCGTATAAAAGGCGATAAATTAAATTCTCTAGTTTCAGTAATAATTCATTTTCTTTAGAATAAGTTACTTTGTTTTAAAGTCACCAGTCACCACAATATGCAACAAGATTCTTATCAAGAGTTGATTTTCTCTTAAATAAGGCAAGGATATTGAGTTAAAAACATTTTTGTTTTGTACTCGGTAACATTTATTACGAAAGAAAAAAACAATTTAGTGCATCATTCGAAATCGTTTAGCGGCACTCGCGAAGTTAGTTGTGTCAACACATTCAATATTAAGAAAATCTGGTCTCCACAATTACCGACTTTACCATGCACACAAGTCTTATATTTTTTTCTTGTGGAATGGAAAACAAAATATAAATTAAAACAAATCTACAAAAAAAGAACCAAAATATATTTTTATGTGCCACTCAAAGAAATATTTTTATTTAAACAATTTTTTTTACATATACATATAATAGTATAATATTTCTTAAGAAAGTTGTTTATTCTTTATATTTTTATATGTATAACTTCGTTTACGCTTACACATAACAACATTAAAAACAACAATAGAAAATATAAAACGTAACAATTTAAGGACAGTATATTAGTATAAAAAATTTATTCCATATTAATGGACAAACAAAAAAAATAAAAAGAAAGCAACAGATCTATGAATATGAAAGAATT
This sequence comes from Dioctria linearis, assembly GCA_963930735.1. Classification (NCBI taxonomy): domain Eukaryota; kingdom Metazoa; phylum Arthropoda; class Insecta; order Diptera; family Asilidae; genus Dioctria; species Dioctria linearis. The sequence goes on along the minus strand of OZ005741.1, from coordinate 198,065 downwards.
TTTTTTATACTTATACATAAACCTTAAAAAACTGGAATAGATCGCTATATTTGCAAAATAGTATATTGCATTAAAAATTAATCGTAATAATATAGTATATATATATATATAGATGTGTATTAGAAAAATGAACAGCAATATATAAATTTGGAACATGAAAAAAAAATTAAAAATGTTAAACTTTGAACAATATGGAAAAATTTGAGGAAACTAACCATACTATTTAGGAAAGAAAATAAATTTTTAGAAAATATTAAATTAAAAGATATTAAATGATGTAAAAAAATCATATTTTTCTTGTTTCTCCACTTCGGTTAAAAAATTTTGTTCGTTATATAGGCGCGAAAGTACAAAACAAATAAGAGTGTTGTTAAATATATGTACATATGTATGTAGTAAATTATGTTGAACATTTTGGATCTACTGACATGTATGTACCCGTAATTTTTAAAACTATTATCTTGGTAATATTTACTGGAAAAATCATACGATCCTTCTCATCAAACCTAAAGTTCTGCAAGACATTTACAGTTATTTGTGGCTTGATCTAGTTTCTGATTTCGAAAACTTTTTTGCATCAATTGCGATGGGTAATCTATTTGGAGCAGTTGATTATATATTGATACGAATATTCGCCACAAAATCGTTCAGAATCACTCTCCACTAAGTTTTGTAAAGTAAAGTAAATATATTATACAAAAATTGAATAAATTTGACCTTTTTTCATAGTCATGCAGAGTGAATTAATAATGTTTTGTTGTGTCTTTTTGCACTCTGTTTATTTCTTGAACACATACTCCGGAGATTGGAATGTTTGGTTTGCTTTGCTTGTAAAACTGTTAGAAAAAGTCATTATGCAGTGATAACGAAATCAAAAAGCTAAACATATTTTAACGTAGATAATCTAATCTACACTGAGTATATAATTATTATACTTCAAGGAACCTCTTTAATATGCTTGGCTAACCAATGTGCCACGTCTTCTTCAATACGATGGGGTGTATGACCCTGACAAAGTCCAACGCTAGAATGAATTAACTAACTAATAGATCGTCACCCTGCCTCAGTCTGACAATTCGAAACTCCTAAATACGGAAAAGTTTAAAGTAAAAGGGCAATTATATAACATATAGTTTATTTTTTGTTTGTTTTTCCTATAGGGAATAGATTCATAGTTCAGTAAATTCGCTATCATCCAAAGAACATTTATCTATCGAGAATATGTGTGTTAATTCGACTCAAAGACAGTTAAATTTCATCGGGTAAAAGGTTCCAAAGAGAAGAAAACTGAGAAAAAACATTGCTTGTTCTGAATGGACCTCGCATTCTGGGAAAAAGGACTGAAGCTGTCCCGGGGACTCGAATCGAACAGATACCAGCAGCTTGAAATTAAAACAGTAAGTAACGAAAGAATGTTTTAATGGTTCCAAGTTACGTCATTTTCTTATTGCGAAAATGTCTTGTATTTAGTCAGCACTTCTTATATTTTGCTTTTTCAGAAAGTATACAAAGTGGTTCGAATTGTTTTGGGCATTCTATTCTTATCAAATAAATCAAGAAAATTCAGGTATATCACTTTGTGCTCTTGAGAGCTTAACGAAAACCTTTCATTCAATCATTTTACTTGTTCCGTACTTACTAAAAGAACAGAGCTAGCCCGACCGGATTCAGTTTTACGTTAAGTTTTATGAACATGTTTTTTTTTAATGCACCGCTGCTCGTTCTCTCGCGTGCAAAATCTTTCTTTCTTCTTACAACAATTTTTCTTTGAATTCTTGAAGTAAAAATTTCGAATGCGTTTTGCCAGTTTGATCCCACTACCGGAATTTAGACTAATAAGATCTGACTCGCATTTTTTGTCTAATTGAAACAGATTACTGTATAACTTTTATCGCTTTACGTTCAAGGTCTGATGTTGTTATGTCAAGTTCTGCGGAGAATATTAATTTCTTCGAGTTGGACTAAAGATGAGAATAAACTTATAAAATGTAAATTAATTTCGAATTAGTGAAAACATAAATTTAGATTACCGCCTTTCTTAGGAACCATCCTTCGATGAACATCCAAATGTATGATATTGTCTGTTAACTTTCTATATGCTCTGTATTTCCGTAGGAGGATGATGGATGTTTATACCACTACTGGGCCCATTTTTTACTCAGACTACGCTTATAAATCCCAGAACAATTTAATAACTGGTCGCCAATCCTTTCTGTCCATGAAGTTCGCTTGGAAGGTGCGCGGGAAGTATCATTTAGCTATCATTTAGCGAAGGCAGTGAATAAAAGTAAGTCACCATTTCGGTCTCCTTCACGCAACCTATTCATTCAGGGCAGTCAATCAATTCATCTTATTCCATTGCAAAACTTGTATAAACTCAATTTATTTTTCTTAATTGAATTTGAACTAGATCCGCTAAGCACCATTATGAAGTAAGATAAAATTTGCAGTTACAGCTACTGATAGCAATGTTTCATTGTCAGTTTCAACAAAAGATTGTCCATACTTTTTATGGGCCGAGGTGCAAATCATAATTTACCCTAAACTATGAAAACTTACGCCACTCTGATTCTCACCGGCTCAAATGTGATTGGGGTGTACAAAAACCAAAGAAACAAAACTTCCTTCAGCATCACATCCATATCCAAATATTTATATTGTTGTTTTTGATATCTGTTTTAGGGATTTTCCGGTTAGGTTAGCTTTCAGTATTAAAATCACCTAAAAAGGATGTAGAATTGTAGTGTAGTATGCAGCTCAACTGCAACAAAAGGTCGAATGCAAAATAGATTCTCTATTTTGTTAACATCTTGGTTATAAATGGTTGAAGATCGATCTTCCGGTACCGGAAGCGACACAACAGCGAGGACACACTGTATATGCAATTCTTTAGCGCGATAATAAACGTCGTGAGCTTTAATTTTTAATCATACGAGATCCAAATTATCAACGTTTCCAATCACCTGCTTCATAGCTCCCGGAATAAAATACAAGCCATGAAGTTGGCGATGTTTCCATCACATTAAAAGGTCGTAGCCGACCCGGCCATGCAGTAAGAGCTCACTCTCACTGTTTTTATACACCCATTATGGAGGAAGAACTAATAATTCATCTTAAACAGGTCCTAAAGCCTAAAACTATCGCTCCCACAAAAAAATGAAGTTAAAACAAATTGCAGATGAAGGAAGGAAAATTTGTCAAAGCTGAACGACAAGTTTTCAAATGTGCTTTTGTTTTGCGAGCAGATATAGTCAACTTAAAATTCTTTTGTGAAATTTAACAAAAGTACCGAATCAATTCTTTTCAAAACTATTTATTTTTGAACTTTATTTAGTGCAAAGTTTTATAGTGCCACTAGAACCTATTAAAACCTTCATATCAATTAAAAAACAGAAATGAAGTGCTCGGTCAGTGCTTGCAAATATAAATGGGGTTATAAACTAGGAAAATCATTTTTCAGGCAACTGTACTATCTAAATTATATTGTTTGTTAATAGAAACAAAGATTTATATAAACGAAATATGTGAATTATTTCAAAATAAAGTAGAAAAAGACCATTTTTTACAGCGCAAAACCTTTGTTTACTTTTTGCAAATTGACAAGTTGTGTAGAATAGGGATGGCGTGTAAACACATGTAAAACATGGACTACCAACGCAACCAGAAATTCATTACGCAAAATCTGGCTTATCACCATTCCTGTTTGCTATATATTCTAAGTTATACTCATAGTATTTCTACTTTATTCCGCACTTATTACTTCGTTTAATCTAAACATTTTAAATTTCTAAATCATATAAGCGTTAATGTTGAAGAAGTATATTTAACAGATTACAACCGAAGATTATGAAAGAATTAAGAAGTTTGGGGAGATATTTAACGCTAATTTATGACATATTTGTATGAACCTCAACTACAGTTGGATACAGAAGAATGCTCCAAGAGAAGAGCGCGAGGACCTTGTCCTAGCTAATAATAATACTTTTTTGCTTATTTGTTAATAACCGTACAATGATCATTAATAATTGATGTGATGCGGATGTTGCAGAAAATTGAAATTGTGAGTGAAAATTGTTGCTTTAAGTAATGCTACAGCATTTAATAACTAGTTAATTCATCTATTAACAATTTAATGATTTTATTTAATGATGGAAAGAAAATTCAACACGTCCTAGAGCGTCATCATTGGAATAGCAAAGCAACATGCACTGTGTCCGCGTCAGCATCAGCCACATCATTCGCGACAGCTTCACATTGTAACTCAAACTTTATTCACTATTTAAGGCTATTTGGCTCACGGTACAGAGAAACAAGGTATTCCCATTACGAACCACGTTCCGCCATTTGTGTCCGAATGTATAGGAAAGTACGGTACAGGGAACACAATATTCTATCATCTCTGTCTTTTCAATAGAAATGTATATACGTTATAGGACGACAGTTCTACTACAAAATTTTAATGAGAATACCTTGATTTGGTTATTAAGGGTTACCATTCCAGTTTCAAGCATTCAGTGTGTGTGTGTATTATTTGTTCCATAGACTGTAGGGCAGCAAGTTGACTGGAGTAATCAGAAGGGCATTTTGAGGCACCACAAAGCGCACCTTATACTGATGCGTCTAAACAGGATCATAAGGGTTCATTCCTGCTCCCAAACATCATCTTACCCATGGCACGGTACATAGAATTCTCTGTACCATGATCATACGTACATGTTTTCATGCGGTAGAGGCAGCATACTGATTATTGACCCGTCTAAACTGGGCCATTCACATTCAACCGAAAAATTTAAGAAAAATACACATTTTCCACATATAACTCACAGCGCCCTATAAATGAAACCAAAAATCGACATAACAACGATGTTTTCTGCAATAGTTGGGTGTTCCAGAACAAGTTACAAAAAAGAACAAAAAGAACGCAGCGGTTATATCATTTCGAACCGCGACTTCATAAATAATTCTTATTTTGACGCAGCGCATTTCTTGTCAGAAATAACGATCAGTCATCCAGACATTATGTTTTGGATAAGAATTTTGGCTTACCATTATCAGGTGTGCTTAATTTAATATCAAATAATTAAGTATTTTCAAGTAATTCATAATTTTTAACACACCTCGGTACAACTCGTGTCTCAAACTCCAATGGATGCTGCACTTTATAAACAAACAACACAATACAATAGTTGTGTAGTACACTTGTAGCTTTTGAAAAGAGCTTTTCGAGCAAATCAACGAATCATGCTTTCCTCGTCAATATGATTAAATGAGAGCTCCAAAAGCTTCAAAAAAATGTTCCGACAAGTTTCGTTGTAAATACATACGTTAAACGTTACGTTCACGTTCAGTACTGTACTACTGTAGTAAGGAGACAAGGCAAGCCCGTCAAGAGTACCAAGTCGACACAAAATTCTTCACAAGAAGTTCACCTCGGGTACATCTGGAGGCAATTACAACTTGCGTTTTTAAAAAAACTTAAATTAATGTTTTATTATTATCAGGAGATAAATCTATTGTGCATAGTATAAAAAGAAACTTAGCGATAAAGAGAGTGATATACTAACTGCAAAAATTTGTGTGTGCTTTTTTTTCATCTGAAAGTTGTATCATCTAGATTCCCAGGCAACAATTTGACATTTTATTGAAAAAAGAGAAAAGGTTGACGTAAGATCTCTAAGTGTGTTAGTGCGTGAAAGTTTAAAAAAGCAATCAGTTCAGTAGTGAAGTAGAAAAAAATTATAATTTCCATGTGATAATTATATTATCGTCGGCATAAAAACAACGTCTCTTTACCATTTTTAGTGCGCACTAATGTATAATGTTTGCGTGTGCTTTGGCATACAAAAAGTTGTTTTATGGCATATTTTTTCATCACACGAATTCCCAAAAACAATCTGAAAACTGTGAGTATTAAAAATATAATAACATGATTTGTAGCATTTTTAGGGAGCTTCATTAGACGACCCCTCACTATATATAGTTTTAGTCGTTTGATAATAATTTTTTTTTTACTTGGATACTTCAATCGATTTTCTAACAGTTCATATTTAATTTTTTTTGGCTGTTCTGTTGCCGCGTTTTTTTTTTTTTTTTTTTTTACGAACACTTAAATGTGTGCGGATCTGTTAAATATTTATAAAATATTTGAAAGCTGATAAGGGAGTGTGCACTTTTGAATATTCTGAATTCATTGTTTTGCGTTTGCCAGTTTTTACGGTACATTATTTTGTGGCTTAACGTATGATTTGATGATAAAAAAAAATCAAATTTTTATACCAAATTAAATAAAAAAAATCATGGTAACTAAAACCGGAAAAATGGGCGGGAACTTTGATGAAAGTCTTCTCTCGGTTTGGTGAAATTTTAAAACATCAATCTGATTTTCCCTTTTTGCCCCTCTGCTAAACCATCGTCCAGCAGGTGGAATCGGAATGTTGGCTTCAGTTGCACTGGCAAAATCGCAACCAACTTTGCAGAGTTCTGGCAGGTTTTAGTTTGCTTTACGCATAATTTTTTCATCACCGACTTGAACTCGCTTGTACGACCGACTGTCATACTACAAGATCTTTTGTGCTATGATATAAACCTGGTTTTGTAAATGTACATTTGCATGCTGTAAAAGGATTATGACTTTTGAAGGATTAAGCGAGAAACACAGTACTAACTTCTCTAACAGCGACCTCAGTATAGCTTGAAGAGCCGCAATGGTGAGCTTTGCAAACTTTTGCAACTCACAATACGATGATGTATGATAGCACGTTAAATATGTTTTCCAAATTTTTTTCAAACAATTTCCCGTAAGCAATGTTGGAGTCAAATATGTAATAACAAAAATTAGCTTTCAAAGCTGACAAAGCTACAGCAGAGTAGAAAGTAGACCTACTCGAGTTCAACCTCAACCTGGCCGGCCTCACCAACTTTGGGAGCTTGATAACCTGATCTCATATATTCTACAGAACTGTCAAAGTTGGTGAGGTTGGAAAAGCCAGTACTGTGTTTCGCGCTTCATATGTCTCCTCTTCTGTCCACACACTTCCTTTACTTGTCCGTATGTATGTACTTCCGCGACAGTTGTTATTGCTTACAAAGTTTTACATGAAAGTTAATAAATTTCTCCCCGATGAGCAGTTTTTTCTGTCGCATTGTCCTGACTAAAGTCTGCAGAAGGGTTCGCATCCGGTAAATAAGGTTCCGTCTCTCTTTTTCTAAATTATCAGCAATCTTTTTTATAGGGAGCCCGACTGAGGCACGTATTGTATCTGTCGAGTATTTTTAGGAGACATTCAAACTGAAAAGAAAAACAATTTTTAGCTAGGGGAAGTCAGTTGCCCTACAAGTTATCGGGAGTTGAAAAGTTTTAAATCACCTTATATTTAGCCTCTGAACTATACATTTCATGATAATATTCCCCATTTTCCTTGTGCTTCGATTTTATTAAGCCCTTAAACTCAAAATTTCAGAATTTTAATTCAGATTTTCTTCACTTAAATCCCTAGTATGTATTAAAAAAAAGGCAACACCAGTTTTACATATCGAATTCAAGAAGTTTTCCAGACTTTAATTTGAAATAATTTATCCACTGTCTCAATAGCAACTCTTTTTGAGGTTTTAAGCTTTCACCTCTAAGAAATGCCTTAGAGGGTAAGCAATTTTCTTCTGTGAATGTGCTTTTCAAGCTATTTTCACTGGATATGCCAAAATTGGTTGTGTGATGGGCCATTTCAAACTGAAAGCTTTGGGGTTCTTAATTTCGATATGAAAAATTGGTCTTGATTGACCCATCTTCTAGAGATTGTTAAGAATTCAAACATACATTTCGTCACCCCAGTACCTACGAATGTATATTTGCTATAGACCAAAAAGCTCATTTTGTAGCAAACGATTTTTAAAAAGAAATGATTGTAAGAAAAGTGACTTCTTTTTACCTTAGATATACTTCATTAAGGAATGTCACTTGTAAATGAAATCCTCTATATCTTTAAAAATAATAAGTTAGTCTTATATTTAATATTCAATAAATTATCAAAAACGCTACGACTGGATATAGAGCGCATTTAGTACAAGAACTTCTTATGTGCAAAATATTTAGGATATAGATCAAAATGTCTGTATAGACCACTGACTTATAACAATGGACTGAGCGATTTGCTATTTCATGTGGCACAAAAAATATTGTGTTTCTGTATATCACCGTTAGAGCGCCCTTTAAAACGATTACATAAAAAACATGTAAAACTCAACCAATCAGATGAAATTTTACACCCGTAAATCGAATTTAATTAAAAAAAATATTTTTTCTTGTGCCCAAGTGATATTTTAATCGCTTATAAGGAATTAAACTCATTCCGATTTTAATTTTCAAAAGTTATTCTTAACTGAATCCTGCTTATGGGCAAGAGAGACGGAGCATGGTAAACACTATCTTTACCTTATTCCTTCTGCGGTGATTGCATCTGTAGCCAACATAAAAACATCACATGGCATAAGCAAACGTTCTAGAATGCAATATTTTGTGTTGGTAGCTCCAACTCTGCCATAGGGCGAAAGAGAGAACTATAAAACTTGTGCCATGCCTTCCTATAGGAAAATCACAATACGCTCACTCCATTGTTATAAGTCAGTGGTATAGACCATTTAAGATCTGATCGCTTTTATGCTCTCCTTAGTGTGAATGTCTTATAGTGTGCCAGAAAAGTGAAACTTTGTGCTAGTCAATAGAAATATTTTTAATATAAAAAAACAACAATACTTATTCGATTCCACTTTTACATAAATTATATTCAAAAACAAATATTTTCTTTTATTTCAAATAAAAGATTTAAAAAACAAAAATTAATTCATTTCATTTAATGGTAGTCTTGTAAAATGTTCGGTCCACTACCAGCATATACGACAGCATTGACACAACGTCCCGTTTTTTCTCTGCAGATAATTATCTTTAAACATTAAGTAATTTTATGTGTAGAATACTGATTTCCTCAATTATTGGTCAGACTTTCCTTGACCATGCAGCCTCTGTTTTTCTTTGTAATTGTTTTGGTTAAATAATTTCACTCGCTAAAAAGCCCCGGCTAGTATGGCATTTTTTAATAAAATAACGTATTCAAATCTGGGCTGTAATATTTGATTCGCTTCAGATTTTGGTGGGGCACAATATGATAACTCAATCTGGCAGCGTTGTTTTCAAAAAAATTCACTGGTTTCATCTGCGTTATCTTCAGTTTTATATTATTATAATTCCTTTTTTTCAACGGTATTAATAAGGAAACAGGGTTATAAATTTCCAAATTTTTCAAGTGCCTTTCAATCCCGCTATGAATACAATCCAATTGCTGAATTTTGTATTTACCCGTTTCCGAATTTTTTACGGATTATTGTTAAAAAATTGTAGTAGTGCCAAAGATATCAATCTGTTCTCCTTTTTGTAGTCGCAACAGTCTGACCACAATACAATTTAAGTTATTTCTGGAATATCTTCACAACCAAGTCACTGGCAATGTTGTTTCTTGATCGTCCACTTTGTAATTCATACCAAATACTGCAGTACTTCAAGTTATTCAAACTGAAATGTACTGTTAAATTGTAATCACTAAATGTGCCGCTATAGAAAGTTTCAGTTGCTAGCGCGGGGGAGAGGAAATACATTTTGCAAATCATATGATATGATAGCGGTTACATCTAATCCCATTGATCTTAACTTGAGATCCTTTTCTTTTTCAAGCTTGGCAACAGCAGCAGCCGACGATATCCGACTTGTCATATTCGTAGAGGGTTGCTTCGTGCAATTTGAGCAGTTAATCAGATCACCCTGAGCCTACAAAATTCATAAGATTTTCCTCGCATACTCGTACTACTGAATGGCTCATCCTATCGCATATAAATGTTGTTTGTGTAAATAATCATGTAATGATGTGTTGCGAATGGTCTGGCAGTTTAACTCTACTTAATACTCTGCCGGTCACCATTCGATTTAGTGTAGAAAAAATTCTCGTTCTCATCTGTTTCATGTCCTCAGCTTTTTGGCGTCGAGCCGTTACGCGAAGCTACAATTATCACGTTATAGTTAAGTAGAAAACAATGCGACGGTCCTCAGCGTTCTTTAGCTCAGATTTCACTCTATTATCAGATATAGGAATAGTTTTCACCTTGTGTGCATCGCACATGTTCATGCTGCGGTGCAAACCATAAACCATTCGGATTTAACTTTATTTGGCTTATTTTGACGTTTCTCAAATTAAATATTTCAGAGTTCCGGGAGTTTGGCGACTTTTTCAAGTTTATTCTTATATTAATAAACATTAGAAATTTGAAATAGCGTTGTTTCTATGTGGGTTAAGTTTTCACTCGATATGCCACTTCCTGTTAGTTATTTATCAATGGAAATTGATCGCCTGTCATTTTACATCTTTATCTTGCTGTTGTACTAAGATGCAAGAGCTTATGTTATGTATGTTTCAATCTTTACCTACTTGCTCTTCTATTATCTTCTTGATTGTTTTCCATATTCTGCTGTTGCTAGTTAGCTCATTATTATCAATATTTAACTGAGAGTTTGTTGGGTTTCTGCTTTATTATATCTTTTATTTTAGCTTGATTGACATTTACACACACATATCCATATGTAAGTATATTTCATTGCTATTTTTCACTTATCAGTTTATTTCATAAATACCAATCTTTAACACCTTGATTTAATCCGTTTTCCGGGGATTCGCTACTTAACGCTTTGTAACAGTTAGTAGTGTTTTATTTATATTAGAAGGCTGTCTTTAATTCAATACCACATCCATATTATATGTACGAGAAACAAGTCACAGACTCAAAACGTTTTGTTATCATAAGCAGGCTATCGGGCACTTGCCTAGTGGAATTCAATCAATCCTATTCGTCGACTCAATTTAACGGTTGTTTAGAAATCGCTGTTTTATGTGAGAAGTTAGTTAAACCTCACCTCAAACTTCAGAACACTTCAGTAGGACGTTTGTTATTTATGAGCAGTCATTTAACATATGGTAGCTCAACAGCAAAAGATTGTTATTGGCGGACGGCCTTTTTATTGGTCGTGCAAATAATTGTGAGTTTATGTCACTGGGATGCGTCCGTGTGCGATTTCATTCAATCAGTCTTTCGTTACAGTATCGTTTTCATTGCGATCGCATTAAATTTCTAGGTATGTATACAGGGTGCTTCCTCCATTGTAGTCAATAGAGCTGGAGGTGATAGTACTGACCTACTCAAATAAAGAATTGTATGCCCCCCAACCGTTTCGGAGTTGCTGGGCTTTTAAGAAAAAAGCTGGTTCTTCACAAAACAACCCTGTATCTTAAAAAGCACAGGACAAAAAGTGCTCATTGTATGCAGATCTTCGTGGCCTTTCCAACGACTGCTCCACTAGCCCCGTACTCCTCTCCTACCAAGAGTTTGGTAGTCTAAGCTAAAAATTTCGGATTTTCGCACCTTTCTTTTACTTTGAATTTTTTTTCTTTTACAAAAAGGTGGATAACAAACGTTTTTTTATAAAAACTGTAAACTGTAGACTCTCCTCTTTAATTTGACCTATTACACCTATGTGCTATCTGTAGCCGTTAAAGAGTTATTAGCTCTTAACCTCTTTAACGGCTGCAGATAGTACATAAATGTAATAGGTCAAATTGAAAAGGAGGGGAACAAAACTAAAATTTTAAGTGGGTTAAAAAAAAAATTTACATTCTTTTATTTGGAAATTTAGTAATATTGTATTTGTTTCTTTTTTAATAAATTGAAATATTGGTAAATGTTGGTAATTGTGATAAAAGTGCTTAATATTTAATATATTTTCTTGAAATAGATTTATTTAAAACTAAATTTTAAGGCAGAGTTATTTAGATTTAATGAAAATGAGTGAAATTAAGAAGGAACGAAATGCGGACAGGTCAGAAGACAGTATTCCGTATGATTAAAAATTTAGAGATTTGAAAATTTTTAAATTTTGTTCTATGCTCCATTCTGTTCTCTTGTGCATGAGGTGTACAAACAAACTCAAAATATTATTTTAATTTTCCTAGTGAAATAGTAGGCAGATCTGACAAATTTGACAACTGTCAAAGCTTTAATACGAGCGGACTAAACGGCAGTCGGATTAGTTCTACGTAAAACTAGCTCTAAATAGCTCCAGTCTAAACGGGCTGACTATCCTGGTGTTGGAATACAATTTTGTCTCATACTTTAAAAACTGCGCCAAAGTCCCCCGCATAAACGTTTTTTCTATGCATTTTTTAGCATCCGTATAACCCTATATTGGATTGGCACAACAATTTTTCATAACGGGCCCCTCCTTTAGCTATTTACTCGTACTAATTATTCTGCAAGGTGTATTCATTATTTGGAAATAGTAACGAATCTCTTATTTTTTGATTTTTTTGCAGATTTTTCTACTTGTACTTGCCTGATTTTATTTACATTTGTCCGCTCCTCTATGTTGGCCTTAAACCTGATGATGACTTTTGTAACTAATCGGCTTCAGTGGGGCTTTTGAGAAAAATTTAATATTTTCTAATTGACATGGTTTTTTCACTGGTACGCAAATCTTCATTGTATTCTTAAAGGTAATTTACCAGTGGTCTTATTGCCTTTATTGTTTTATGGGGAAAATTCATGAAAATTTCACAAGCCACAATGGCGTTTCCTGATCACTAGGTACGCCACTTACAGATACAGTTCATGAAGTTCTCCATGGCAAATAAAGAGCTGGTAGTTTTGGAATTTTCTTCCCCAAAGGAAGAACGTTAAGGTAAAAAAGGCTATCCCTGGTTCACAGCATAAATCAATTTTGGTTTCAGTTTATTTTAGTAAGACCATGATTTACATTTTGTGTACAAAAGAAACAAATTTTAAGGAAAAATTCGGAAAATTCCTCCCCGAGTGTCTCTCATTACCGAAAATTGATGCAAAGTGATGCATGCTAGCAGTGTTTACGCCAGGGGTATGTTTGGCAAAAGTGAGCTTCGTGGCAAGTGAAACATCCAGATATTTAACCTAGTCAGACCAACCAGAGCCATTTAGTGTGACGTTAGCGTTAAGGAATAGGGAGGTATGCAATTTTTATACACTAGATGAAATCTATGGGGTATACTAAGTTTGTCATTCCGTTTGTAACACCTCGAAATATTGATCGTAGAGAAAAATGGATTGGACACCCACGCATAATATTAAAAGTTATTTTAATTTTTGCATGCCCATCTGTCTGTCCGGTTGTCCGTCTGTGTGCACGATATCTCGAGATCGCGTATACTTAGAGAGCTGAAATTTTGCACAAAAATTTCGTTTTCCACTATATATTTGGTACATGATGTTTTCATTGTACTAGCAAATAAAATTTCAAAAATGGACTAAATCGGGCAACTCCTTCTTGGTGTTGCCACATAAAAATTTAGGTTTTTTACGTATACTTTGAAAACGATCAGTCCAAGATATTTTTATTGCACTAGAAACTTCTTCAGAATACGAAATTCTATAAAATTGGGTATAACCATTTTTTCTGTGCGACAAACCGTTCTAAAAATATATTTGAAAACCACTTCAAAAATCAAACTTGCATAGATCGGTCACCATAATACGAACTTTTATACGGACATTCATCTAGGGCATCATAAGAATTGGTCTTAGACGAATTCTATCTTTTTTACTTGTTTTCTTTCGGATTTCGTCTTGTCGGAGTTTATTTTTATTTTCCATATGTGGAAATAATTTGTTAGTGCATGAAGACCTGCTGGGTCAGCGATATATAAATTATATAATATTGGTCCAAGGACAGATCCCTACGGAAAATAAGAGGTAACATGTTTATCGTTGTGAGGATACTCCACCGATGTATACCTTGAGCTTTTTGTCTTGCGATCCTTGATCGATCAGAGCACGCAAGAGCTCGAATCTGCCATTTGCAGCTCGGGCCCTCAAAAGAGCAGTGGCTAAAACAACCTAGCATTGTTGACGTTTGATCATTCCATCTAAACATTTGAGAGTATACACCTAAAGTGAAACGAAATCGTGAACTTTACGAACCGCATTTTACTAATACACCCACGGCTCTATAGTACATGAACACTATAATCACAGCGTAACAAAAACGTACTGAAAACGTACCTCCCTGTAAGCATTTGAGAGTGTACACCAAAAGTGAAACGAAAACGTATTGAACACGTACTTCTGGATTTATTGACCTGTGTCATAGAATCTGACAGCAGACAGCTGTGTTGTGCATGTTTATTTGCTTGGGAATAACAAAACGCCGCGTTAATTTTTATTTTATTAAATCTTTGGAGTGTCAACAAATTTGAATAGGTATACTTATATTATTATTATTGAGCTTTTGTCAGTTTACTAAGCTATTTGAGTCTATCGATAATTCCAATTATCTATACCCTACTCGATGTACCTAATAACATTGTAACGTAGTGTAAGCTAAGGTTCCTTAATAAACTTTTTTTGTTCTACTCTTATTAAGGTTTGTGATGCTATTTTTATCAAATATATTAAAATAGAAAAATATGTTGTATCTTCAAAAGCCATTGAGTCCCACATGCAAAACGTTTCGTAAGCTAAACGTAATTTTCATTCCGAAAACGTAACCCTTTAGAGTACACTTTGCGAAACATAATGTCAACTAGCACTACACTGACAGTCTACGCTTTTCAGTTTCACTTCTCTTTGGCCTGATGATTCGTTTCTGTTACGCATTCACAACACCAAAACGTTTCTTTTGCGTACACTTCTATGCAAGCATGTTTACATTTTCGTTACGTTTTTGTTTCGCCTTGCTTGAAGGGTTGTAGCCTCTCCTGTTTGGGCTGTTGATATATGCACATTGGCTTGTGTTGATAGAGTCTAGAACTGCTGACAGTAACTGCATCTAAGTGGCTTGGCGGCCGTGTGATATGAATTAGCGAGAGTAATCAACGGGTCTTATTACCTTGTTTTGCCTGGTCAATGAGGAGTTCTCTCTTTTTTCTGCAGTTTTAAGTAGTTCCAGCGACTGAAATCATCTCTAAGAAGCGAAGGAGTCCCTCATTCGTTGCTAGATCTCGGGGTTCTTCTAATGTTTGCTCGTACAGTCTATGACTCGAGATCTAATTTGGTACTGGTATCTATTCCCAGATTTGACAAGGCATGTAGGCACTCTTTTGTAGTATCATCAAGTTTTCGTATTACATTTGCTGATTCTTGTTCTAATTTTGGTTGAGACAGCAATATTTGCAGTTGTGTTGAGCAGATCTTTCTCTTATTATCAAATCTGAAATTGAGTACTTGCCATGCAGTTTTATAATTGGCATTTGATATTGTCAAATGTTGAAGTAAGTTGCTGGCTTCCCGTCGCAAGTGAGTCTTGAGATACTGCATTTTTTCGGCGTCTCCGAACCTTGTGTTGTTATGTATGAGACACACAAAGATATCATGAAAAGAAATCCAGTGCTCGTAATCTTCCTCAAACGTCGGAAGCATAAGCCTATGGGCGGCTTGATTTCATCATCTGTCGCTGTGTTATCCCAAGTAGTTCTTGTAAATGTATTGTTATGTTATGACATTTATCTTCTAGTGATTCATATGTTTCTTGGCTTAAGTAGTCCTCGTGGGCTTCGTGTGGATTGGCTATGATGTCGGAATGAGTAAGAGTAATCTTATTCCAGTACGATTGAATGGCGGCCAGCTTATGTTCATAGTAGAATGGGGAGTGTGATTTACTAACTTCCTTCTGTATATTTTCGATGATTCTCTCTAATAACCTCATAGTTTCTTGTTGGACTCGAATTATTTTCACAGGATAGTCATCTTCTTCTATCGGACCTGACTCCTGATTTGATTTTTCCGGTGTTACCTCATTACTTTTTATGTGCTCCATCTTGCTTTGTAAAGTATCTTCAAAGTCATCATAATAATTTTCGACTTCCTCAAAGTAATTTTTCTGAAGTTGAGCATTTGCGACTTCAATTTTCTCAATTTCAATATTTCTCTTTACAATCTCGTTCCAGATCCATTCTTGTTTTAATGTATGTTTTTGTTTTCCTGTAGTCTATGATAATTTTTTGTAGTTTTTCATTTTTTTTTGTAGCATTCTTTTTGTTTTTTCGCCAGTGCATCCATAGTCGTCTTTCTGGAGTTGATAGATTTGATTGCTGTATAACGCCTAACCGTTTAGCATGAACCAGTCTTTTAGGTTGCTAATTATGCGAGTTAATATGCAGATTGTTGTACTATACCTCCTAGCTGATGGTTCTGTGAAATAGATCTGTAACAAAATAATAGGGCAGAATGGGAATCACATTCCATGTTTCAACCATTGACAAACCCAATTATAATATGTACTGATGGTTCTAAGTACGATGTGAGGAGCCTGAAATTGAGTTCTCCATGCGCCTTGAAAACCATGCCACGGTTTTCCAGGCAGAAGTCAAGGCCATTCTTGAAGCGGGAAGGCACCTCCTTAACTCATACACTGAGAATAAGGAGATAGCCATCTGCTCGGATAGCCAAGCAGCTGTCAAAGCTTTGTATAAACCCTTTATAATCTCCAAATTATTAATGGAGTGCAAAACCACCCTGCACTCCCTTTGGTATAACAGGGTGATAGTGCAGTGGATGCCGGGGTACAGCAACATCAGCGGGAATGAAAGGGCGGACGAACTTGCTCGTCTTGGAGCAGCCTCAGAGGAACCTGCCTCTACAGTCGGGATTGCACCAAAACACCTTGTCTCAATCATTTCAAGCTGGGCTGACCGCCAACATAGTCGCCGTTGGTTAGAAGATCCCACGGGTAGGACAACAAAGGAACTGTGGGGTATACCAAACCCAAATCAAACGAATAAGCTCCTAAAACTCAACAAGCCAAGGGGCCACATTCACAGGATGAGACTTGTTGATGATGCAGGGGTTGCAGAGAGGAGTCCGAAACAGTGATCCACTTTTTATGTCACTGCCCGGCACTCTCAGGAATACGTTACAGAATTCTTGGCTTACACCTCCTGGACGAGTTATATGATGCGGGCAAGGAGGGCTAGGAGCCAATACTGAAGTTTATAAGAGCGTCCGGTTGGGACCTATGAGCGATCTCTCATGGGTCTAGAAGGTGAACAATAGGCCTTGACTTGGCCTTCGTTCGGGGGACCTTGAAAAAGGTCCCAATCCTCTGCTTTAATCAATCAATCAAACGCTTAATCCAAATTCGCTGTTCAAGTAGGCCCGAAGGACCAATGATAGCTAGTTAAAGTTAGAGCCCTTACCGCTGGTGGGGAGAATTTTAAAAGAAACTACCTGTTTGTTGACTGAACTCTAAGCAAGTCTTTATTCAACTTTGCTCTATATTTAATATAAAATTTATCTTAAAGATAGGTTATGGGAACCAAGGTTATCTATCCAGAAATTCAACGTTGTCACATGAAATTTAAGTGTACAAAACTTGTGGGAATGAATGTTATTACGTGAAATTCAATTCTTATTCACGGACGGGGAGAAAAATAAAGTGCAAGTATGCATTTTATTTTGTGTGAAAATGGAATTTGTGGGTAGGGAATTTGATGAGAATATTTTAGAAATAATTCTTTGCATGATCGTCTTGATCAATCTGTTTCATCGATTCCGGTGTGTTAGGATAGTCGAAGCCCAGCGTACATAAGGAAATAGGATAAGCAGAAAATAACAACTTCTTCATAATAAATTATGTCAGAGCTTAAGCAAAGCAATGCCAGCGATTACAGCACCATGAAACCTGCATGTCATTTCGATTCAGATAACCTTAATTGGCATTGGCATTTTGCATACATCCAGTTGACAAGTGTCATTAGTCACAGTCAGTAGCTTTGCCACTTAGTTGATGATTGTTCTGCTTAGGGATGAAGCTTTCTGCGTAGAGCGTTTAAAGTTTTTTTTTTGCATATCAGGTCTGGTGTTGATAAATCAATGCATATTCAACACTCTTGTCTTGCAACTTCAGCTTTTCCAATATTGTGAAAGGATGCTAATGTCCATATCTAAAAACGCTTCCTTCTAAAACCTATTTCCAGCCCAATGGCTTGCTGTTCTAATTTATCGAGAAATTACTGTACCGGTAAGTAACTATTTAGAAGTACAAATTAATAAGTATGTAGTATGTTTTTGCCTATCAGGCCTTTTAGCTGGCCACTACTTATTAAAGTGGGTAGAGTACTGATATACACCATGGAATAAGCAATAATGAGCGGTGTTAGCTTTCTTAAGTCATTCTTTGGACTTATATGGATTATGTTGCTACAATTCCACTGCGAGACTTTCGTATGACCAATGCTGGATGGTACACGGCCTTAGAATATATGACAAACAAGAATACGGGTATCATATACAATTCGTATACATGAGTGAAGCCGAAAAATTGTGATAATATCTCGAAGGTGTAAGTGATAACGTAGGACGGAAAATGTAAAGAAATGAGTTTCAAGGAAAAAAAGTAACAACTGGAAGCTTGAGGATAAATGAATGGCAGCGCGTAAAAATGTGAAAAAATTTTCACTCTTATTAGAATAACTTCACTGCTCCTTCATGAATTTTACTAGATGTTTACACCTGCAATGCGCTCTCACACCAGAAAACATGAACTGAACACAAATATTGGTCCGTCTCCATTTAATTTGTTTGTTATAATGATATTCTAAGTAAGTCACCTTTTGTTTGCCGGGTGTTTTTCCAAAAAAATGCGTAAAAAACGGACGAAATCTTCACTATGATGACAAAGTACCATCGTATACACCGCCCCTCGGACCATCGAGCTCTTGGCAGCTGCTAGAGTGGAACTAATGACTGATGCATTCTACAGTCTGGAGCTGGATCCTTATTCTCTTTCATGTCACCTACTCCTTTTCCTATCTCCTTCTTGCCTTGCTATGCTTTTCATCATAGCATAGGGTATCCGCTGAGCTTGGCTTACTAATATTAAAAAAAAGTAAAAGGGAATTTTGGAGGATTGTTATATTTTACATAGCGCTTGCTCGCTGGTTACAATTTTTTGTACTCCATTTATTACAGATACAGCTCGTAAGGAGGTTGGTAGTATTATCCAGATCAAGAAACACATTAGTTTACAGAAATTTAACCAGAATTACATATCCTCGCGCTTTAGAACAGTATTATTTTCATACTAAAACTCAATATTATTTTGTCGGTGATAATTGAGGAGAAAATACTTTTGATTGAGGTTGAGGTTTAGCCAACCATTTTTACCTGTCTTTCGTGTCCAAAGAATCCTGTATTTTTGACCTTTATTCCACTTGTTTCAATTTTTTTTTACAAATAAACAAAAGTTTGTGAAAAAACAAAAAAAAAACCTGGATTGCACATATTTTTTCCAAGGATTTTGGACTCATAGTTTTCCGTTCAGGCAGATAGCCACTTCTCCAAGTTAGGTACACGCTTAACTACTATTGTATTTATCTACATTTCTAACACGATGTTTAAGGTGGTACACGTACCTGTTCGTACGACATACATACAAATATGTGTTCGACTTTTGATTGAGAATGTTTTTTTTATTTGTTCTGCATTCAAATTAACATCGACGATGTGGGATAAGCTGAAGTGAATTGCTCGTACTCGTGACTTGGTTCTTCTGAACAAATTTGTACACACACTGATACCTGTATATGTAATATATGGACACATTTTCTAGAGCCTCCTGTGCCATATGTGCATACGCATGTATATAGACTCGTGTTAAGTAACACACTTTATTTATTTACCATTTGAGACTATTGACCCACTGGGGTTGCCACATACTTTCGCAGCATACATTAATGCTCTCAACCATCTATTGTTTTTTTTTTCTCTTCGCATTATTCTGACTATGGATATTCTTCTCGTTAGAAGGCAAACCGATTTCCTCTGTGAACTATAGATCGAATGAAATTGTCTGATTTAATTAGAGCAGGAGAAGTAATTCTTTTGAAACTTGAGCGAGGGAATTTTCTTCATTGCTTTTAAGTTGGTCCACAGTTAAAATAGTTTCTATAAAGTTTACGGGAAGAAATCTCATTCTGGCACTCTCCTTATGTACAAAAGGACTGGCTCCTCTTTATTACTTTGCTTAGTGTGATCTTTCAATTCTACAGAGTGGTGTCATCATACTAATCAGAGTGGCTTCAGTCAAACCACTTAAGTTTTCATTTTTATCTACTCTTCAGTAAATTTGAAAGATTTTGTGCCGCATTACTTATTGTTAGTCTCTAAAGCTTATATTTAATATCCCATTAAAACTTGTCATATAAGATCATAGTGCGATATTACACTGCCAGTTTAATTTTAATCCTATTCTCTTAAATTTACTAAAACCATTTTAACCAAGCTGGTTCCTCCCTTGTTTTTTTGGATAAGTTGAAATCAATACAAGCAAAATAAAAATTAAATAGACGAGAACAAAAAATGAATCGTAGAGAGGTAAACTGAACAGGAACGAAAATGTCAAAACGCCATAACAATTCAAGGGAACAAAAGCAATTTTGGAGTTTTTGTATCTATTTTCGAAGGTGTACATCGAAAGAAGTCAGGTTATTAAAATAGAGAGGCAAGGTCAAAGGATTGCCACAGTTTTTTTTTCGATGATCAGAAAATCTGTACGAATAAGATAAAAGAGATAATATACTTTTTAAAATTAGGAGACAATAATTTAAAATTCAATAGCTTTTAATTGCTAATTGCTAAATAGGGAGCCCATGCTGAGGTGTTGGGGGATACTTGAATAAACCAATCGTACGGAAATTCTTGGCGTCATCAGCTTATCATGGAATCCTCGAGATAGCCATAATTGATCCAGACATCTTCGACGTACAAAATATAAAAAGTAGTCTAAGATGAATCTGTGGCACATCTGAGGTGTTTTTTATCTCATTCGATTTCACACGAAAGTGATCGCAACTACTTAACAAAGAATAAAGGAAGTATTTAAGTTTGTGTGAAGTCAACATATGATCTCGATCTCTTTGCCGGTGAAACACAGAAATTGGAGAATTCAACCAAGTTGCGGGTAGTTAATTTACCTTTAGTAAAACCATAAACGATTTATAATGGCAACACAGAGAATCACACACAACATGATCTCAAGTATCTTGGCATAATTGGATATATTATCCTTCTAATCCTTTTTGGGCAAGGGAATGATTGTAGACAGTTTCCATGCCACACGAAAAACATCACAGCTAATATAAAATGACACAGATGACAGTGAATAGAAACAAAATGAGACTATATTTCTGTAACAAAGCCCGCAGGAATGCGCTTCGGGTCGTTCCCACGAAACTGCGAGAGATATTGGAATTGGACTTCCGCTTTATATTAATAAACTTCTAGAACTATCTTGTTCACTAAGCAAGGATAGTTTAATTTTAGTCGTACGACCAGAGTAAGCAACTGCAGGGGCAGAAATAAATAGGTTGCGAATTACGATTGTCGAGCCAAGGCTGCAAAAAATTAAGATATCTATACTTTGATGGAGGCACATAATTAGAAAAACAGTATTAAAAATATTGTTAAACAGTTGCACAGCCTTATCGATGTCTTGCTTCGAATAGTCTTATCGCAAATATCAAATCCAAAACTATATCGCAGTCGTTTTTCGCATTGTTGGATAGTTAAGCTTCAACTGAGAAAAGCTGAGACGTGTCGAGGAACATTAATTTTGTTGCATATAATAATCCTGCTTTACTTAGTGGACCGACTTTTTATTTATTTTTTATTTTTTTTTAAGCCAAGCTCAGGGGATACCCTATGATGCAAAGCACAGCATGAGAGGAAGGAGATAGGGAAAGGATTAGGGGATATGAGGAGAGTGGCGGAGGTGCCGATGTATGTCACCCTAAAACTCCCGCAGATTGTATTCCGGAGGAAAAACAGAACTTGGTAAGCTGTTCCACATTCGCACTGTTCGGGATAAAAAAGCATCACGGAATTTTACTGTACGGCCGAAAGTAATTTGAAAGGTTAAAAGATGTGCGCGGTTTGCCGCGCGAGTATTGCGTGCAGGAAGCATTCTACAAGGGATTAGACTAGATATTTCATCAGAACATTTACCATGCATATAGCGATAAAGGAGCGAAAGCCATCCAACATTGCGGCGGTGCTCGAGTGAGTCGATATGACAAGCTATTTGCAAATCGCCAATGAGCTTGAACGCTCTCTTTTGGACAATATCCAATGAAGCTAAGGCTGCGCGACCAGCCCCGGCCCATATATGGGAGTTGTATTCCATTCTAGGTCTAATGTAGGACTTGCAGAAGAGCGCTAGATTTGACGGGCTGAAATATTTCTTACACCTTTTCAGAAATCTAAGACATTTCGATGCTTTTTTGGCAACAGAAGATGTGATCTGTCCAGTTTAACTTACTGGAAATATTAATGCCAAGAATGCTTAGAGACGGTGAATCAGAAATTAATGCTCCATCAAAAGAAACGGGTGTGGTTAAGTTATGATCTTGTTTTAATGAGATGAGACAGCTTTGGGTCTTAGATGCATTGAATTCGACGCGGTTCGCTTTGCCCCAAGCTAGGATATTGTTAAGATCGTTATTCATTGATCTAATCATGCAATCTCGTTTAACACATGCGGTATTCCCCCTGGAGTCCGCAAGAGTGTCAAAGGAGTAAGCGAAATCAAGAGTACTGTCATCTGCGAAACTATGGATGGGATTGAAAGTAAGGGAAAGCAGATCATTAATGAAAATTAAAAAGAGAGTTGGAGAGATAACAGAGCCTTGAGGCACACCGGCATTTATGGGATGCGGTTCAGATGTAACGCCATCTAATACAACACGTATTTGGCGACTAGATAGGAAACATTCAATCCATAATAGAAGAGGAGGAGGGAGACCAAGTGCTTTAAGTTTGGCTAAAAGGGCTGGATGCCAGACTCTATCAAAGGCCTTTGAAATATCTAGGGCAACGATTTTAGACTCACTAAAATTGTGAAGACTACGGTTCCAACGTTCCGTAAAAAAGGTCAGCAAGTCTCCAGATGAGCGTCCAGGTCGGAAGCCATATTGGCGATCGTTGATGAGATGATTAATTTCTAGGTATTTCAATAATTTTGAGTTAATGATAGATTCAAAAACCTTTGAAAGAATCGAAGTGATCGCAATTGGTCGATAATTAGAGGGATCGCTACCCTCTCCTTTCTTGGGAATAGGCTGAACGTGAGTTAGTTTCCAAGTAGTTGGGAATTTTCCTGTCGAATAAGACAAGTAGAATAGTTTACGCAGACGCTTAGCCAAGGAAGAGGCATAGCTTTTAATTAACGGGGTTGAAAAACCATCAGAACCTGCGGCTTTGGAGACGTTGATCCCCTTAAGGACCCTGAACACATCTCTCGTACGAACGTGTATTGGATCTTGTACACATTCACACGGGCGATGCAAAACAGGTGTTTGCGAATTGGGTGTAAGACAAGAATTTGAAGCGAATCTAGCAGCTAAAATATGAGCTTTATACAGGGAGTCAACAATCACTTCACCATTATTAAGTAGGTATAGAGGAACTGGTGAAGTTGTTCCTGATGGTTTTGACCAGGGACCAGAAATCTTTGCTACCTTTGTCTGAATTTCCGAGAGGGGAACCGACTGAGATGGAATATTTGTCAGGATTAGATGTTAGAAACAAGTCGAGTAAATTAGCTTTATCTCCAGCTGCATCAGGGATTCGCGTTTGTGCATCCACTAGCAGTTGCAAATTAAATGATTCACAAAAGAGTTCAACGAAACGGCCCGCAGGACTTTTGGTAGAAGAATGTCTGAGCCACGGTATATTATGAACATTAAAATCGCCTGCCAGGACGATTTCGGAAGACGGGGAGACAGAAAGCAAATGATCAATATTGTTGGAGATATTGTCAAATACGGATACCGTGTCGTCATCAGACATATTTGGGCTGCGATAAGGGAAACAGAAATAGATGATCTGCTTGGTTAGCTTGAACCTAATACAGATGTAATTAAACTCTGGATTGGCAGAAGGAAAATTTTGAAGAATGGTAAAGGCCACATCATTCCGAATATATACTGCGATCCCTCTATGCTTAGAAAAAAGAGGCACGAAGCTGTAACCAGGGAAGTGATACTGATTAAAATCAGTATCAGAAACGACTTGGTTTCACTTAACGCAAGAATTGCCGGATTTTTTGAGTTAAGGTGGCAGTACACTGAATACCGATTTGCTCTTAGTCCGCGAATGTTGCAGAAATCTAAAATGAAATTCTGCATGCTGAAGGCAAAAACAAAAAGGCAAAAAAAAAGCGACACACAACACACAAATATTTTGGCGCCACCAGCAGCAGTCAACGACACAGCGAGGTAAAAAAAAAACAACAATAGTGTTATGCCTATTTGCTGTTTTCAATAACTCAGACTGTGCAGTTCAATGACCACAGCTGGGTGCACCCGGATTGCTGATCAGTGACAAGTGCTAATGCATTTGCACTGATCACAGATGAAGAGAAGGAAAGAAAACGTTACCGTGCTCCTGGCTTATTGAATGTTGATAGGGCATAGAAGAGCCCTTCACTTGGCGGATAAAATTTATTTTGATTAATTATTTATTTCACGGTCGCGTCGGATTTTAAATAATTATAGTTATCGATTTTGATTGAAACTGTTTAGTACAACACTATCACTTGTTTTAGATTAATTGATTACATCTGCAACACGAGGCAACGTCCGATCGCATTGACTTGCTGAAATATATGCCTGCCTCGATCCCTCTTGATGAACTCTCGAAATGATACTTTTATGCATTTTAACAAGTCTCACAATCAGTATAGAATGATAAACATTAGCGGACAATTTATTAAGTGTAGATTCGGAGCAAAAACTTTCACTGTGTACCGCAGAGTCGTAACAAGTATCGAAATATCACGATTCAGGGTTCTAATCGCCGTTCAAAACGCCAGGAATCACTTCCACGGAAGTAAACGAAGATGCTTGTATATTCGTAAGCATCAACTGCGAAGTTTACGACACTTTTTAGAATAGGACTGTGATGGCAGGAAATTCACCGAAGCAGTAGACGCAGTAGTACAAAAAAGACGCCTTACATGCCATTTACTGGAGCTAAAAAGGGCACAATTCTCAGGCCAAGACGAGTTATGTAAATTCTCACAAATTATACCTAACAGCCATTTGTTGTATACCTATCTAGCTGAGCTCCACTTTCACACCAATAGGGCAGTCAATTAAGTCAACTGTCGATTACCATTCTGCAGGAGTTTCTTTTTCGTCCCGGGAATTAGAAGATCTTTTCAGTTGAGGGATAAAATGATATTACAATGAAATCTTAGCGGTAAATTCTCGAACTATCTATGAAAATTATTTACAACTTGCCGATATTTCCCCTTAAGTATTCTCGCTCGCTTGAAAGGTAAGCAAAAAGTTTTTATGCTAAGCAAATCCTGTTAAGTTTTTTGTCGCTTCCTTATAATGATTATTATCGGATTTCGATATAAAATTGTATCCAATAATGTCCATTTTGTAACCATAAATTGGCCATTTCACATCGGAAATATCATAGGCTTCGGATCGCTAATATGTAATAAGCACAGATACGGATGAGCTTCAGGATTTAATATAACATAACGTTTTACATAAATCGTGTAAATTTTACAATAATTTTGTAAGCTGTGCTGAAAATATTTGCTCCATCGAATTGTATTAGTTATTATAGCCTATTCATGAGCCTGAAATCTAGACAACTCTTTCTAAATTTTGTTGCGTAATAAAGAAGAAGATTTATGTGATAAATTTGCATTGTGTGATTCTTAGAAATTTTACATTTTATTCCGGGAAACGGGGTAAATTTTATAAAAATTTGGAATTTATTTCGATTTTTTGAGACTGTCATCCTGGTAACTGCCGACACAAGAGGATAGAGAGCTGGGTAAGTATTTCTTAGAAAGTTTGAACGGTTAGCTATCGTTTTTCAGTGTTTTTTTATAGGGTGCATAAATATCCCCCCCCCCCCCTTCCTTTTCTACTCTAACTTGCCAGCAAACGCAAGTTGCACCTCCACCTCCCATACAATTGTTTTTGTATATGTCGACCCAAAATATTTCCCATTTATTCCGAAACTATGTATCTGTATATGTAGTAGTATAAAGATTTACTTTACTAAAGCTGACTATAGTTGGCGATAGTGCCCTAAATATAAAGAACAGAAAACGTACTCAACATTTCATAAATTAGAAAGTTTCCTTTGCTTTTCGACCTCCTTCCATTGATTTTTTTCCTCTCTCGCCCATATCCCCATCATATTAATGAATCTTTACTTTAATATTTCACTCGAGGAAAAAAAATTTCCCAACATTTTATCCCTCGCGTCTTGGACTTGTCTGGAGGTATTTGAGTCCTCTTTATGTACCTACTATAGAACTTGTGTGTTCCTTCTTCCTTATACTCCGGTCGGTATAAGGAGTTTTTCTATTTGATTTAGTTGGTTGCTATTATATCGTATCTCCTTCGATTCTTGAGAAGCTGAAACTCAAACGGCACATCACATACACCTACATATTATATTATCTTATGTTCCTATTTGTAGATTTTCTCTCGAGGAATAATATTGTTACGAGAATCCAAAGGACGCAGCCGCATCTTGTAACTGTCTATAACTGAGACGATGAAATGTGCTGCCATATAGTTAACGCATACATTGAAGACTTATACATTTTGGTTGGATGTTAAGGATTTTTGTTAATGAAAACGCCAAGGCCCATAGATTCAAAAAGGACTTATTAAATTTGCCTTAATGGGATGCGCGTACACGTTTGTAAACCGTTGTTTTCGTTTTATTAAGTTCTGTGCTTGGATACATAGTTTAGAATAGTTTTTCTATGAAATTAGTATATAATGAAAGGCAATAGCCTTGGTCTTAGAAGTCTCTAGTTTATTTTGTTCTATCTTCCCCTTTCTGGTTAATAGGGGAAAATGAAAAACTGTTTATTGCGTTAGTTTTCATCATTCATAAAAGAAAGTGAGCCTTCCTCGAATGGAATTAAGTCCGGTTACTTGCTATCATATTCTCTTTGATGGTTAGCTTTTATTTTGTATATTTTATACTGAACCAAGTAGTCATCAGCTGATCATGATTACCAGCCACTGTTCAGGGGTCTGCAACACCACATATGGTTATAAGTTGCTAATATCACAATTAAATATTATCGGTCGTATATTCGAATAAAGTATAGTTATATAAAAGCACACACGACAGTTGTCTTCTTTGTCGACTGAAAGGAAAGGGTTAGCACTCTATCATTGTTTTACAATCAGTCTAGATATCTGGTTTGCAGTTTTTCACGTTATATTTTCAGGTCTGGTAGTCACAGAAATATCCAATCCTGAAAGCAAAATCGCTAATCACAACAAAAATATTTTTTAAAAAGCAATTGAATATGTACAACATATTCAAGGCTTAAAGCGATAAATTTGTCAACTGTTGACATCATCTCTTCTTTCTTTATAATTCCTTGTGAGTCCGGATTTTAATTTGTCGGGGTTTCAAAAATCCGTATTCGTCACACTCCGGCCGAAATATAATTGCGGAAACAATTCAGAACAAGACAAATTATTGTAAGATTGTTGATTTTTCAAGATTTGTTTTTTTGAAATAATATGTATATTTGGTATTTTGATCGACAATCTACTTTTCCATTCCACTTTATCCTTTTTATTTGCACGTTGTTTGTTCTATCTTGGAGTTATCTGCTTTGAGTCTCCACTATTCTAGGAAATATTTAGGATGCGGCGTAAGCACTTATTTAGTATAGATATTGGCATATTATGAATTCCATGTTTCGGGTTGAGTACCTGGAGTCCGATATTCGCACTCATATTAGTAAGTAGCCGTTACCTCCGGTGTATTGGTGTAAGTGATGTAGTCATCCTCCCAATAATTCGGTTACTACTGCGGTTTACATGAGATCCAACGGAAATTCATTAAATTTTATAACAAAGTACTTAATCCACCAACAGACAGTATGGTTCTGCTTCTTCTTCGTTATATAAGTCGGCCAATGAAGGATGATTGTGGATTGAATTAACTCGGATCCGGAATGAGTGTTACGAAATCTCTATAGTTCTCAAGCAATGGGAAAATGGCGGTGGCATACCATTTCAAGCGATTTAACCACTCGTGGTTTTACGTTTAGAGTTTTACGATATAAAATTACCTAAATAGCTGCTGCAATCATATTGCCCCTTATTTATTACACTAGTTCCAGTCCACTATGATTGCCAGCTAACATCCTATAACTATATCTATACGCTTGAAGCTTGTGAAAACTGACTAACTATACTATACTGTACAAGGACTTCGTCAGGTAAAAAAGTTTATCGACACCTCGGCGGAAAAACATAAACTCCCACTACTTAGACAAGATGGGCTTGGCTGAGACTTCATCCTGCGAAGTATTGACCATAGGCGGAGATAACTCCACCCCTAAAATGCTTTTCCTCCATCAAATTACGTGTGGAACCTAAAGTCCAGAACGGTTCTAGACTTTATTAACAATCTGAACCTAGAAAGGGAGTAAATTTAATGGGGCCTCACAATAGATTCTTCAGGTCGCATTGTTGCGAGACTAGTGCCTACACACCCCTTCACAAATCTAATCTAACTATACTGCTTGACTGAAAACTTGGTCGATATTGTCTTTTATGACTGGCTAGGATTTCCTCTCGGACTATGACTTCTTGGTTACTCTCGAAATTTTCTGCTAGCTATGTAGTAAGCGAATGATTTTCTTCCATATGTGAATACTACTTTTATTTTATATCTTTTACCTGTGTGATAAGCAGACTTTTCTGGAAACTTGAAGAAATTTAAGTATCCTAATACCTCACCATAAGTACTCTGATTTTTAAGACTCGTATTTTGTTAAAGTACTTAATACTTACTTACCTAAGAAGGTTTTCAAAACATCATCCCACTTCTAAATATGAGATATGACTATCTCGTGTGGTGGCTTGAGCTGATTAAAATGATGCTCGTTAATAAAATCTCATTAGCAGCAGTCTATGAATATATTGTGTTTGCTTTTCTCCTCATTTATTTTTCTTATTATTGTCTATCAACTGTATTTTGCGCATATCTCTTAATTGGTAATCTCAGTTTTACAATTTTCAGTTGTTATTAACAGAAATTCAATTAGAAGGATTATTGATATTCAGTCTCCATTGCTTTTATGTATATTCTTGGAAAGATAAAAGATTTCAAGAGTCTTATTGTACTCTCTAATCCTGAAATGAATTCAATTGCGTTGAATTGAATTCTGTACCGGTAGATTCGCTAATTAATTTTGTTACCAAAGTACACCTCTACTGTTTGATTAGTTAAATGGGTGGAGAGGGTGTAGTTTGAATTAATCCGCACTTTGTTTGTTCTTGTTTTTGCTGCCCTTAGTCTCTTGAATGGATTACTTGTTGCTTCTGCTGCGAGAAATTTTGTACAAAGTGTTAAGATTTCGATGGGTGGCCAGTAAACTAATGTCATTATATATGTATGTAAATCTGTGAGACTATACCAATCAATTCCAATTGTATACCGTGGTGAGAGTCGTCGTGTGCATCCGTCGTTAAATTTTTATACTTAATGTCGACGTTTTTGCAGCTACCTTTCTGATATCTTCCGGATAAAGCCCTCAGACAGATTCAGTTCCAATGAAAGGGGATTGTTCAACCATTGAAAAAAGTTTTTAATAATTAAATTTTATTTATTTTTTTCTTGTCCTCACAATTTTTAGAATCGGTCATAGATAGAGAATAGACGAAATTTAAGAACTTTTATTTTTAACGATTTTAAATTAAATTACAAATACAAAAAAAACAAGGTTTTTGAAGCCGGAACAGTCCGCTTTCCGGGCGACTGCTCTTAACACTTAGCTAACGAGACAGATGATTCTTCTATTCTCCATTTATGACCGATTCCAAGAACTGTTAGTTCGAGTCCCGTATAAATGAAGATGCAAAAATTGACAATTTACTTGTGTGCTTTCATTCCTGAGGTTACTCCCGTCAGCCAAATGTCATTGGCTTCTATATTCGATTAATCGATTAAGACTAACTGAAGTGTACCGACTACCGGTATAGTTTATTCATTCTAGGTACAGCGTATACAAAATAATCGCCCCGTTCAGATACATATACATACATATAAGTAGTCAGAGACGTTATTTTAAGATAAGTAGCCTAATATTTAGATCATGGCAAATGTAATAAAAAATATATTTTAAAAAAATTATGGAATTTTGTTATTAAAATGAAAAAAAAAATTGGGTTTATCACCGTGAGAATGATCATAGTTGACAATACTGCTTGCGCTCATGTCTTGTTTAAAAATTTCACGGGTAGTGTCTTCGGAGCTGAACTCAGCAATCAAGATCACACATTAAAGGCTTAAACACAATTCCGACGACAGACGACAAACGACGACGATATATCGCTGTCAAACTTCTAAAAGCACAGCATCTTATGCGAATGCACCAAATTGCGACGACCGACGTTGCGCGATCGACGACAATATCGCCGGGATTGATCAGTTTCTAATTTTGCCGTCGTCGCTGCAGTCCTACCAACAAAATTAATCGAATGAAATGGTTGTGGTATTCACTTTTATCTTTTTTAGGTGGTAGCACGCCGCGGTAATTTTAAAATAATGAGCTTTGAGGAAAAATTGATCTAGGAAATGCGAAATCCATAAAATAATTTATAGTTTACAAGACAGGCAAGACAAGTGGACAAAAAAGACGTGGGTTGGATGGATATTTCAAAGCGTTTAATTTACTTAATTTCCGCATTTTCAGTTTTTTTCCACACTTTGGTTCATTGCATTTCTTTCAATATAATATAAAATATTCTTGATAAAAAGCTCCTTTTAAAACGCTCGAAACATTTAACAAATGAAATTTCAATATCTTCTTCTTTCACAATCGTCGCTCATCGCTTGTCGTTGCAATTGTGTCCCCAATTTTTGGAATGCCTGTTTCGCAGCGAAATTTTTGCTGTCGTCTGTCGTTCTGTCGCTCTGTCGTCGGAATTGTGTTTAAGCCTTAAGATGACGATATTTCTCAAAGAATGAGATTGCACCACTGACTTATAACAATGGACTGAGCGTATTGTCATTTTCCTATAGGAAGGCATGGCACAAGTTTTATAGTTCTCTCTTTCGCCCTATGGCAGAGTTGGAGCTACCAACACAAAATATTGCATTCAGGAACGTTTGCTTATGCCATTTGATGTTTTTATGTTGGCTATAAATGCAATCACCGCAGAAGGAATAAGGTAAAGATAGCGTTTACCATGCTCCGTCTCTCTTGGCCATAAGCAGGATTAAGTTAAGAATAACTTTTGAAAATTAAAGTCGGAATGAGTTTAATTCCTTAAAAGCGATTAAAATATCATTTGGGCACAAGAAAATATATTTTTTTAATTTAATTCGATTTTCGGATGTAAGATTTCATCTGATTAGTTGAGTTTTACATGTTTTTTATGTAATCGTTTTAAAGGGTGCTGTAACGGTGATATACAGAAACACAATATTTTTTATGCCACATGAAATAGCAAACCGCTCAGTCCATTGTTATAAGTCAGTCGGACCGGGGCACAGGTATTCAGTTTTCTTAGAAAGATTTGAAAATTTTTCTTTAGATTTTTCATGCACTATTGGTTGCGGACAATGGTTCCAAAAAGTCATATTGATTCAGGTGCCTTGGCTGGTCTGACATTTATGAGCGTTGGTCACCATAAATTTTGTTCTTAGAAATTTACTTTAATATATTTCTTTCGAATTTTTATTGGTGGCTGAAAACGATCAGTTGGATGGATGCCGCTGATTCTACAATTTTTCTTCACAATTTTTACGGCAAGATTATATAAATAAAAACCATTCGCTTACCTCTGCGGTAGTTGTCAGTAGTAGTAGTAGTCTGTGACATATCATGCACTTCTACTTCTATTCCTTTGAATGCGACTCAAATTGCAAGCTCTCACTCTTAGTCATTTACTTCATCCGCGACAGAATCGGTTGCGTCATATCTATTTCTACAATCTTTGCACGAGTATCTGGATATGAGTTCTTAATGTCACTCCACCCTGAGATCGACATTGATGTGGATTATATCATCGATAGGTTTTTCAAATCGAACTGAAAATTGGGTTTTGTGATATCTAACTTAGACATGATTACAAACAAGGTTTGAAAAAAAACGACCCCCCCCCCCCCCCCCCCGAACATTTTAGTTGTGCCCCCCCCCCCCTGGTTGAAGATCTGGATACGCGCCTGCTTAGTCGCGTATATACATACATATTTCGTCCTAGTATTTTTTTCTTCTTCTTTTTCAGTACGTGAAATTGCATTCAATCTGGTACAGTGCAGGTTAGTCACTTATAGGAGAACCAAATCCTTTGATATTTCAAATTACAGGATTGGGTTCGCTGGGGTACCCGCCGGAGTCATGTCGAACAATCTTTATAAAGTTAACAACAGCTGGGATACTGGAAATGCAATCAATATATACCTGCCGCATTCTTAACCTTGAAAATATAAAATGGATAATCCGCTCCCATAAAAATCTTTGGCCGTTTGAGGAAGCTCGAACAGACTTTATCTCACACATCTTAGTACTAACAGTTCTCGCTGATTAATTAAAACGTATGTACATATGAAAGCAGTAATACTCCTTCCGCCGATAAGGAACCAACTATAATTGAAAAGTGATGAATTTATTTCCATATGTGCGACCACTCAAACCATACTTTCTGTGGTTAAAAAAAAAAGATAATAATATAGCGTTTTGCTTATATATTTTTATATGTATTGTCCTCGGCTGTTTGTTTAAATGTTCGCAGCTAACCTATGTACATAGGTATGTGTACAGTCGTATATACGAGTATTTATAGGTCAATCCACAATCTACGGATGGATTGCCATATGTAAAATTTCAGGTTGCTATAAGTCGAGGCGCTCTCAACAGTATTTCAAATAAGCATTTCGAAACAACATTTTTCTATGGCAACACTATACGAGCGGTTACTTGGTTTTGTTTATATTCGTACCTCTACCTTAAATACATTTTTTTATAAGATTATTGCGTACAAAATTTCAGCTCTAGCTCAACACGTTCTCAAGATATCGTGCGGACAGACAGTTGGTCGGACATATATGAATCAGGATGGTTCATCTGTCGAGAATTGACACATAAGCATGGACTTAAAATGGCTTGCAGCAAATGGGAGCTATTCTGTAAATCCGACGAAAATTATTTTGATTCATTTCCATAAAAAGAGAGAGATGAATGAACATTTTGTGATCTGCACCGCCCTACGGTAATTGTTTCCTAAAGCGTTTCGAGCTATTTAAGTTTACATAAATGATAATTGAAAATTCAAATAAAGGGAATTATCACACCCCTAACCTTAAAATTGGGCCTGCATGAAATATATGTCAGAGCATTTCTATCCATGTGTTTCTAATTCATTTTTTTTACCATAATTATTATGCATTATTAACGTAACATCTAGGGTATAAAAAGTCGAAAAGATATGTACAACACTCAAGTTTTTTTTAATGAGGTTAAGTTGCGCTTCCACAACTTTCTCCTCTTTTCTTTCTTTTTCCGTTCACAGTATGCTTAAAATTTCGAAAACTTGAAATGTTTCCTCTGAAAAGGGGTAACTCGCGCTCACTAGCACCACTCCTCTCATAGTACTTATACATATGGTGTGTGTGATCTCCCTTGCCTGCCAGCATTTATAATTGTACAAATTGTATATGCCGCGTCAATACAAATGAGTTTGGGGGTGGTAAATGCGGTGAACTTTTTGAATGGTAGAAGTAAGGGCAGTAGGTCTTGATGTAGGATCGTGAACTAATGTTAAGCAATATGCAGACACGACCACAAAAGCAGGCTAATGTTTGAAAGTTACCTGAAAAGTTTCGATCCTGACCCCATACACCTTCTCCGTGCGTCGCGTCGGCTATTGAGCAAATTTTCATTCTGTGAGGTGCGTGAGGGTTTCCCAGCAGGAAAAGCAATAGCAACAACAAAAATTCTAGGTTATTGTACGGGTTTGGGACAGTGTGCTTTTGGTACTGATACAAAATATAGGGATTTTCTTGAGCATTTCATTTGGAGCATTTCTTTCTTTATTTTTTTCTTTTAGAATTCTTTGCTGTAGGGACGGGGGAGAACAGGTTGGGGAAATGAGCTTTTAAAGCTTGCAAAATAGAGAGTCAGAGAGGAAAATTGTTTTCTATGCCAAGGGAAATAGCTCTCAATTTACATTATTCGTTGTACTTGCTTGCTTGTCTGCTGCTGCTGCATTACATATTATGTATATACATATATATATTATAAATGCTCCGGGAAAATTTTTCATTAACCTCTCCTCGAACCAGGCAAGTCGCTCTAGCATAAAGCAGCAAAGTTTTCCTTCTCTCGTCGCACACCGAGAAGGATAATAATTTTCTACTCCTGTGTATAAATGATACTTGGGTACATTGAGTTAATGAGGTGGTGCTTGCTTCCCAGTGAAAACGCGTATTGTGGGAAAAAGTTTCACAACATTTTCTCCGACGAAACGACGTGTTTCGTTCAGAAGATAATATACGGTCGACGCACGGACACTGTTCAGTCCAAAACGACCCGCTTAACAAGCAAGTGTCGCGCGAATCGGTTTCACCATCCAAAAGAAATAATATAAAAAACATTCTTAAAAAGATTATATATTGCCGTTTGTTTTTGTTTTTTTTTTTAGAAAAGAAACATTAATAATAATAATAATTAAGTGTGCGACATCACAAAACGTGTTCAATATTTTTTTGCGAGCAAAAAATATTTTTCTAAATTTTTTGAAAAGTTTTCCAATTTAGATTTTCTCTCAAGTGCATTTATCTCTATACGAGGAAAAAATATTATGAACATTTTCTACTGTTTTTTGCCTTGTGGTACAATTTCATAACAAATAAATAACTACCTACAAAAATTCAATTATTAAATTCGTATAGAAGAAGGAAGGAGTACACTTTCAGTTCATCTCAGAAAAATAATATTTCCTTATTCATATTGTTGCTAAAATAATAAACGAAAGCATTTGATATCCTGTAGTCCTGAGAATATGAAATATCAGGATTAGAAAGGTATGAATTAATAAATAAAATAATATTCCTTGGAAGAACGATTTTTTTGTTCATATGTAGGCACCGTTACCTTTTGAATTTTATAGAAAAATATTTATGTACATTCATTCGTATGTAAATAATGTCCTAAAAATATTCTACAAGGTCTACCAGATATAATAAAATTTAGTGTGTATATTTTGTTAATTTTTAATTGCATTACAAAATCCATAACGAAAAATGCTTTTATTCATTGCAAATATATCTATAAAAGTCATAAAAGCATGTCCGTATGCAGTGTTTTGGCATATTTCCTTCCAGTTTTTTAATTTTCTGTTTGTAAACTTCTAAAAAAGGTGAAAGCTTAGCTTAGCAATAAAAAGAAAATCTACAAGAGGTGTAGTTTGATGAATTTCCTAATTAATACGGGAAATCCAGGTCATATTTATGATCTTTATTGTTACTTTTAGTACTCATTATTTAGGGCATCAGAATTTCAATCTACTTATTTTTATACCCTTAATGAAATCTTAGAGTATACTAACTTTGTCATTCCGTTTGTAACACACAGAAAGTAGTAGAGAAAAATGGGTTGGACACCCACGCATAGTATTAAAAGTTATTTTGATTTTTCCATGTCCGTCTGCCCGTATGTCCGTCCGTCTGTCCGTTCTAACGATAGCTTGAGAACGCGCTCACTTAGAGAGCTGAAATTTCGCACACGGGCTTTTATAAAAAAAGTAAATTTAAATTCGAAAATGGGAAAAATCCATGCAAAAATTTCGTTCTTTACTATATATTTGAACACTTCCTGAGAACGCGTCTACGTAGAAAGCTGAAATTTTGTATATGGTATTTTTATAGTAATAGTAAATAGAGCTTCAAAAATGAACTAAATCGGGCAATCCGTTCTTGGTGTTGCCATATAAAAATTAAAGTTTTTTACGTATACTGTAAAAACGATCAAAAGTTCAAAAGTTCTTCAGAATACGAAATCCTATGAAATTAGTTATAATCATTTTACTCTCCGACGAACCGTTCTAGAAATATACGTGAAAAACCACTTCAAAAATCAAAGTTGCACAGATTGGTGACCATACGAAATTACATACGGGTATCATAAGTGGTCTTAAACCAATTCTTTACTTGTTATTATACCCTAGATGAAATCTAAAGGGTATACTAAGTTTGTCATTCCGTTTGTAGCGCACAGAAATAATACTAGTAGAGAAAAATGGATTGGACACCCACGCATAATAATAAAAGTTATTTTGATTTTTGCATGTCCGTCCGTCCGTTCGAAAATGAGATAAATCGTGCAACTCTTTCGTGGGATTGCCATATAAAAATTTCGCTTTCCACTATATATTTGGACACTGCCTGAGAACGCGTTGACATAGGAAGCTTAAATTTGGTAGATAATCTCTTCATAGTAATAGGAAAATAAATTAAAAAAAAAGAATTAATGGGGCAACCCATTCTTGGTGTTGTCATATAAAAATTTAGTTTTTTTACGGATAGTGTGAAAACGATCAGTCCTAAACATTTCTATTGTACTAAAAACTTCTTCAGAATTAAAAGTCCTATAAAATTAGTTATAATCATTTTTCTGTCCGATAAACCGTTCTAGAAAATATATTTGCGAAAAATCACTGCAAAAATCAAAATTGCTCAAATGGGTGCCCATACGAAATTTCATACGGGCTTTCATCGAGGGTATCATAAGAATTGGTCTTAGACCAATATTAGCTTTTTTACTTGTTTTTATTACTTTTTCTTTTCAATAATGAATTCAACTTTACTTTGTACATTGTTGCAAAGATGCAATTTGTAAACACGAATTTCTTCTCAAAGGCGAATGTTTTCATTATGGACCAGATTAATTGCTATAGTTAATTTACTATTTCATTTCCAAAGTGTTAGCGCGAATTCTGGTAAAAGTGTAGAGCTTGTCCATATCTGATTAAATGACATAATGTTACGAAACAAGCACTTTTCCTTGAAAGGCAAGTGCCTCGGCTTAGCTTTTAACATTGTAATGTAATTAGGAACATTATCCGTATGTAGGTACTATATACAGGGTGTTTCCCACTAGGAGGTCAATAGAGCGGGAGGTGATAGTACTCACCTAGACGAACCAAAAATTGTATAGCAGGGGGGGGGGCTTATCAACCGTTTAGGAGTTACAGGGTGATTAAGAAAAAAAGCTAATTTTTCACAAAACACCATGTATTTTAAAACCTACAGGGCGTAGGGTTACAGATAAGAGGTCATTGTATGCAGAGCTTCATGGCCCCTTCAACGACTGCTCAACCAGCCCTATACCCCTCTCCCATGAAGAATTATGGTTGTCTAAACTAAAAATTTCGGATTTTCTTAATTTCTAATTTCTTTTCTAATTTAACCTCTATTATTTTTGCAAAGCGGTTGTTAACATTACTTTTTTATAAAAACTATAAACTGTAGACTTTCCGCTTTAAGTTGCCCTATTACACCCTATGTGTTAACTGTATTCGTTAAACAGTTATTAACTCATAACCTATTCCGGTCACACCGAAATTAGACGATATATTTTTTTAAATGACTTGCTAAGGCAACAAATTATCGTTGAGAATAGGTTTGAAAACAGGTTTGAGAATAAGTTTAGAGCTAATAACTCTTAAAGGGCTTCAGATAGCACATTTATATCTATAACTATATCTTATATAAATATGCATAAATTAGGCTAATATTTCCGGGAATTTGTGGTAATTTATGATGATGACTTTGGAAGATGGTTGTCGATCTTTTCCAGTGCATCAACATTGTTTTCAGTAGGTTTTCCAAAATCCTTTTTTGTTTTCAGTAAATCACCAATGCAATACTTTTTAAGCAGGATATCAAATTAATTTTTTTTTTAAAAATGTTATGATGTTACCCTAGTTTTTTATTTTTATTATATTGTGAGAAGCCTGATAAATATAAAAAAAAATTTTTAATCTACTGACTCAAAACTTGCCTCTCTAACACGTAATTTTGTTTTTATTTTTCATCGATAATCCTATCATTTCCTTTAATATCACCTCCCTATTTCGTGACACCCTGTATCTTAATTCATCCATTATGGCCTGACTGCATCTTTAAGTTTTTTTCATTGCTTAAATTCGTACTATAATTGTAAAATAATTTCAAACCTACAATAAATTCTAATAAAGTTAGCGATAGATTCATTGAACGCGTATCGATTAGTGGCTGTTGGCTTCCACTTTGTTGCATCGGCTTAATTTTCGATGTTCGTATACGTAGCCTCCCGAGGAATCTATGATTATTATAATTTCGGATCGGAGGAGAAGGTACGGTGTGAGATTGAACTACTACAAGCCGTTTCTTTATGTCAAATCTTACATTAAAGGTTTTTATAAATATATATAAACGTAAAAAAATCTTCCTTTCGGATTCGTGAAGTTTCTTTGCGTTTATCACGTTTTGCGACTAATTTCTAGGTTTGTTTTCATCGCAGAAGATGATAGTCATACGTAATGGAATAGAATGGACGCATTATGGTTTGTACTTTTAGCCTTACTTACATGCATACATATATGTTGAATTATATTAAAGGAAATTTTACTCTTACAGATTTTCATTCTTGTATCGAAATGGTTGATTACCACTACAAACTGAAATTCGATATGTGTCGAAAACGATAATTACTTGCATTTATCTTGTATATATGTATTAAATTTAGAGCCGTTAATTTTGAAGTCATATCCGACATGCAAGGCACTCCCTCCCTAAGTTTTGTTTCATGACTTAATACCACTATCTCACCTGACGGTGGAAATTATGTAGATCAAGCATTGAAAGAATAACCAAAGCGCCTTGACGTACATTTTAGAGGTAGCAAACCTTGCTTAAGGGTATGAACTATGATTATTATATCTACATAGTCACGAACTAGAGTTAGATAGATTTAGTAAAAGAAAAAACGGTATAAGAACGCATTATGCTCTTATGCAATATTGAGTTTTCTACGAGAATATATGTATTATGTAGTTCATCGGGATTAGCGAACGATAATTAGTTTAGAACTTCGCCGCCACAGGGGATTTCCCTTCGAGCTACGGTCTTTGCAAATTTAGCAAAAATTTTTTAATTAGATATCTTCACTTTTCTTCTTCCATGTGCACTCTTTTTATTTATCTTCCTATATACCTCCCGCTCTCACTTCCTCATTCATCAATCAACATAGGTACCGGACACCCTATACAGTTTGTCGTTCGCTTGTTTTAATCAAAAGTCGAAAGACATGATAACAAATCTCAAATATGCCTTTGCTATATGCTACGAAGCTTCAGGCCGAAGAATTTATTTCTCGAAGCTTTAGAGTATTAAATTCCCTAATTAGTAAAGTCCCTTAATTTATTCAATGCATGTGACTAATTGCCTTTCTTCCATTCCTCGAGGGTAAATATAAGCAAAATATGTATTTTCATTTAGTCCAGAAAAGCTTGCTGTTTTTAATGTTTGTAAATTTGCAGTAAGAAACTTACTAAGTATGTAAATATTTTTGTAAGTATGTTTTGTCTTTGTTTTCCAACTTTATATCAACGCTTTACCAGTTTCTTTTTCAACGCTTACCCAATCTTCAATGTTTTGATATGCAAGAGTAGGAATAGAGCTTTGGGTCTATGGTTTCACACCAGCCTGAAAACTATTAGAGGAGACTCTGAGATTTAATAAAATTAAACACTTATATTAGAAAAGGGCAAGCGACTAAAGTTGTTTAATACAAAATGTCCAACTCGTTTTATTAAAATTTGACATCGAAATATAAAATAAGGCAGCATAAGTATTCACTTTCAAGCATTCTTCAACCTCTCTACGTTATTTTTTTTACCGCTTTGAATTTTTTGTTATGTTAGGATATGTCTTCTTTAATTCTTTTTAAAAGCAAGGAAACTGATCCCAAAATATAATGCTTGTCAGCCTATAGTAGCAGAAAATTAGACTAGTCCTGATATATTCATAGTAATAACAAAATTCAAAAATTAATTAATTTTTTTTTGGCTTCCGAGTAGATCAGTTAATGTTCTGTATTAATTCAAAATTCTTTCGGTGTTTTTTTAGAGTATTTTTTATGCGTAATTTTATACTCGCTTCTGCTATTGTTGTAAAAAATGGGTATGAGCGATTACTTAATATAAGAGCACTATAGTATTCGCAATAAGTTTTTGAAATAATAAATCTACATCCTGTATATGTACCTATTTTAGACCTTGAAGTACCTGCTAGCGCTCTTACTCCATAACCATTACACGATTACTGAATTCGCTTCAAATTTATTCATATCAGAGGCAGGTGAGGTTTCATTGACATTAAAAAGCCACTGATACGATATTAATCTTTATAACAAAGCGACAATTTGATATATGTACAATGACATTATTTTAACCTATAAAGTACATATAAACGAAGTTGTGTACATATTATGTACAAATATGAAGATCCTAGATTTTGGTAAGCAACTTAGTAGTGTAGCTATAATAATTTTTGAACCAGATGAGAGCTGCAAAGGACGTGAAGGATATGTTAACCAAGTGTATATTACTCGGCCGGAGGATTATAAAAAGCTTTGGACTTTATGATCCCAAAATTATCACGTTTGTTTTCTCTGGCTTCATTCTTTCTTTATGAGAGTGTTGTCATGATAATTTTTATTCAGGCAGTATAGTTCTCCACATTAAATTACATGTACCTTCTCCTTCTATCTCTCTTTGTCTCTCTTCATCGTTCATCGTCTGTATCTATCTACCTATCCGAATACATAGCTAAAAAACGAGTTTTATTTTGTCTGACTTAGTTTTGCACTGCTTTTTTTCTTTATTTGACTTTAGTAGTATCATGGCTATAAGTACATTGTGAAGTGCATACATATATACATCTAGAGCAAAATTTCGAGGCCAATTTAGTGTCCTGTTAAACGTTCAGGTTAATCAAAAAGGTAGGATGGGTAGGAAAATAAGTACATGATACTGCGGATGTTGGGAGAAAATTAAAAGTTGTGGGAATTTCATTTTAATTAAATTCGATTTTCCCTAATCTTTAGATTCTATATGCGGTCGATTCTATATTCTATAGATACGGTTGATTCGATATACGTGAAACAATATAATGGAAGGGGAGGAAGTAAGTTTCACCACCTGGAAATTACAGGAGTTCACAGGTTTTCCACTAGTTTGTAATTCAAAATCCTGTATCTCTTAAATTACGCATATCTGATCATAACAGAATCACTCCCGTGCGCCTGTTAAGCCCTGAATTACAGAGTTTTAAAGTCGAAATTTGAGAATTTAAACCAGTTGTGCCTTTTTTATTTAACTGTTATTTTTCAACAAGAATGTCATCAACATCAGGTTTTTATATAAAATAAAAGTCCAAAGCCTTCTGTTTAGCGACCTATCACGGTATGTACTCAAAGTGCCAAAAGGGTAGGCGTTTTTTGCACCGAGTCATCAAGAAAGTATACAGAGGCAATTACAGCTTTCATGTTTGCCGCTCGTCGGCAACTTGGTCTTGAGAGATGAGTTCTGAAATCGTTTGTTTAAATATTAATGCCACCCATTGTGGAATATGGATTTTAAAGAAGCTTAAATTTAATTTTACTTCAAAAGGCCCAAGGCTCTTGCGCTATGTTGATATTATCTTCAGTAAATCTCTTAGTTACCACATCCGAATTGAACTTTCTATGGCAGAGGTTTATCTGGCCTAATTTGATGTGTGTTGTACTACAGGGCACCGCTTCTTTTGGGACTATAATTTCTTCTATTGAATTGTGGCGGCTAGTTCCGGCACCAAAACGCTGGTCCTTGTTTGAGGGCTTTCATCTCTTTCTTCAACACACCTTGCGTCGCCGTCACTACCAGCATGGGAAAGTTTGTGTGGTGGATGCATTCGCGGGAGCAGTTTTCTAGTAACTTCTCATGCACCTCCTATACTTATTAGTTTTCCTGTCTTCGTAGCCCTGATGGAAGAAGTTGAAATCCGGCAAGGCGAAATGCCGATAAATACCAGAATTCCGAAAATTGCTTTTCCAAAACCGGATTATATTTAATTTTATGTATTCCGGGATTTTGCTTTGCACGTAATACCTTTTATACGAAGAAGATTTCTCGTCTAACAGACTGAAATTTATTGAAAATAATATCAATAAATCTACAGAATGCATTTAAGTGTAAAAAAATGATTGAACTTTTCGACCCAGCGATCAGACATTCCATTTGCAACGCGTAGAAATAACACTAGTGGAGCAAAATAGAAGTTATTTTGATTTTTGCATCTCCGTCTGTCTGTCCGTCCGCAGGATAACTCAAGAATGCGTTCACTTCGAGTGTTGAAATTTTGCACACGGGCTTAAAATAAAATATTTAGTTCGAAAATGGGACAAATCGGGCAACTCTTCATAGGGCTGCCATATAATAATATAATTTTTCACTATGTATTTGGGCAGTCCCGAGAACGCGTTTACATAGAGACCTGAAATTTTGTACAAGGCGTTTGCCCGCCTTTTTTTAAATTTTTTTATTGGCAATGTATAGTTATGTGGTAAATTTTATTATAAATTTAATGCAGTTATGTGGTTATTTTACGGGCTGGGTATATTTTTTAGTACATAATTTTTTTTAGTTTATACTTTTATTGATGTCGGCTGGCTTGCAGAAGGTCCAACACTTCTGACAGGTACAAATGTCCATATGCACAAATTGCATTTCTTATAATTATACCATTGTTGAAATAAAACAATTGGTAGTTTTTTATTTATTGGGTGGTATACGGTTATCATGTATTTAACGTGTGTGCTGGTTTCTTTCTTAGAAAATATCGGTTTATTATATCCTGTCACACAAGACTAAGCAATTTCACAAAATTGCCACAATGTGAAACATAATGAAGAGGCTTTTCGGAAATAGAAAATTTTGTTGTCATTTTGTGTTATGTGAAGAATGCTGTTCCTTACAAAAGATTAATAGTTGTGTTGAATGAAATGGAAAAAGTAACTTATCATGAGCATAAATATTGCAAACATTGTATTGTATTTCGTACTTCTTGATTTTTCATTGACAACTCTTACAATATTAGACGGGAGCCATGCACTGCTTATTCGCGGATATTCAACTTATTATTTTTTACACGCTCTGTTTTTTTGTATGTATTCGCAGATAGCATAAGCGAATTTGGACTTTTGTATATCTTA
The DNA here is from genome assembly GCA_963930735.1 of Dioctria linearis. Lineage (NCBI taxonomy): Eukaryota > Metazoa > Arthropoda > Insecta > Diptera > Asilidae > Dioctria > Dioctria linearis. The sequence continues at coordinate 154,699 of OZ005741.1, read as the reverse complement.
AAAAAGCCAACTTTCCTTCGTCAGTCCTCTGGGGACGCTTAGTCGGCTTTTATGAGTAATCCTTTTCAGTTGATCTGTCTAGATATCAGATGTTACCATAAAGTTATCAGAAATATTTTATCGTCTAAGGCACAGACTCCTGGATTTAACTAACCGATATACAGTTTAAATAAATGGTCAAATGTGCTTTGACCAATAACAGTTGTGTATTGATCGTCTCATTTAGCATATTTTGATCCGACTACGATTTTCTACGGTTATTTTCAGTCTGAAAAAGCGAACCTAGATTTTATAAATAATACGTCCAAATGTCATTTAAGGGTAAGGTCTGCAAAAAAAAATCATTTTACAAAAGAAAGAGGTAATGTTTGAGAGAAATTCTGTATTTGAAGCCTCATGAAGAACGACTGCGGCGAAACAATTTAGGTCAATAGCTGTCTTAAGATTAATCGCTAACTCAGAGGTATTTTATCTTAGCTAATTGCTTTACAAATTAAACGCTTATTTTTTTAAAAAATAAAAATGTACAATGCTTTCAGTTGTATATATTTGATTTATTTTCTGTACTAAACTATAAGATGTAATCCTAGTTGGATCTATAGTGAGTGTTTGTGAAAATATATATAATATATAACTTAAATTTGAATAACTTGAACAGGTACATTCCAAGCAATTGTGCATTATAATGGCGCACAGTAAGATTTGATCAGTAGTTAATATGTCTATTCTGGAACCGCACTGGTTTGATTCGTCCAGTAACAAATACCACGAAAAATATTTTGCATGCTGCATTCCGGATTCTTGCATATGAATATCCCTAAATACATTGACTTGTTTGTTGGTTTCAATTATGAATTATCAAAGGTGCGCTTACTGATGTCTAGCTGCAGGTTATCATCGGTTGGCGAACTATACAAAATGTGTACAAAAATGTGTTAGCGTTTCATATTTTTAAAAATGTAACAGAATGTGTACAAATATGTGTTAGCGTTTCATATTTTTAAAAATATTAAGTGACCTTATAAATTTGCAGCTGACCTTATTTATACACTATTGGAAGATTCTTTGGATGCGTGTGCTCGCTGCTTTCATTATAAGCTGTGGTATTTTTGACTTAAAATACGTTCAATTTGAACATTTGGGATTAACCCTACCCAATTGTTCAATAATGAAAGGGCATTCACAAAGGTTGCACAATTATAGAATATCCCTTGCAAAATCAAATCTGTATATAAAACACACGCCTTCCACCATATGTATGTATGTCAATAATTTCATGTATATATGTCAATAATTTCATGGGGGTGGTCTTTTAAATTCACTTAACTTCCGATTGTACATACAATTTATTGTATCTTAAATATGGTCTGATTTCGTAGTATGTCATTCGATTGTAGTCAAGTTACAAATGATATGAGCTTTTTTTTTTTGTCTCTTGACAAAAGAGAAATTTCTTTAGTACCAATTCAAAAGAACACTTATACTGCGCGTCCCATTATTGCTTTTAGTCATCTTTTATCTAAAGACTGCATCTATTTTTAACATGAATCGACAGAACGGCCGAAACAGCTATCACTAAAAATAGAAATGCGAATTCTGTGTGCGCCCAGTGTTTTTGTTACTTTACCTCGACTGCTACTATTTGTATATATGCTACTGGTGCTGAGGTTGTAGCTTATCAAAATAATATGCGTCTCCCTCATGAGCTTTATAAGCAACCTATTATGGTCTAGGGGAAAGTTAGATATAATTTCTTGAATCTATTGTACATGTCCTGCCTAGGTCGTCATTTTTCTGTGCAACAGTACATCTGTTATAGGATAAATTAATTTTCATAAGAAAAGGACTCTGTTATTGTTTAGATACCCCCAAATCCCTCGATTAGAATTTTTCTATATGTGTTTTTATTTTTATTTATTTTTTTTATTTTTTATTTATACATTCAATAACAGGCCGGTGTTACTAGTAAGTAGGAATACTCATAGCTCACTAAAAATAGCATTAAAAACATTTTCTTCATGTTATGCTGATATTTGCTTCCACTTTTCGTGCAGCTCGGACGGGGTGACAATGTATGTATTTATTATAATCGTGGGCGTGTCTTGTGTTCCTCTATGCTAATAATGATTAATATTATGATTAATATCCATTTAACAGATAAGTGTGATGAATATCACACTAACAACTTTTCCTTTAATCCCACAAGGGGTATAGGATGGAAATTGTAGTTTTCCTCCTCCGTCAATTCGATTCAATCTTCATTTATCTCTCCAAAGTCGATCCTGTATTGGCCCATATTATTATTGTGATTTCATTTGTAACGCATAGAAATAATGCTTGTAGAGCAAAATGGATTGAACACTCACGCATAATATTAAAAGTTATCTTGATTTTTGCATATCTATCTATCTGTCATATAACACAAGAGCGCGCTCAATTTTGCTTTTCACTATAATATTTTGGCACTGCCCGAAAACGCGTTGACATAGAGAGCTGAAATTTGGTATATTTGGTACTTTATAATGCGATCTACCTACGTGAGATTTAATAATTCAAATATATTTCTTGTGCACTAACAAGTATTAACAAGGAGTTTATACAAATATATTTTTAATTAATTTAAAATTAGGTGATGAAAAATATTGATAAAACTCTTTTAACTTATCATTAATGAAAAGTCTGTGTCTGCATTTATCCAACCAGGTGCTTATCATTTGAATCTTCATGTTAAATTTAAAGAAAGGACAGGTTCACATAAGTATGTAGTTCCGAAACAAGAGTAGATATATTTGCTATATTGAGTAATATTTGAAAGCTTTTCTCGGTTAAAATATTTTTAAAAATTATCCACAAGGTCTCTGTATTGTAATTTCAAATCTCTACTTAAGGTTATACATTATAGTTCACTTAACACGAAAACTGATTACACGAAATATTGCATAACACGAAAACTGATTACACGAAATATTGCATAACACCAAAACCGTCCAGTACCCATCCCGTAAAATGATTTTCATGTGAACTAATTCTGATATGCAAAATGAATAACACGAAATATCACTTAATAGGAAATTCTTAGTTGCTTATATTGCTAAAAAAATTCTATTACCACAAAATAATGGTTGTTGTACCATCTAAAACCACCTTGTGACCTCATTAAGAACTACCAAACGTCCCACAGGAAGTTTCCGTTCAGGAAATTCATGGCGAGTGTTGAATCTAAGGAAGATACTAATAGAATGTCAATTTTGGACTCTTATATCTACTGCCTGGCGACAATTTTTGGTTTCTAACACCTACTGCCTGGCCATGTGCAACAACCACAATAATTTAAAATTGTTTCAATCATCCTGCATTTTCTTGGTAATGTCTCCCTCACAAGATTCTTCGTCCCGAAGATGTTAAATTACACAATAGTTTACGCGGTTTCTACAACTATCTGAATTTAGCCATAGATATTACACTCGAAGATTATTTGAACCTGGACGACCATATTGAGACTGCTCCCAAGTTGGCCGAGCATGAAATTGTGGAAATAATGAGACCAGAGATAACGACGAAGAAAAATAGGATGCAATGCCTATACCAGAATGTTTCAATAATATCAATTTTTTGCGTATGTATATAAGACAACGCTTAATAAGAAATTCGGATACCACGAAAACCTTTTGCTAGTCCCCACGATTTCCCGTTAACCAATTTTCACTATAATTTCATTTTCTAACATGTTTTTGACAAGGTTAAATGTTTCAGATATTTGACAGGAATAAGTCTTACATTTAAATATTTCACACTATTTGAACCCTTAAAGTCAGGAAATCTCGTAAAAGCTTTCAACTAACTTTTTGATTTCAAAAACGTATTTTTAAATGTTGTAATTACAATTACGATGCTTTTTTTAAGCGTTTTGATATATTTGGCAAATGCTGCAAATTTTTTTTTGTTAGTATTACCTATTGGTATTATAAATTTTGTTTTCTATGAACTAATACTGCCGATCATCGCCCCAATGTTTACTCTTTTCTTGCATTTCTAAATTCAAATCACTCAATTTGTGAAATCTTTTAGAAATGCTAAACGCCTCAACCAAGTTATATCATTTAAATTCGTACATTCTTTATCTTGTGCTTTAAGAAAACCAATTATCTGGGCTAGTAATCTCGAAATCTTTGCCAGTTTACATCAATATGTAGTAATACTTGTAATAATACTGGCTGTTCTTCAACAAATTGTAATTGGAACAGATGCCTCTTGAGACAGCTGCCGCGAATAGAGGTTACAATTTTAAACGCTAAATTTCTTTTTTATTTAATCTTTTGCTGGCTAACATTTGTTGATTAATTATGCAGTCATAGATCAAAAAACTCGGAAATCTGACATCATTTTAACATAGCGCTATAAATCCATTCATATAGCTTATCATTGCTCTTGTGAATCTGTTGTCGTTGAAACTATAGTTAAAAGGTGACAATTTAAATATTTTAATAGAAGAAGTTGAAAATGTCTAAACTTCTAGTCGTTCTTTCGAATTAACCATATCCAGCCATTTTTTCTCTAGATGTTTAATCTTTAAAAACCATACAAATAAAAATAAGCAATTGTGCTGTGTCATTTATAATCAGCAAATTGAAGGAAAAAAACAAGAACATCTATTAATGTCATTATACTGTTCTCTTACATTTTCACTTGTTTTCTCAATCCGCCTCATCATAGTATTTCGGGAAAATTAAAGATCTCTAATGCCACTGATAATTTCACTCTTGTTTTAAAAATCATTGAAAATTGAATCTGATATTTTCAAAAATGTCTCTATTATAAATTCCCCTCCAAAAATGATTTGCAATTTTTTGCTATAATTTGATGGTCACTGCTCGGGATTTTAAAAATATTTTGCTGAGCTCTTATTCGCGCCTTTAAATTCAATTCACTATTTAGTGGGTAATCTGTTTGTTGTTTGCTATGCAAACAAGATTACCCCATTTTAGAAACAGTTATAGAGGCATAGAGGCATCGCATATTAAACAAAAACATTTATCATTCATCATAATAACAAAGTACTCCAGTTCCCCTTCATCATGAAAATGATAAGTCTTCGACAAATCTTAGCTAATATATATAAAAAAAAGTGCCTACTTACATTCATTCACACTTTACAACAGCAGTGTTAATAAAAAGTATGACTCTTGAAAGCTATATGTGTTACCACTTTTAAAACAAAAAGATGGCGTGTCGATAAACCTACCAGAATTTGGTAGAGACTAAGTGGTTTGTTGCACAAGGAAAGAATTTTTTGGTCGATTATACGTAAACTAAAAAATTAAACTGCGACCTTAAGGTAAACACACTGTTTGTATATATGAGTTACGATTGTTTGCTGAAATTTTTTCATGTCTACTATGATGGACCAAAATTCGTCATCAGTTGTTTCTCGTTTAACCAAAAACAACATCGTAATCGACCAAAAATCCCTTCGCGATCGACGTGTTGACCACCCCTGAGCTAGGGTATAATATTATTAATCTTAGACCAATTGTAACTTTTTCTCTTGTTGTAATTGGAATTGAAAAGAAACACAACTTTATTTTAATAGAATTTCAGGAAAATTTTTAAATATGCAATAGCTTGGAAAAGCACTTTACTTATTTTTCAGTCAATGCCTTGTTTTAAGAAATTTCTCGATTTCGGGGTGCCAGATTTCTGAACTGGATATTACAACGACTATCATAATTTAATTTAAGGTATTGTACTGATAATAGATCATTCACTACAAAGTTTTAAAATGTAATTTATGTAAGTGATACTTCACTCGATGGCTTGGATCATTACGTTCGAAAAGCAGGACCGGCATTCTTTTATTCTAACCCCAAGTTCCACGAAAAATTTAAGCGAATTGCATGAAATAGCTGTTGCTGCTATTCGGGTTTGGTATAATTTAAATCCTTATCGACCCTGAGTTCCTTCAGCTGTAAATATCTTCACCAATGAGAAACGTGAAGTTATTGATATTTCAAAACATACACAGTGAATTAATTTCTTGTCTTTTCTGATAGCTTCGGTTTTTCATTGGGGATTTTGCTTAGTCTGGGTTCCGTTATGATCTAATATATGTAATATTCATGTAATATATGTAATACACATTCATAATTTACCGATAAAAGTTATTATCTCCTTGGCTAAGCATTAATTAATGCTGCACCTGGTTCGCTTAAACTTTTAATAGGGAAGATTAGAAACAATCTACAAGAGAGATATCAAGATCACGATTATGACGATGCTAATATGTGCTTTGCTCAAAACAAGTCAAGGAGATATTAAATGTAATAAACAGAAACATCCTTGAATATATTTTCCTTAAAAAAATAAGTAAAGAAAAATATGACTTACTTATGTAATGTTTATGAAAGAAAAGTTGTTTTTTCAATTTGCTGATGTTTTACCGCCCTAAGGAAAAAATCATTTGAAGCGAGGCAAATTCATTTGTTCCACACAAAGTCTTTCCAAGTGCTTTCTAATTTCAGAAAGTTTTTGTTTTCGCAAATTATGTGATACCATCAAACATTATTTTTGCTACCTCGGATTTTTAGAACTTATCTCAATAGTATTCTGGTAGATATTATTCTTTTTAAAGCTTAAATGTCTATTCATGAATTCGCATTATCATTTATTTTTAATTTGTCTATTTTTCTTTCTCATCGCTACACATGAAGGTATCTCACGTATACATATATATACTTTTGTACTATATGGATCTGGAGTGCATTATTTGAAGAGTTAATGGTAGAAAATAAATAAAATATTGCTATAGTGCACGCTTCTGGTGTATAGTGACATCTGTGGAAGTATAAAAACAAGCAACAAGCAGATGTTAACATTTGTTTTTTAAATTATTCTTAAGTCCTAGATACAATGAGCACCTCGCGCTTCCCGTTATTGGTTTAAGATACAATGAGAGCCATGCGTTTTTTTACAATTTTTAAGCCAATGCGCCATGCGTTTTTACGTGCCATAAAATCACTTGATTCAATGGTTTTCATATATAGCTTGATCCAATTTAAGTCGCGCCACTTCGTGGCACCACAAAGTATGGTTAAACTTATTACGACGGCGAGAGTGGACGACGAGTGACGGCAATTGCGTTCCATAAAACGTTCCTGGAGAAAATTGTTCTTATTACTGCAATAGTCTGCCGTATGCCGTCGCCGTCGCAATTGTGCTTAGGTGTTTAAGGGCAAGAATACTTGCTTTTATTATCCTTAATTTTTTTATATTCATTTTTAGCACTTCACAAATTTACAAAAATAATTAGTACCTCAGTTAAGTTCGAACTGGGAGTGTAAGCAAACGCGTGGATCCCATTGTATCGTAAATGCCACAATTTTACGCTTGCATCTAGGGCTTTTTTGAACTATTTGAGGTGTGTTAATTATTTCTGTGAAATTGTGAAACGTATAGAAAAATGAATAAAAATAATGACCTAAAGGCTTATGAAAAAGCTATTATACCAAAAAAGTGAAATTTTTTATTTCAAACTTGTCAATAATTTCATTTGTTCTCATAAAATGGAACAGGGAGCAAACGTAAAAAGTAACAACGCGCCACAAAGTTCAATCAAACTTTGCGGCTCCAAAAAGTGGCGTGATTAACGAAGGCTATATATGAAAACCATTGATTTTGTGGCGCGTAAAAAATGTGTGGCGCTCATTGTATTTAAGGCTTTAGCTTTACTTGTTTATGAAATATTGTAATTGGGCGACAATTTGAAGTTTTCATAGGTTATTCGTATATAAATTTTTTGATAATTGAGATTACATAATCGAATCTCTGCGTGTCAAGCAATAACAGTTATACATATTTAGAAATAAACGTTTGGGATAATGTTAAGCAATAGTAGTAGTAGCAGTAATTGGTCTTACCTACTGGGAGGTAATGACTTTCAATTATATTTCCTTTCACCTACCCTTATATGCTACTAATGATATACCACAGCATTGTAATTAGCTAAGATTATATAACGTGAACTCCCTGATTCAATATCAGAGAGATACGTCTAGTAGTAAGTCCCAACCTCTTCCGAAGTAAATTATATTTGAATTTAGATGAAAAATATCGCAGGTTGAGATAAACCTAAAATTTTATATGTTTAGTCCTCAAAATAAATGAACGTTGCGTCGGATTTGAAATTTGATGGCCTGCACTAAACAAGAAGTAGTTATAATGTAGATTCCTTGGTACTACAGAAGTTGATTATAATTTTTTCCCTACATTTTATTATAGCTGATTTAATCTAATTTCTTTCTTATTCAGCAGTTGAAAGCTTTCACGTGCTAATATCTTCGAATGATCGCGTTATTTACACGAAAAGTCATAATCGTCAACGTTGAATCAGTTCGGCTCGTAGCACTAACGGTCTTATGAGATATCAGATACTTCGTCATTAAATCCAACTATAGGCACTAGTGTAATCCGGTCCACCACAGCAACAGTTGCGTTTACTTGGATACCAATCAATTCTTTTCCCTTTTTCGAAAATGTATTTCTTAAATGTGTTATTTGCATGCAAATACATGACGACATTGTCATATTATTTTTGGTAGAAATATATTCTTTACGTTTTTAATAAATGCAAATAATTTTGTCAATATTTTCTCTGCGTTTTTTACAGAATAATAAATCTACTTTGAGTAAGCGGACCACGACACATTTATTAAAAATATAAAGTTAAAAAAGATAAATAAATAAGAATTACGTACAATAAAAATAAATAACGGACAAAAGTGAAATAATTTGATCTCTTAGGGTTTATTTATAATAATTTCGGTATATTCTGTTTTCTACTGTTTTTTTCCTGTTATTTTATAAGCTTGTTTTTTTTTTCTTTTTAAAAGTGAAGTTATCTCTTTTTTTATCACTATCGTTGTTTGAAAAGTAAATAAAAGTGTAAACAAACATACTTTGTTTAACGAGCTCGTAATTAATGTTTTTTGTTGGTTTTGTAATTGTTTTCAATAATTAACTATTTTTCTCTTTTTTTCACTCTTTAATGTATATATGTATATATTCTTTAGTGGATTCTTAATGTGTTTCAAGAGGAAAAGATAAAATTAATCCAAAATACAAAAGTGATATAATAGTAAAGAAAAAAATTAAATACTGTATAATATATTTATTTAGTGATTTTTTTTTATCATTAGTCCTTGTGTGATTATAACAAATTAATTAATAAAGCAAAAAATAAAAATAAAATTAAGCAAGAAATTTAGTGAAATATAATAAATTGCAACAAAAGAACAAAAAAAATATATAGCCAATATGTCCTCGAATAATCAGCCTCAGAACCAGCCTACTCAACAGCAGCAACAGAATCAGCAAAGTAGTCCACAGCAGCCACCACCACAAAATCAAAATCAACAGAAAAAGACATCGACAACAGATCGAGTCATAGACAGTAAGTACAAAAAATGTTTTCTTCTATTTTTTTTTCATTTTCGTTCCGTTTCCATTTTAAGTATGTAGCCCATATACATATGTATGTACATATATATGCACTTACGTACAGAAGTCAATAATTTCAGAAAACTGCTTTCGATTTTACTTTTTTTTTAAATGTCCCATTTTTCATTTTAATTCAACTTTTGACCAATTGAATTAAACCTTGCGTCAAATAAATTAAACTTTAAGCCAAAAAATTCAACTTTAAGCCAAAGAAATTCAACCCAAGCCAAAGAAATTCAACCTTAAGCCAATAAAATTCAACTTTAAGCCAAAGAAATTCAACCTTAAGCCAAAGGAATTTACTTTACTTCAAATAAAGCAGAATTTTAGTAAATTAAATTCAGCTGTGTAATTCATTTCAAATAAACTCTAGTCCAACTAAAATAACAATTTCTAAAATATATAGAGATAATAATATATATTGCACCTGCTACGGTCTTTTAAAATTAAAATGTTCCATAATTTTTCATTCAATGAAGGTCATCTCCTGCTGTAGCTGGTCCGCGTTTTATTAACATATTCATAATATAGTTAGTGCAGTCGTCCTGGGAAATTAAAGTCAAGCCTTCGATAATTACCTCAGAGAGACTGTGATCAATATTAGAATCGTTAAGAATTTTTCTTCCTGAAATTTTAACTTTGGAATACACTTTCTCGGTGGAATTCAACATTGGCGAGTATGGTGGCAAATATTGCAATGTTATACTCAGGAAGACAGAAGATATATCTCTTACTTGTAACGTTTAGTGTATGACTGCATTGTCCATAATAAACCAAGTACCATCCCGATCATTAATTTTATCGATATGTTTCTTTAAAAATTCACAATATTTATCTCAATTGCATGTTCATAGTATTGTGGTGAATAATGCCTTGGTTGTTCATAGCAGAAATTGTTATTTTAGTTGGACTAGAGTTTATTTTAAATGAATTATACAGCTTAATTTAATTTACTAAAATTCTGCTTTATTTGAAGTAAAGTTGAATTCCTTTGGCTTAAGGTTGAGTTTCTTTGGCTTAAGGTTGAATTTCTTTGGCTTAAAGTTGAAGTTTATTGGCTTAAGGTTTAATTTCTTTGGCTTAAAATTGAATTTTATTGGCTTAAAGTTTAATCTATTTGAAACGCAAGGTTTAATTCAAGTTGAATTAAAATGAAAAATGGTATAGGTATGTAGATTGTAGATACACCAAATCAGCCACTTCAAGTCCACTAAAGGAACCTGCACTTAAGAAATTTCCGTTTTCTGCAAAATTTTAATAGGTAGTTGAAACGATTACAAATAAAAATCTATTTTTGTCTGACTTATTTGGAAGGTACAGATGGCTGAATTACATGTTACGATCATACAAGCTAGCAAATTGTATAAAGTCTTCATACTAAATTTCTATTTCCTCGCTATGTACGTCTTTATCGTTGACAACTGGCGATACAGAAGAAGATGTCGGATCAAGCAAACCTCAATTAAAACGGGAAAGTATTATGAGTGAAGTATAAAACATGAATTGGATTAACACGACAGCAGTAATAGCAGCTGCAACAAATTGTTTTCATTGGCTGAGAGCGATCAGCTGTTAGATAGAAAGCTAGTACAACCTTCCGTGCTGCCGACTCATCTGAAATTCTAAATTTGCTGCCACTGCCTTTATAGACATGGTTGATATTTCTGTCATACTTGATGTAAAGCCTTGGATTTCAAGAGAATGCGGCAGAGCAATTGCGCAGCGGAAATACGGTTGTGCGGATACGGCGCAATTACGCCTAGCGTGGTTTCCTACAATTGCGTTCGTAAAAATTGTATTGACTTTATTGCCTCGTCTCCCTAAGTGTTCTTTCCCACAAATTATGTTCCAATCGTAAAAATACTCGATTACCCATCGTAAAAAATATAACCGCATGCTTGAAATAAAAAAAAACGTTAAACTATGATTTTGCGCCGACGCAATTGCACCGGAATCAAAAACTGTTTGATCCCAGTGCAATTGCGACCGTAAGCCCGAGAACAATTCCGTTACGGTGCTCCTTGGAAACCATTTCTACTAGTTTCTTTATTCTTGATTGCAGCGCAAATGCGCCGCTGCAATTGCGCCATCACATTCTCTTGGAAACCAAGCCTTTAAGAAATGTCTTAACAAATCTTAATCTGATCCACCCGAACCGAACCCGACAGCAAAACTATTTTTGACATTACTGCATTAAAAATGCGTTTTGTTAAAAGACTATTCTTTTGCCATCAATAATTCGGGGATAATATTCCAATGCGAAGAACTAAAGTATAACTAAAATGTGAACTAAATGCTATCTGGGTTTTCTTATATATTGAGCTAGACTTGTCTTCAGGCTCTGCATGCGTTAAAATATTGGGAAAAGTACTTATCCTCGCCAGAAAATCATTATTTAATTTCATGCCACTTATAGGATGCGCGCATTCTAGCTAAATGTAAAATGATATCTAAAGAATTTAATTATTCTCCGTATTCGCACGGAACACAATGTTTTGATGGTTTCTTTTACCACAGCATAAAAAAATGAACAGTACTCGTACATATATATATATATATATATATATATATATATATATATATATATATATATATATATATATATATATATATATATATATATATATATATATATATATATATATATATATATGTACCTATATATATTATAATGGTCCTGACATTACATTCGAAATTTTCTGCAAGGAAAATGCCTTTTCAACACCTTTCGTAGGAACAAGCCGTATGGAAATTGATACATGGAAGGAGTCACCAATAGGATTTATGCTGGAGAATTTATTGAGAATGGAAGCGTTTACTAAATGATGATGCAGGGACAAAAAAAGCTTTTCCTTTGTTATCTTGTCCCTTTATAGATTAGGTAGGCTCCATTACATATTAAGTATTAACGGCATGATGAAATAATGCTTGCGTAGTAGATATGATATTATTCATATGATTATATAAATATTGAGCAAGCAAAATCCTCATCACTTCCTAACAAGACAAAAAAAATAAACCAAGGCGCTTCAAAAATTCCAGTAGTCCCATCACAAACCAACACCCACCACCCGGTCCGCTCTAGCTTGTCCTGTACTTGATCAAAGATTTTATCTCGTATCTTTTGATGCTCTTCTTTTCGGTTCCTTTTTTTTGTTCAGGAAAGAAGAAAAATTTTGTATTTGCCCTAACATTTCCTTCGGATTTTTTTTTTCTATTGAGAATGGTTCGTGTCCTACATCTATATCTTTCACAAGTTGACTGGAGAAAGGGGCATACTTTAATGCTTTTGCTTTTCTGATCTTCCCCCAAATGTTATGACCACATGCGACTAACATTTTTTTTCCTCCATTATTATATAGGCTCTTGTATTATCACGGAAATCTTCTGTTTGAATTCTCGGCGTATAAAATATATGTACATATATAGGCATCGGATATAATGTATAATATATAAGCGAAGGAGGCGAGTCCCCATCCTTGATCTACCACCCTTTTCACTCAATTTCAGAACATTTGCAAAGAAAATAATCGTAATAAACGAGTTAATAGAGCGCAACAGTGTGTAAGCTAAGGGCACTAATCGGAAATTGCTTGTAAAAACATGAACTCATTAAAGGAACGAAGTTAACGTCGCAAGTTGGCTTTTTTATTTCTAAATAAAAACAGCAAAAGAATGGCAACAACAACGAACAACAAAAGAAACACTGAAAAGGGTAAAACAGTTTTTACACATTAATTCAAAGCTTAGCACGAAATTGCCCCATCGCCCTACTCCTGCTGCCTTAGATTCGGGTACTTGTTATCTCGTCCGCTATATTTTTGATATACATTTTCTTTTCTTTTTAAATTATGACAGGTAATCGACTTTTACAACCTAGATGAAATCATAGGCTATATTAAGTTTGTCATTCCGTTTGTAATGCATAGAAATAATGCTGGTAGAGCAATGTGAATCGGACACCACCCACGCATAATAAAAGTTATTTTGATTTTTGCCTTCCGTCTGTCCCTCTGGCTGTTCCCACGAGAACTACAGAAAGCGTTTACTGCTGATATTTTGCAGACAGGTTTTAAAAAAAGAATTAAATTTAAGTTGGAAAATGGGACGAATCGGGTAACTCCTTCGTGGGGTTGCCATACAAAAATTTCGTTTTTCATTGCCAGAGAACGTAGAGAGCTGAAATTTTGTACACAGTGTTTCCATAAACATAGTAAATATAATTTCAAAAATGGACTAAATCGGGAACCCGGTTATTGGTGTGTCTATATACAAATTTAGGTCTTTTACGTATACTGTGAAAACGATCAGTCCTAGAAGTGTTTTTTTTTTGTACTGAAATGAAATGTGAAATTGGTTATAATCACTTTTAATGTCCAACGAACCATTCTAGAAATATATGCGGAAAAACACTTCAAAAATCAAGCTTGCCAGATGGGTGACTGACCATACGAAATTACATACGGGTATTCAACTAGGGTATCATAAGATTTGGTCTTAGACCCCAATTCTAGCTTTTTACTTGTTATATTTAAATATGAATTTTAAAATTATTAGAAACGATTATACATAGGAGATCCAAGCTTAAACATGCACTTTGTCCCCTAAAACTAATTCTGTCACCTAGTATGGTAAAATGAATACAATGTTATCCGAGTCATGGTACCTATACTAGCTTTGTGTCATACACAGTAAAAAAATATTCCCTAAATTGAGTGGCAACCATTTGTGCCACAAAGGTTGTCGATAAGATTAGGGAAAGCTCTCACTTGGTTTTTATCCCTAAAATGAAGGTAGGTTTTTCTCCATCAAATGTAGGGAATTTTTGTCCCCCCCCCCTAAAATTTAGGAAATATTCCCTAAAATGTAGGGAATTTTCAATTTTTTTTTTATTTTTTCCCTTAAAATGTAGGGAATAGGTTTATGACCCATACTACTAAACCTGGAAACAAAATGCGACGGCAATCAGCGTTGATCAGCTCCGATTTCATTCTATTCTATTATCAGATATAGGAATAAATTGAAATTTGAGCTGATGAACTCTGATGACTGTAACATTATGTTTCCCGCTTAAGTAGTACGGAGGTTATGTTGGTGCGCTGGGTACCCTCAAACAACATATTGAAAAACAATATATGACTTGCTCTCAAAAACAATGTGTGAATTATATAAACGAAAATATATTTCCATAAAAAATGTAGCATTATACCTAATTTATTGAATGTTCTCTTCCTTATATCAAAGCCAGCTTATTATTTCGGGAATTTTACGACCTACTTTATAGGCTTTCTGGTGCCAAATACCTAAATTCATTGAATGTTACATTGATTTGGGGAAATTTAACTGATTTTCCCTTTATATAAGAGAAAATTACATTTATTTATAGGGAAAAACGTGTCTTAAATTTAGGGAATAGTCCTATTATTTTTTACAGTGTAGTTATTAGACAGGCTAATTTTTGATAAGATGTCAGCTTGAGAGATAAAAATTATTGAAGATTTTCTTTCATATTCTATGAATCACCTTATCACTTCTGAGCGACACATCATATGATGATGATGATAATTTGCTTTAGATAGATAAACGTTGGAGCTTTCCAATGAAGCTTTTAAACTCCTTCGCTCTATTTCGAAGTTATGGCTCAACAAACTCAAAATATCAGAAATTAATACCTGCACATTTGGGAGTTACACCAGTTAAAAACAAGAAGACGGAAGACGGGTCTGAGGGGGAATGAGGATAATTCATTTTGCTTTTTCGTTTTATAATAACATTGAGCCAAATAACAGCAACGGTCCCGTGTCTGCTGTGCTGCTTTGAAATCTTATCTGTGGACTTACGCATTGTTAATTAATTGTATAGAACAGGTTTTGGCCATTCAAAAAATTGTAGAATCTCTTGTTTTTTTGTTTGTTTTTATATTCTAATTTTCTATTAATGTTTTTGCATTTTTTTTATTACGTTAGCATGGCTTTCTTATCGTGACCAGACGTATAAAATAATTTCCGTGCAAATATATAATCATCGAAGTAAATAAGAAGGCCGACTTAAGTATCTACTATTGTTTGCCGATTGAATTTTTCTTTAATATAGTGTCTCATTGAAAGTAGGCTCCCTAGTCTTTCGTAATTAAACCATACAAACTTTAAATACAACGCAAATTGTTTATACAGCTGTAACTTAAATTTGCACCACGCACGATTCTAATTACTGTAAGTTAAGCCCACTTGCCATATTGCCCTTTTATAAGGTTTCACCCTGCAACATAAGCCTGCAACGCATTATCACTGACTGAAGGCCAGATTAAGACTCATTTTTATTATTCAAACTACGAAGTGCTGCGTTGATTTTTATGGCATTGCAAACTGCACCTTATCACTATGGCATGCTGCTATATAAGCAAAGGATTAGTATATAAGATGATCGGAGGGATTTTTCCGTATCCTTAAAATCTCGCTTACACCGTAATGAATTAGTTTATCCGGACCATTTATGAAACTCTTAGTTAATAAGTGAAATACCAATGGTCTGAATATTGATTAGCACTCCTGGCAGCCTTACCAAGATATAAAAGAAAACGTTAATGGAAATACATAATATAATTATTTAGTTTAAATAAGAAAAAATGCTTACCAAACAAATTCGTTTGTTTGTACTTTGATTTTTTGTTTCGTGGCACGGGGCCGAAAGATTCCAAGTCCATTGTGCTACCCTGCTATGTAAGTAGGAGAAGCTAGAAAGCTAAAAAAGCCGAAAGGAAACTTTATAACTCCAAAACGACACCAGTCTGAAGGTGCAGGGCTGCAATAAGGCGAATATTGGAAGTGGTGGAGGTTACTTAAATAAAAAAGATATGTTTACTGCATATTTCTTCTCCGGCGCGACATCTATATCTGCTCTCACTGACACGAAATAGAGAGCAATTTATGGCCTAAAATTCAACCAAAGCAAAATTATATACATGCTCCATAAGATTTTAAATCGACAAACACAAATTGTGGAAAATTCAAAATTTTTAAGCCCTATAGCCCAGATCTGTCTTTTTCGACGGAATTAGATGGAATAACGGAAAAGATTAAATTGACCAAAAGATACTCGGCGCACAGCAAATGTGCAACTCTGTATGGGCATTTTTTGTAACTCCATATCCGAATTTAGTTCAAGGTTTCAATATTGGTGCTATCGAATCTGGACACAACAGATTTGTGAAAGTATTGATTGAAAATTAAAATTTGAGATTTAATTATCAAATTGCAACAAAGATCAATAATTGCCTGGCTTGACTAAATCAACCCGTCGCGTCGGTCGGGTGTAGGAAACATCTATACGTTTTATATGAGATGGTTTTTTGGGAAAATATAGTATAAAAAAGCTTATAGTAAGCATTAATTTGCACTAGTTTTCTTTGGGATCAGGTCAGGTAAATTTGAAGATCGATAGGGGTAAAATAGAGAACTGGAAATATTAAAAATAAGGAGAAGAGTCTTTTTCCGGCTGTGCAAGAAGCAACCTGGAATAAAGTGTATTCTAAATTTTGTAGTTGACTTTTGTGTTTATATTTTAGGTATATAGATTATAGATTCCACTATTTTACACGGAATTGCCTAAATATTTCATAAAAAATTTTATTTTATACAGGAAACGACATACACAACAACACATTTGTATTGTGTAATATTTTCATTTACCGGGGTATTTGACATTGTTTTAGTTTGTAGAATGAGACTTAAACATATAAATATAAGTGCCGTAATCTCCAAATAATATGTAGAGTGCTCAGTGGCAGGTAATGTGTAGTAGGGTAAGTATAATATTTAAGTACAAAATAAATAAATAAAAGTGCGTTACCAATCGTTAAAAATGATATTTATTTAACTTTATAATGACAGCGAAGCAGTCAAACCTTACGTTTTCTAGAAGAGCGGCCATAAATAAAAGAACGATTTAAAATAGATACTCTCTCTCAATCATAGATATAGCGTTGATCTGTTATGTTGGTTCTCCCTTATAGTTAAAACAAAAGAAGAGCTCTGCCACGTATTGAATATATATTTTTTGCTATTTTTTCCTGTCGATGGAGTAAGAAGTAAATTGTCTAATGAAGTGATTGTCCTGTTAATAAAATCTAGACTTAACCGTGACAAACTAATCCCAACATTATAATCGATTTGCTTTAATCATCCTATAAAATAACTTTGGTCGTGTGTGGAACAGTTTATCATTTTTTTGCTGTCTAATCCGAATCCGTTACACATTTTTCAGCCTGTGCCATGGTGTGCTGTTTCGCATATTTTTCCATTTTATCCAAAACAAAATTGGCTCTTCCAATTTTATCCAGTTTATGGTTTGCTATGCAAGTTCTTTTTTTATATACGGTGTATTAACGGGCTTTTTATCCAGAATAATTTACTCTCCTGTCAGCACTTAAGCTTTTCATATCTAAAAAATTTGACAGTTTCAGGATTAGAAATTAAAACATTTGCTAGAAAATAACTTTTTAAAACCACTTTACGACTTTACGCCATCATTGCACACTTGCCGTTTATTTTTTTTCGATTCCTAGGTGATATTTAGTAAAGACTTTAGCCTCTCGTACAAAAGCACATTTTTAAATTTCTTTCTGTCTTAGAATTTCTCTCAAACCGAGCTACAATCATCCTTGAAGTCCCTAATGTAGGAAAGTGAAAACCCAAAAGTTGGTATAGATACATAATTTCTATATTTAGCTCCATGAAAGTTGAAAAGTAGAATTACACAATATATGTATCGGTATGTATGTACCTATATATGGTAGCAAAGTTCGGTTTGTTGTATGAAAAGAGGGATCGTCGTCTAATTAAATTTTATGAACTGTATGCTAGTCGCACTAGCTTAAAACATTTCACAAGTAAAGTGCCTGTTCTGTCATAACTTAATTGGCGAATTTCGTTCGAGTTTTATGTCCGAGAAATGCTATGCAATTAAAGAGAAACGAACGGAAAATTCAGAAAAACTTTTAATGGAGAACGATTTGAAATAGGTTAGAAATCATTTGCTTTTCCATCACTAATAGTAATTGAGAGAGTGACCATGCAGATTTCTTGCTGACAATTAATTGAAATCGTGCGCAATATTATTCCTAGCAACATATGCTGCGCTAATTTTTCAGGGATAATCGTCCTGTTACCAGTCCAGCTAATCTAGAGTTGTTTTTTTTGTCTCATCTCAATATAAATTTATCGCGTATAGCTGCGTTGCTCATTTATATGAAAAAGAACAATATTGTTGTTTGCTGGGCAGTTGATGAGTTATTTTAGTGTACCTTGCTCTATTTATCCGTTTTTTAGTACCAATCTATCCAACCTAACTCTTTCTATTGTCTGTCCACTTGAGATGAGCGTTATTTTCACAAGCTTCTTCTCTGTCCTCCAGTTATGCGGTAAAACCTTTTTTGTTTGTTCTCTTTTGTTTAAAATTGTCATGTAGGCCGCATTGCCCCAATTTATTTCGTTCATCTTCTATATTTCCCCCTCCCTACTACATCTTATTCTAAGCTTATTTTTTGTAAACACATACCTAGATATCTTGTTTTCGAATATATGATATGAGGAGAAAAAACACAATATTGTCGTCAAGCTTTTCATTTTTTATCTGTTGTTGAAATCATAAGGAACACTATAAGCTTACATACGAATATAATGTATAAATACGAAGCTTTCACGTATAGGCATCATCGCCTAAAATAAAAGCAAGAGGGGATAGCCATAGAAAAAGCGGTGTAATATAGGGGAGGGGAGAGCGAAGTGACCGATGAGATGAGCAGATGTACGCACATACATACACACATCTTTCGGGAAACCGATATTTGACGTTGACTATACGCCATCGAATTAGCTTATAGTACTAGAGTATAATCCTTTTTGGTAAGGATAGTATTTTGCTTTTGTTCTTAAAATTAGTTCATTCGGCAAATGATGAAATTGGCGTCACAAGACTCATTGCATTAAAATATTAATCTCTACACCGAAATTGTTTTTGTTAAATACATACTACACAAAATACTGTAAATAATTTTAAAATAAACTTTCCATGGAAAACTGAATACATACCTATACATATAATACTATATACTACTCCTTGTGACTCTTCTCCAGCAAGTTAATTTCCCGTGAAGCCTTTTCCGGCGAATCCTTCTGTCAATGAGCTTATGGGAGACAGCCTTGACTATTTCTATGAATCTCTGAATCATGGCGAGAGATATGGAGACAGAGATGTCATATTCATCTTTTTTCGATTTCATATCCCTTGACAAAATCGAGAAATATAGTTTAATACTTATCTGCTCGCAAATATAACTTATGGAGGAGTTACAAGCCAAAACCAACTAGGAAACTAAAGAACAAACTATTCATTTTCCTAGAAATTCTAAAGCTTTTGACCGTAACAACCAAATAGAGTATGTATGTAGTCACTCCGCGGCTAGACTCAATAGGGGGCATTATACAAAGAAGAAAACGGCATGATGGCATCATTCCCACAATGCTGCAGAGAGGACACGAAACTGTAATTCCTCTGTATTACCTCTACGTCCCTTGTGCGTCGAAACTAATTAGGTAATATTAAGATAAAGAAAATATGCTAGTTTTTACAAAACACTCTCTTAAAAAGTAGAGGGTGTATGGTCACCGTCAAGAGCTCATTGTATGCAGAGCTTGATGACCTTAACCTATTTAGGTCAGTAATAACTTTTTAAAGAGCACAGTTAGCACATACATTAGTCATTGTCAAAGTAAAAAACAGAGTCCATAGTATACAGTTTTTATAAAAAAAAGTTATGTCAAAGTAAAGTAAAAAAAAAGGTAAGAAAATCCGAAATTTTTAGTTAAAACCACCATAGGCTCCTGAGAGGAGAGGAGTACGTGGCTGGTCGTTGGAATGGCCATGAAGTTCTGCATATAATGAGTTTTTGACATTGAACATACACTGCACTTCTTGAGACAGGGTCTTTGTGAAAACTAGCATAATTTCTCAATTACCCTGTAACTCCGAAACTTTACAAACAATCTAACGAAGAACGCAAGGACACACTTAGTTTGGTGGCATGTTAAAGATATCAAACATGTCTAATTGTTGAATTCCTCTACTTACTCATGTTTTTTTCTACGATGTGCTCAGATTAGGGGTGATTTAGGTTATTAATTTGAAAATTTATATTGTAGATTATTTTAGGTTTAATTATAAACGTTAGAAAGAAATTTATGGTAGTCGATAAGAAATCTGCCTATTAAGATTCTGCTCTTGATAACTCAGACCTGTGCCTTCAATTAAAGAAGAACCAAGAAGACATGGTTTTTTTTACAGTAGGCATAAGTACTTAGTAGTGAGGAAACAGGAGATTCATCTTGAAAGTGCACTCCTCGTTGTAGCATAGGCTTAGCATACTGCTCACTATGACCTCACGTTTATTTGTTCCATAGAGATGTAAATAATAAAAACTAACTCATGTTAGCGTAAGGTAATTGAATTTTCGCTCGCACTCGATTAAAAAAAAAACATTTTAAGTTTTTCTTAAATTTATCAACTATTAGAATTTATTGCCAACTGACTCGTATCATATTTTTGTAATATCATAAGTACGTAATTGTTAATAGCGGCGTCATCTTTAATAAAAATCAAAATTACTTACAAAAATACCATGGAAAAAAGTTAAAAAAGTCAAGAGCTGCTAAATGCTGCTAATGCTTCACTTATTCATCTTGGAAAAATCGAGAAAAGGCAGCGAAAGATCGATGAAATACGTGAAGCAAGGAGCACATGGCAAGTTACCCGCAGCTGAAGTTACAGAAAAAAAAGTTATTAAATATAACTAAATTAAAATTAAAATCTACAAAAAAAAAATACAAACAACTAACTAACCCATAAACTAAACCAAAATAAGAAATTTAAAATCTTAGGTACTAACCTACTTTCATATAAATTTTGGTAGCAGAAAGGCCGTGTTAAGGACCACCAACATTTTTGTAAAGATTTCCAAGCGTCTAAATAGAGTTTCATTGCGTTAAAAATTAAAATAAATGTTTTTTTAGTAAACTCCTATCATTGCAATATACAATTAGCGTAAGCTAAAATCCCTAGACTATTTAGCTTACAGTTTCACTCGATTTTCTTGCTTCAGCCTTAGTCTTCCCACCATTATAAAAAATTTCGTTCAAGTATGGGCGAGGTATGTTGCAAGACATCTTTTGAGATAGTTTAATAATGTTTGAATTTATCTGAAAGGTAACAGATTAGGGATATTTTCTGTAGGTACGGAACAGCTTGCTAATATGGCTTCTATAGGAGATTTTACACTCTCAAAGAAGATAATTTTTCGAAGAGATTTTCAAGCTATATCGTTAGTTTTTTAAGTAAGCAAAACGAGCTGAGTTACAGTCAAAAAAGGCGTAGCGAGGAACACATTTTTGAAAAAAATCTAAAATACCCTGTAATTTCAAAAATAACACGATTTCGAAAAAAATGAATATAACATTTTCGATTGCAAATAACCTCATCTTTTAGGAGTTTCAGTCAATGGAACACCCTCCCCTCCACATTGTTAGAACTATACATACACTAACAATCTGAAAGGTCTTACCAAGGCAGAGCGGCTTGTCCTTGCTCCGGCTCTCTATTCTCATCATGTCAAGACTCTAGTCAAGCTGCAGTGTGCAAAGATATTTTGGTGCGAGATGTGGAGTTAATAGCTGTGTTCTTTTCTGTTCTTCTAGAATTCCCATATACTGGAACTATTTGAACTGTTCGCTTCATTTATAAATCTACTCTATGAAAATATATGACGCGTTCTTTTGTGCATCTTTTGTACTGCTCCACGACTTAATTTGAAAAATGCTTACAAATACATATAAGGGTTGGCGGGATATATTCAGGAAGCGTTAAGGGCAAAACGCTGTGATGCTCGGTTTTAGGTATATAATGGCGAGCACATGGTACGAGGCTTTTTCGAAGCATCACGATGCTTGCTGCTCGGCTTGGAAATTTTCAAATTTTGATGCCTACTACGAAGATGCTTGCTACGTCAATTGCGTTTTGATCTTTAACATACAAGAACTTATCGGTTATCGGAGGTCCATAGAAAGATCTATATAATCAGTAATTGGGGCTGTAGGTCTACAGGTCTATAAGCTAGCTAATTGCAGATGGCGAGAACTTCAACCTGTATGTGATCTCAAGGAAGATAGAAGCTTTGCTAAGCAGGAAATGATTAACGTGCGCAACTTCATTGCAGCTATCACTGGGTATTGCCTCTTTGGCAAGCAAGCTGAACGTGTACGAGCGCCACTTAACGACGACTTCTGTTGAAGCTTTATGGACGAAGTGGAATGGACAGTATGCAGCACCTTTCCTCTGCGGAAGTCTGTTGCTGCTTCAATATTAACGGAAATTTTGTTTTACTGTTGCTGTGGGGAAACTGTTGTGTAAAAACATCTGACAGCCTAGCCGCCTCTAACCCTAACGAGAACAGTGGCTACCGCTATCTTGCCGTCTGACATCATGGTCATATTAAATACATAGTTATGTTGAAACTGAGTGATATATCAAGTATGAGTGGTATACCAACTAATTTGTATCCATCTGTGTGCTACGTCATACCTTACAAAATATTGTGTTTTGCAAAGTTAAAATTTGGTGAGTTTCATAAGTTATTCAATACCTCTATGTGATTTCTCCTTTTGACGTTTAGCTGATTCAATTTATTAAATTTAATCATGTAGAAAATTATACTCTCAGAAATTTCATGCACCTATTATGAAATAGTTTACCTTTACAAACGAAAGTATATGAATGATTTATGCACAAGCCCATTTATGTGCATGATCACCTGCCCGCATAAATAAAAGAAAATTATTCCAAATTAACGAGAAAAAGAGAAAAACTGAATTGTGTCGAAGAGTTTATGTGCTCCATAAATTACAGTTAGAGCCGTGTTGGAATTTTATGAAGTCGGTTTCGTATGATTTACCGAACCCGACACAGTTACATTACTGATAGATTGCAAGTTGACATACACATACATATGTGATATTAATGTAAAATCATAGTAGACATATTTTTCATATCGAGCATAGTATTTATATGATCAGGTATTCGTATGAATAAATGTACTTACATAAGTTGTACATATAACCGTTTCTAACAATCAATTTGTGTTTATGGCAGAAATTCAAATATGTACTGAGTTGTTGTCGATTTGCTTTAAACGACGGACGGACATCAACTTCTATATAATCATTTCACATAAGGTGTGCAAATTCAATTTAAATGTGATGCCACAAATGAAAGACACCTGTTCAACTTTTCTATGCTGCTTTTGAAATCAATTGCGACCTCTTTAAATTAATTTCATTAAGTGAAAAGTGTTAAAGTTTTCTCATCATCAAAACTATTGTAAAGACGCTAATCCAGAGTGGTCTGGAGATAATCACTAACATTACAAATATCTAAAGAAATACGATGTATTAAGGATGTATTGAGTACCGTGGTCCGAACAAGCTCTCCAACAACGCATTATAGCATTGGCAACTAGGTCCGACTTTTATTAGTTATGTGTAATATATTCATGGCAGTGTACTGGGCCAAGCTCACCAACAAACAATTTTGACAACTATCCGAGCCAACAGGTACATATTTATTTTGAAAGTGGAGGAAACTATTTTACTGATGATTAGTTTGCGTCTAATTAACTTAGTCATTATCTGCCCAGACCATGCCACTGTGAAAAATTAAGTGAAAAAGATTTCCGCAAAACCATTAAATTTTCACCTAGCTACAAAATATTTCAGCTAACCCCAGTACCTAATATCAATATATTATTACGGAGACTTACAATTAGTGCAATCAACAATTTAAAGTATAAATTTCGGTGCCAAATGCAATGTATTATATTGCCAAAAAATCGTCTTGTGACTAAAATGTCGCCTCAACACGCGCTAAGAAAGGCTGTTTGTGTCCAGGCATATATCATTATAAAGTAATTAAAATAAAAAGAATAATAATATTAATTTTCATAGTAAAAATTAGAATTTAGAATGTTTGAATTACTTACACGTGGGGAGGCAAAGCTTAATTAAATTAGAACAGCCCTGCAGTGCAAGCTTACGTTTGCTCGCACAAAAGGAAAAGCGAATTTAAATGAGTTTTCTGAGGAATGTAAAATAAAGTTATTCTTTGCCTCGGAGCGAATTTTGTGTAAAATCTTTATGTAGATGTAGCAATTGGCAAATGTGTCTGTTTATTACGTATGTATACGTACAATGTACGTACTTATGTATATCTAATAAACATAGAAATAGTTTTTGAATAACGTTATGGTAAAATCAAGGTAGTTTACTTAAAGTTAATTTGGATCAATTTCGTCAGAAACTTGACAACATTTGCCCCAGGGATTAAAATGGAATGAGAGAATCAAAAATTATGGAATACCGAGAGGGGGAGGGATGTTGGAAGATAGATTAGTATTTGAATTTGATTAAAACTTTCTTCGAGAAAGCATTCACCACTCTCTTCACATCTTCTTTCTTCTTCCCTTCATGCTTGGCTTAATAGTATGTATATTATATATAAAAAAAAATTTCAGTTTATAATATTTTACTCACGGTTACCATCAGAGTCCGCCGCATGTTGATAAAAGACCAAAACTTTCTAGGTTCAATCTTTATCTCTACTTGAACTTGATGTAAATAATTGAAAAATGCAACTTTAGTTAGCTTGGAGAATCTTCGCCGCAGTCTAGCAAATTCATTGTAGTCAGTCATATTTTTAGATAAATTATATCTCAACCACATTTTCTTTCGCAGGTTACGCGTCCTCCTAATTTCATCATCATACCAAGGTGACGACCTGGTTCCTTTTTTATTGCAAATATATGGCATTGATAATATAAAGCCATCAAAAATTATTTTGTAAAATTTGTGAATAGATTCGTTAATATTACTTTCACAGACCAATCACAAGTTAATAAAAAGTTATTCAGCAGCGAAAAATCTGCTTTACGAAAGTCCAAAGAACAAGAATGAGTGAAAACTACGTTTGGGGTCAGGTGGAATTTTATTTTATAAAAATACAAGTGCACGATGATGAAGAGTCCTCAGGAACCAAAGAAACGTCACTTCGACTGACAGCAGTATTGTCGGCATTATATGTGAATGCTAAGTTCAACAGTCTATTGAAAAGTTCAGGATGGAGTTAATTTGCTTTATGCCTAAGTCATTTAAAGCGTCAATTTAGGTGAATTCAATAGCAGAGAAGCCATTAACTGGAAAGAAAAATTCATTAGTATCGTCCTCAACCCACCTGAGGCTCGGCAAGTTAAAATCTCATCAGCTCCACATCTATCACCGATCCATTCGATACCAGTAATAAAATTGTTGTAAGTTTCTAGAATTTGATGAGGTGGGATGTAGATATTCATTCATTCTATTTAACTGTATACGCACACAAATTATTTCCGGTTGGTTGCTATTTGGTGGAATCAACAAGTTAGTTAAAACAGCTGCGAATGGCGACAAGTACACCTCCACCAACAGTGGTATTATTAAGGTCGAAGAATCGGTCTTTTCTGAATCCTTGAAAATCAGAGCCAACAATTTCTTCATCCGTTATTGTTGAATATAGCCATGCTATCACGTTTAAAGTGGAATCCCATGACGATGAAAGCGTCTTGGCCCGTAAACCCCTTTCGTTTTGGTAATAGAACGTAAGGGTCTTCCTGGGTTTTTTGCGCCAACAATCAACAGCCGGCCAAAAAGATTGGTCGGCCAGTATAGTGAAAGAGCTTTCAGAAACGATTAATTTGAAAGATGAAATATTCCTCTCGTGTCTGCCGATCTTAACACATGAAATCGCTACGTAAGAATAACTATTAAAAGTACCTTGGGTCGATATATGGTGCAACATATCCTCAGGCGTTTTAGCCGGGCGAAGTCTAGAAAGGAATAAAACGAAGCAACAGATTCTAATTCCTGTAGGGTAGAGTGTGAAGGTTGATGATCCTGTTGCTGTTGTAACTGCGGTTGTTGTTGCAGCTGTGGTTGCTGCCGTTGCACCTGCTGCTGCTATGGCTGCTGCTGATATTGTTGCTGCAGTTGTAGTTCTTGCTGCCCTCGCAGTTCCAGGTCCGGCTTTTGTTGCTGCTTGCTAGTTCACTGCCGCTGTTCATGCACCCGTGGTTGTGGTTGTTGTATTTGGTGTTTCTGGTGCTGTTGGTGCTGTTCCTGCTGCTGTTGCTGCTGATGCTGTAGTTGCTGCTATTGGTACTGCCGTTGAGGATGCCCAATCTGTGATTGTAGCCTCTGCGGTTGCAGTTTATAATAGTGCAGGCTTTGGAGCAAATTTTTATGCTGCTCCAGGTCGTCGCATATTCGTCCAGAGTCAGGAGACAAGTGTGAATGAAGTTGGCGCCGCGAGTCCGTCTCGTTATTCCTATTACGACTTCTAAGTAGTTGTTGTTGCAATGGAAGTTGATGCTGAGAGTCAATGGGTGGCAATGAATGGGAGGGTTCGTGATATGTTGGTCATGTAGTTGTAGCGAGTCCAACTTATCTTAATGGAAATTTATGTTGTAAACCACAGAATTTATAGTGTTTTTCATTTCCTTACTGGAAGAAGTCAGTTTATAAATGCCCTTTTTAATGTCATTTATGCCAGTCTCTACTATATCAAGAAATGGCCCAAGTGATAAAGGCTGAGATTGATCAGAGGACAGAATATTGGAGTTTAAATAACTCACTGAGTCAGTTAGTACATTTAGTTTATGAAGTGAAGACACAGACTTTTCGAGAATAAACTCATTTGTTGATTGTAAACATTCATAGCTGAAGCCAAATTGGTCAACTTTGTCAGTTAGACCACGAATCTCGGCATGCATATCAGCTATTTGGTGCTAATTGTCAGAGATGTTTTTTATCTTGGCGGCCAAGAAAGCAAAGTCAGAGGTAGCTGTGTTGAATGCTGCTATTACATTGTCCATGTTGCACATTGACAGCGATAAGGGCTTGAAGACGTGGCAGGATTTAATCTTAGTACAGTCCTGGCATGTAAAACTGGCTTCTAAATTGGCATTGCGCTTATAACGCTTAATAAAAGAAGGGTGGTAAGCCATAGCGCAGATACCTTCACAGGAAACTTCGTCGTTAATTGTCGTTCATTACTACAACATGAGCAGATATGTGACATGATAAAAGTGTTAATAAATAGAGCCAAAATAATAAGAAATCAATAAAAAACAAACAAAACTAAGCGAATAAGACTTAAAGTACGATAGCGACAAAGAAATATCACAGCAAAAAGAAAAAAAATCGTTGTCAAAACCACTTCACAAATGTATACTATTAACCTTGTGTATAGAACTATATACATATACATATATATATATATATATGTACTTAAAATTGTGTAACGTGGAAGGGTCCTCATTTAAAGAAGAAACCACCGTTCTATTACTAAAATTTCTTGAACTCTTTTGATATTCCTCACAATGTTACAGTGATTACGAAACGCAATTTGACTTAGTACCATTGTTGTCTTGTAGAGGCGCTACGGCTGCAGCAAATCGTAATCTTTGGCTTAAACTTCGAGGTCGAACTCGATATTGAACGGAAAGCAAACTACCAGCGTAGTAAAAGGAACATGATTCTCTCTCGATAGCTAATTGCTTTAGATCCTAAGACGAACCGAAATTGATGTTAAAACGAAGTTAGCGCACATTGTGTCTTTGTTAGTGGTGATATATGTCTTATATATTAAGAGAGGCGAGCTTTTCTCGTGTTGTAAGTGATTCGAGCAGACCAAGTTTTTATTAGAGCCGTGGAAATGGACATTTATTCATTTTAAGTGGAAAATAAGGTCCGTGAACATTATTGTCTTGGTCACTCCATCGCACCTTTAATTATATCACTTATCAGATAAACAATAAGCATTTTAGCACATGGCACTTAGTCCCGTGACAAACGATGATTCACACACGAGACTAGACACGACGTAAAACCGGTTTTTGTATCGAGTGTGTATCAGTCCATGGCACATGTAGTTTATACACGCAAAGAAAATTCATCATTTCCATATGCTCTATACTCACACAAACCGAGTACACGCATCCATATGTAATTAAACACTCTTGTATCATCCAAGTCTAGCCCTATGCTCTAAATTGAGGTATAAACGAAAATGTTCTAAAATAGTGCTAAGAAAACCAGTTTTTAATACGGTGTATCGCGTGTGTATCATCGTGTGTCACCGGACTAAGCAGTCAAATTAATTTTGTTTTGAACATTATCAGTAAGTGATGAGTCATTTGAATCTTACTCAGAGGAACGAAGGAATCTCGCAGTAAATTCGAAGCATAGACGCAACGCACGTAGTATCATTTCATTGTAATTCCAAAATCAGAAAAATGGAGAAATCTCAGGCAAGAAGCGGAATTTTCGTGCGTAGCTCCAGCGTTGCCGAAATACTGCAATTTCTACTGCATTTTAAGCTCGTATACTGCAATATTGCAACTATTGCAGTATTTTACACGGATTCTGCAATTTTGAACTTTCATTACGTCTTGTGCCAAATACTAAAAATTATTGCGGCTGACCTGGCAATACTTTCGTGATGTGTGAATATGAAATAATGTGAAATGTGTAATCGCCTCGCTATCAGCGCCCACTCATTCCTACATTTATTGACAGTGGACATATGACAGTGACATTTCCAAAACATTCTTCTGCTAAAGTTGACATATATGCCAATTAAGCTGCGGCATAAACTCGGCCAGCATGTAGCAATGACATCACAAATTTTAAGCTGGGAAAAAAACAAATGTGAACTCAAGATGGATAGGTAAGATAAAATGATAACTTTTCATCAGTTTTTTAATATTTTTCTTTAAAGATTTGTAAAAAGGATTAAATTGAGTGATGGCACATTATCAGATAAAACTGCATCTTGTTCAAATGAGCCTTTCAAAGGAGAAAATAGGGAAAATCTGACTGCTGAAAACATAATTAGGTAAGCATATAATAGATACTAAAGATTCACAAGTGACCGTCTTTTTAATATTAAACTTATTTCGTCAGCACTCAAATTATAGTCCAAAATAAAGAAGGCTCTACTAATTTTAATGAAAATACGCCAAAAAATAGAAAATAAAGTGCACACAAAGATTCCGTCAGATTTGGATAAAACAATTCGAATGGCTCCAGGAAAAGAATAGACTTCCTTTTTGTAAGTATTGCTTCAAAACATTGAACAACAATGTAATTATGTAGTTTAAAGAGGCATCAAGAAACGACTGATCATATTGAGCATGGAACATTATTAAAAAATCTAATTAAATTTGATGAAATTCCATACCTAGAGGAGCATAAAAAGAACCAAGATTTACGAAAAACTGCTCAATTTAAAATTATTATGTTTTTGGTCGAAAATAATTTACCGTTAATTAGTGCTTTAATTGACCTGATAAAAAACACAGCCTAAGATTCTGAAAATGTCAAATTATTGAAATGTGGAAGGACAAAAGCTACAGAAACAACTCTGTCTTTACTTAAAATCGAGCATCTGACAAATGTGCAGAAAATTTTGGAAAATCAAAAGTATTCTCTGATAATAGACGAAAGTATTGACGCCATTCATTAAATTTGTGCGCGTCTATAGCATTGAAGAAGTTACCATCTAAACTAGAAAAATTAGTGAGGAACATATATTTCTTTTTTTCCTATAGCCCCAAACGGACATCTGATTTTCAAGAACTTCAGGAAGCTTTCTGAAATAAATCGCCTACATCTGGTATAATCTTTGCAACATTAATGACACAATTTTGTTTTATTTTAATTTCTGTCTGAGATTTACCTGGGCCAGGCGCACTGTTTGGACGATTTCGACAGCTAGAAGAGCCAGCCGAAACGGAGTAACTCAGTTTTTGGATTGTTTTTTCCCTACGATACTGAACAGAAATACAGAGAGCAACATTAGTTTTATTTAATTCATATTATTGTGATCGATGGTGATATTGGTGTTTAGTTATTTATTATTATTCATAGTGTATTTTACAGTCATACTTTATCCATACTCACTGCCCCGCCATCTGACTGTGAAGATAGTTTTCATGTTTAATCCCAAGACACAATCCATTCTCATAATTTAGGGTTGCATCTTGTTTTCTTTTTTATATAATATACTGATAATTAATAGCCTTGTGTATAGAAGTTACTTAGTGATTGCGACAATGCTTCCTTGTTATAATGTCCTTGTTCCATTTCAAACAATTTTGCTCACGCTTCGCTAAAAGCAAAGCTGTGCAACTGAAGTACGTACAAAGGGTTCAAGGGATAAGCTGTCAGACCATAGCCAAACTAAAAACACAAAAGCTGGGAGTGGACAACGCCTGGATAGAATATAAAATCCAGGATGGCTGGACCTGATGTAGGGAAGGCCCACTGACTTATAACAATGGACTGAGCGATTTGCTATTTCATGTGGCACAAAAAATATTGTGTTTCTCTATATCACCGATCGATTACATAAAAAACATGTAAAACTCAACTAATCAGATGAAATCTTACATCCGAAAATCGAATTAAATTAAAAAAATATATTTTCTTGTGCCCAAATGATATTTTAATCGCTTATGAGGAATTAAACTCATTCCGACTTTAATTTTCAAAAGTTATTCGTAACTGAATCCTGCTTATAGGCAAGAGAGACGGAACATGGTAAACACTATCTTTACCTTATTCCTTCTGCGGTGATTGCATCTGTAACCAACATAAAAACATCAAATGGCATAAGCAAACGTTCCAGAATGCAATATTTTGTGTTGGTAGCTCCAA
The DNA here is from genome assembly GCA_963930735.1 of Dioctria linearis. Lineage (NCBI taxonomy): Eukaryota > Metazoa > Arthropoda > Insecta > Diptera > Asilidae > Dioctria > Dioctria linearis. The sequence goes on along the minus strand of OZ005741.1, from coordinate 123,356 downwards.
CTCTGCCATAGGGCGAAAGAGAGAACTGTAAAACTTGTACCATGCTTTCCTAAAGGAAAATGACAATACGCTCAGTCCATTGTTATAAGGCAGTGGGAAGGCCGCAATTTTTGCTTAGAAATTTACTGGAAATTTTTTCCTTGGAATTGTTATGCATTATTGAAGGCCGACAGGTTGCACAATTTTTATGAGTACTCGTAAATGAGCAAATAGCAATAATTTTTTCTGAGAAATTTACAGAAAATGTTTCGGGAGAATTTTTATTCAGTCTGCTGGTGGCCGACTGGAGTTATTTTCAGAGGCAATCATACAATGTGTACGGTTGTCGCTCTCCAATTACGCATAACAATTCTAAGGAAAAAATGTCCAGAAAATTTATAAGAAAAAATTTCGGCTTTCCCTACATCAGGTCCGGAGCCAGACATTGCTGATTTTATATTGGAGCGAGGCATTGCTGGCTTACCCTGCAACATTTTAGCGAAGAACTCGCTTTCTCGCAGCAATCTCGAATTTGAGCAAGAAATGAGGATTCCGAGTTTTTCCCGATATCCTTTGTTTCTCTGATTGTGTTACGAATTTGAGGAAAATAGAGAGCTCAGCAGCGTTGCCGTTTACTCTGTTTCTCATGCAGTGTTTCGGAAAAATTTGATGCAGTATTTGAGATTGAGATCCTATTGACCGACTGAAAAAGAAAAAAATTGCAATATGGGTTTTCCTTGAAAGGATCAATAGTTGTTGTTGAAGTTGAATTAAATCATCCATTTTACAATAAACAACATTTTTATTAGATTTCTATACCTATAACAAATAGAAAAAATAGCCATTCAAAAATGTAATTAAAAAATAATCTTAGGAAAAAAACATTAAAACAGACAACAACAATATATGTAGTTCAGTCAAAATTATTATATCATTATATATTCATATACAGGGTGTCCCGTATGTGGTCTGGTACCCGGAGGCTACGGATAGGTCATGCTTAGACAAACAAAAAAATGTATGGGTGGGGGAGGGGAAATCGTAACGGTTTCCGAGATAACGGGTTTTTAAAATATTTGGGTATGTTTTTATAGATCACCCTGTAACTTCTGAACGTTACACCCTCTGATGATAATTTAAAGCTTGGTAGATAGATAATCGTTGGACCTTTCCAATGGTCTATAAATTTTTTCTGTCATCCTTTCCGTTTTGAATTTATGCCTCAACAAATTTAAAATTTCGGAATTTTTACTCGTTTTTTATTTAACTAATATTTTAATCAAAAACACGTCATCAATATCATTTTTCATATTAGATTTAAGATGCCCAAAACCTTAGCTTTAAAATGACTTACCACACTCTATACCGAAAATGTAGCCCTTTTTGAGTTTTTTGCACTTTTTCTTAAGCATATACAGCGAAAATGGGTGAAAAAATTCAATAAGTGCCGGAAAGTAGGCAATTATCTTTTGGAAATGACTTTTTTCAGCCATTTTCGGTAGAGATGCTTAAGAAAAGTGCAAGAAACGCAGAAAGGGTTACATTTTGGGTAAAGAGTATGATAGGTCATTTTAAAGCTAAGCTTTTTTTTATAGACCATTGGAAAGGTCCAACGATTATCTATCTACCAAGCTTTAAATTATCATCAGAGGGTGTAACGTTCAGAAGTTACAGGGTGATCTATAAAAACATACCCAAATATTTTAAAGACCCGTTATCTCGGAAACCGTTACGATTTCCCCTCCCCACCCATACAATTTTTTCTTTGTCTAAGCATGACCTATCCGTAGCCTTCGGGTGCCAGACCACATACGGGACACCCTGTATAATTAATAATATTCAATATATAATTATTACTCTTAATAAAACTCCAAATTTTTTTGTTAAATCGTATTATCACACAACGTAGTAAAAATTCGTATCAAGACCAAACGAGCTGTCCTGCTACGCAGGCCAGAAGCTCCCCATAACGATGGCAGCAAGACCCTAAAAAAACTAACAAACTAAAGAGGACATGTAACTGCATGAAAAACAACACATAAAAACACGGAACATATCATCTACACCACTTAATGGAAGGTTTTTCTAGTGACTTACTTAAGCACGGTGGTTAAACTAAGTAACTTACGACGCTGGACAAGTGGTGCCCCACCTGCCGTACAACGTTTCGTCATGCTGCTCCAGGAAAGCTTCATGGACACAGATGACATAAAAACCAGCAACTGTATTTTTTTGCAAAATTAAATAATTTTTATGATAGTTTTGAATCATGGTCTTGGAAGGATTCCATTGTACGACAGAACTATTATTTAATAGTTCCTTCTCAATCTTTAACAGATTTCTTTGATCAGCTTTAATTAAATTTAACTGGGAAAAAAACTCGTTCCGCGGCTGCACTACTGTGCGGCAAACTCAGAATGCTACCAATGAACTGTCTTAATTTGGGAAATATAACCTCATTTAAACCACCTCTTAATGAAAAAATTCCGACGTAATATGCTTCCAAATCCAAATCATTTGAAACATAATTTATGCTTTGCAGATGTAGCAATTTTTGATCCAGTTCTTCAATGTCTGATTCTTCTATTAAATTTGGAAATAAGGAGATTAGATCAACTAAACTGTTACCCAACTTTTTGGGATTAATACATTGTATAACCTCAAGAGCCTTGTCTTCAAAATCAATCCCTTTTAAAATTTGAATGCATAATTCTTTATAAAATTCCAAACATTATTTTTTAATATCCAATATTTCTTCAGGTGTTAATTGTGCAGAATTTTCTAAAAATTGAGCATTGGCACCACTTGCTCAATGTCTAAGAAGCATTCATTCTTCAACAACATTTCCATATTTTTATTTCATCAATGTGTTCTTTTTTCAGAAAATTAGAAGATATGGAATTAAAAAGACCTTAAGCACTGACAATAATACATGTATTCTTAAATATTCAGATTGGAATTCAACATTAACTTTGTTAATTAATTTTAAAACATATGAAAGAAAATTCAAGTAGGTAGTCCAAAGTAAGGCAACCAATTCCACAAGGAGCAGCAATTTAAACTACAACACTACGGCAGTATAAGTCACAAAACAACCAATATTGAATATAATGAATGAAACTAAATATAACTAATGTTCGTTAGTAGTACATTATATGTTGGGTAGTATCAGTGCTGATAATGGCCAGTTTCACAGTCGAGTTTAAACCAAGGTTTAGTTTAAACCACCCTCCAACTTTAAACGTAGTTTAAACCAAATCGGGTTTCACAGTGCATTCTTTTAGTAACGTTGGTAGTACTGATTAAATTGTGAATTAAATTAGTTATCGCCACCATTGTGAAGCAATTTTGCAATGATTCAATCTGTCAATCGGAAAAAGTAAACAGATCAGAAATAAAAAATAAAAAATATGTAGTTATCATTTTCTAATTTTAAATATGCCAACATTAAAAAAGGATGAACATTTTAGCATAAGTGAAGTTGAGCTATTGCCTTCACTAATGCATAAAAAAGAGATACATAATAGAGCGCAAGAAAACGGGCAAGATTAGATTCGAAGACAAAGTGACAAAGTTCTTTACTTAAACTGAACCTAGCATAAAAATCAACGTCGTCCCACTAATTAAAATGATTCGGCCGATTTCTAATTACTCTCAGTCGTCGCCAGAGTTGTAAATTTAACTCAAAAAAATCTTCTTCATCGCTAGAAATGTCTAAATCTAAATCCATGATGAAATTATTTTCTTGATACAAAAAAAGCAATGCTACTGTCAAAATAAAATTATATTGAGTTTAAACCGAGGAAGGGCACGGTTTAAACTCTAGTTTAAACCGGGGTTTAAGCCAAACTGTGAAATTCATTCGTCGTTTAAACTAAATATTTGGTTTAAACTCAGACTGTGAAACTGCCCATAAGTAGTAGTATTACTTGGATCTAACCCTAATATCTTGCTTGTTGCGTTTAAGTGTGAAAGTGGTGATGCTGCTGAGGACGGCAATACACATGCTGGTCGAGTGTAAGCATCAGTAGAAATAAATCCCCGTAGGTTTCATATTGCTAAGAAAATACTGCTCCCAATGGCAGCCCGCCGTAGTGGCAGAAACAGTTGGAATCTACACTTTTATCCTTGATTAGTAAGTAACTCCTTTCCGAAATCCTAACTAGCCAGTTGCCTGTGATGCATCAAATGCTACGTACCTAACAGGTACCAAAAGTTAAACAAAAGTGTATTGACGGAAAGTACCAAATGGAATTTCGTGAGGCGCGCGACGGCAGGTGGGCCAACAGAGTGAGTGAGTTCGTTCCTTGCTAACAATACTTAATCTTTTTTCATTTGGTACTGGTAGACGCTTCCGTCCCAGATGGACCCGATATTCTCGAGGATTTTGCTTGGGAACTATATTCTCGAAGGTTTTGTTTTGGCGCATCACCAATATTCGAACCAATATTTGTGTTGTGTTGAAGTTTTTTCACTTAATATTGAGCTTGGTAGCATTCTGTCTGTTATTCTAAGCACGCCACCAATTTCTTTGCCCCTAAGCCACCGGGTGGGTACTACCATTGTGTTTAGACTATATATAGTGAACGCAGAGGGAATGAGTTCACAACTCAATAGATGGCTCTAGATGTACCGAATCGAAGAAATTCTCAGTTCACATTAAAATGTGAGGATATAAATTTACTCTTTGGCTCTTGTTCGTGCTGCAGTGCAGCTAGATTTGCGCATCGCGTCACTGTTTATTGGATATTCTTCTCGTTCGTTGTTACCTTCCCGTACCATAGGCGCTGTTTCCTGTTTGTGTGGTGGCTTCACCCATCACTACTTTGCATAGAATAAGATTGGTGAACGAAACGGGCAGGCTCAAAACCCTCGAGAATACTTCCCAAGCCATGAAACAGAAATCTATATGTGTGCGTTCGGAGTCCGTTCTCTAAAATGTTCTATATTGATGCTTATGGAAAAGTGCCAAACATTGACTTTATATATGCCATAGAGCCTAAACTAGTATCCATACAGGAAAATAGACTTCTAGTAATTTAAAGCATGGTCCCTTACCTTCCCAAAGGCTACACTTACTATATACCTTACTTAACAAAATAATAAAATAGTTTTTATTCCAAAGTAACCTTACGATTTTACGCTCAATTCATCTTAGCTAAGTGATAATTGCATGTGTGTATGTGCAGCCGGAGTCCGAATCTGTAGGCAGCTACATTCGATATCATCAGCCCACGGCATGCCATGACGGCACAGCGACATTGCAATGATTACTCAGCTGAGAATGTTTGTTTGAGAAATCGTAGTCGTTTGGTTAACATAAATTTTTTTAAATAATTTTGTTAGGAAAGGTATGAAAATTTTATTACGGTTCGGAAGATAAGAAAGCAAGCTTAACATTATCCTTACACCATTTTTCTGTATGGATAATAGTTTAGGGCGGATGAGCTATCCAAATCAAACTTTTGTCAGTTTTACATAAGAACACTGCAAATATTTTAGAATGTAAGGACTCCGATGGGCCTCGCATGTGGTAGGGAGGGAGTCTGTTTCGTGGCTTGTGAAGTATTCTCGAGGGTTTTGGCAGGCTCAAAACCCTCGAGAATACTTCCCAAGCCATGAAACAGAAATCTATATGTGTGCGTTCGGAGTCCGTACTCTAAAATGCTCTATATTGATGCTTATGGAAAAGTGCAAAACATTGACTTTAGATATGCTATAGAGCCTAAACTACTATTCATACAGGAAAATAGCCTTCTAGTAATTTACAGCTTGGTTGCTTACCTTTCCAAAGGCTACACTTCCTATATACCTTACTTAACAAAATATTAAAATAGTTTTGATTACAAAGTAACCTTACCATTTTACGCTCAATACCTCTCAGCTAAGTAACAAATGCATGTGTGTATGTGCAGCCATAGTTCGAATCTGTAGGCAGCTACATTCGATATCATCAACCCACGGCATGCCATGACGGCACAGCGACTTTACAATGATTACTCAGCTGAGAATTTTTGTTTGAGGAATCGTAGTCATTTTGTTAAGATACATTTTTTAAAATAATTTTGTTAGGAAAGGTATGAAAATTTTATTACGTTTCGGAAGATAAGAAAGCAATCTTAAGATTAACACAACGCCATTTTTCTGTATGAATAGTAGTTTAGGGCGGAGGAGCTATTCAAATCAAACTTTTGTCAATTTTACATAAGAACACTGCAAATATTTTAGAATGTAAGGACTACGCTGGGCCTCGCATGTGGTAGGGAGGGAGTCTGTTTCATGGCTTGTGAAGTATTCTCGAGGGTTTTGGCAGGCTGCAATGATTAATTTAGCTATGCATTGATGTGGCGGATCTTTGGGATCACTGACTTTTTCATAATTATGTACTAAGAAAAGCAGAGAAGTAAATGTATGTTTTCTTAGAAGGGAATCTTTAACATCCTTTTGCATGACGTTTGTTTTTGTGGATTTTAATTTCCAAGTGTTATTTGAGACCAGATGAAATTTTTGAGGCTGTATATGAATGAAGACCAAATTAAGGGTTTCTTTTCTATTGAAGGAAGCTTGATAAGAAAATATATAGCTTGTATGCAAGCCTCCCTTCCATCGCGTTTTTAAAATTGAGAGAAGAAGGCAGTTCGATTGATATTTTATCAGCTTGTATGGATAATCATTTAGAAAAATGGCATTGAGACAAAGTTTTATGTATGTTGGCGGAAGTCGCTTTTGCAAACTTTGTAATTAGAAAATTTTCTGGAATTAAAGAAAATAATGTTTGTGTATAAAATTTTCATGAGTTTCTTGAATTTCTTGTGTTAGAACATTGTTCAATAAATTATCTATATCTATGATGCAACTGCTTATACTATCAACTACACCAGCCTACCCATATGCTCGGGTCAGATTTCAATTCCACGAAATATTTCTAGTTTACCTATATTTTACCAAAAAGAATATCTAAGCATGTACGTACATATATTAACAAAAACAATAAAAATGGGATAGCAGAATGTGAGTACGAGCAAGAACAGAGGAAAAAATTGGTATATTCATACATATATATAAATTATTCCAAGAAGGAAGTCAAAAAACAAAATTAGAGCAATTCAACGGCCGACAAAATTGATCACATAATATGACATATTATTGTTTGCCCGTCTCGTCACTCACTATTCCATGCAAAGTAGAAAACGAAGCCACGCAAACACCGCTGACAAACGACGGTACGAGAACGCCACGAAATATGTGCCGAAGTGTGAGCGGAGCATGCCAGCTAGCTGGCTGGGGGCATGAACACTACAGTGAATAGGCTTGAGTCTCGGATAATACAGCGACGTGGCGCCTCTAGCGAGCAGTGTACCCAACAGCCGATTTCCATTCTTGCGTGCACTATATACTCTAAACACAATGGTACTAACATAGATTAATAAAGTATTTCATACAAGTATTAATCTATGGTACCACACACTCCCAAAAACTACATATTAAAACACGCACGACAAAAGAAAGAAGCGCATTTCTATGAACTTCAACTCACTTTTATAATGTGCATTTATTGTACGATGAGGGCTCAGCTATGCATACTTATCCCGCTGGCGGAGCTTACATCAAAATTATGTAGGGTTGGGAGAAATGAACATAAAATAAAGTTAAAGATACCCTCATTTTGTGGAATAAAAACGTTGCCATAATTTGCAACATAATGCAACAAAGCATTAAAAATTGGGGAACATTATAAAATTGTACAAAGGACAGGTACAGTTGCCTAAAATTTAGGACGACTCCCAAAAAATTTCGGTAAATTTTTAATACATAATTACACAGACATCAGGGATAATTACATAAATTGTTATTGGAAATTCCTCATAGATTTTAGGTAACACTACGTTTGTTTTTACCGTGTAAGAAAGGAGGCAAGAGGAGATATGATCTGTTCTGAGGACAAAGATGACAATATTATTGCGATAAAATGGCTGGCCAATATTATTGTTATGACTATGTCTAATCAATTTAGTGTACAGCCGATAAAAAATATTTCCAGATATTCCGTCAAACAAAAACATAAAATTGAAGTAGATCAATCAGATATATTATTGATCAATACAACAAAAATATGGGGGTGTTGATTTAATGGCTAATTTCATTTCAAATTATCCTCTTAGCATTCGAGGAATAAAGTCGTATATATACTTATTATACTATGATGTTTTTATGCTGCAATGAGCAATGCTTGGATACTTAGCACAAGCTTTGGATGCAAATACGATAAACTGGAATTTATAAGGAATGTAGCTGAAAACTTGTGTAAAAAATATGAAGTACACGAAGTACACCGGGACTAACGACAAGAAATAGAATCATCTATTTACTTTTACAGTGCGTAAGGCATCGTGTAATCACTGGTCAGAGTAGGCGTCGATGTATTCATTGCAGAAACAAAACTGTCATAGCTCGCACATCCTATAATGTTCCTTTGCGTAAAAAATGTTTCCTGAATTATCACATTTCAAGAGATGACGAAGTATGATATTTTTCCAATGAAGTATGTTATTTTATGTAGTGAATGAATTTTGTTCAAAAAAGACACATCTTTATTTTATTAATTCTAACTACTTAAAATGTATATGGTATATATATTTTTTTCGTTAATAATATATATATGTCGTTATAATAAAATATGTTTTTGTTACTAAAGTTTGACTAACTCCGGAGAACTATCCATTATGTTTCCAAAGGGTCGTTTTCGACCCATTCTTAAAAAAATATTAATTCGCAACTTTTTTACTTATTTTAAGTCTATTACAAGTGCAAGTTGGTGGCCCTTTTCATTAAAATAATTGCGTTTAAGTCAAAGTTTTGGATAAATATAGATCTGGGAAATCTGGGTATAAATGGGTAATGAGTCGGTATAAGCGCAACATCAAAAGTGAAAAGAAAAGCATTTAAGTTGTTAAATGTGAAAAAGAACTGAAACAAAGCTACAAAAATAAATTAAAATTTGACTGTGGCGACGATCAAAATGAAGGAGTTTTGCTTTCAAAATGAACAAATGAAAATCCGAATGGCTAACATACTGAACGTCAAGATGTTTAATATGAATTATTTTTTTATTTAAAAGTGTTAAAATGAAAGCTTTTTTTTTAAACGTGCAGACGTTCACGCATTTTTGGAAATTCTTTCAATTTAAATATATTTTTGCTTTGATTTGGCAGAAAAGTAGTTGAATGAAACGAATTCAATCGTGCGTTTGTTGTGAATTTCAATTGTGCTCTTAGTGTAGACACACATATGTACAAAATTGGAAATTTTTGGGGCCCAGCAGAAGTTACTATACTGGATTTCTGCCTTGCTGATTCACTTCTCAAAGGCGGTCCCCGATGAGATAATATCTGAATTAGGTACGTCATCGCAACCATAGACGGAATATTACACCGAGAGAGAGAAATAGTATTCAAGGAATTTGGAGGTTGCGAAGAGCTTTAACATATCAAAACTCCGACAACAGGTTGTGGCTGTCCGTGCACAGATGGGAGATGAGAATATACCCTCTCGCTTCCCGGATGACCTTGATTTCCATCTGGAACACCCTGATATTCTTTTCAAGGTGTATGTCCGTTTCCATCACGATGGTTCTCGCAGGAAACATTCACTGCTGTATTTTCCACTGAGGATGAGCCACCTATGTAAAATATATGGTGTCTGAATGGTTGCAGCACAGAGTGTAATTCCCATTCTGCTCTAGGTAGGACTTTCGCCTTGAAATTGACTTTTAACTGACTTTAGGTCTCGAGGAGATGATCGCCGTTTCTGTTGATGTCATAGGCATGACCGACTGCACGAATGCAAAGATGAACTCATGTGTAATAAATGAAACAATTTACTAATTGTAAGTGTCAGGATAACTTTGAGACGATGATGGGTCAGGATTTGTCAATAAAAGATTAGACTAGTTTTATATTTAATTTATTTTTAATTAAACTTCTTAAAAACTTCGAGGCACACCAAAAACAAAAGGTCCGATTGCTAGCATGTCAGTATACTATGTTTTTTTGCTTTTTCTTTGCACGGCTACTCCGAAACAGTAATAAGACATTTTGAATTATTAAAAATCACAAAATTATAAATCGCATATTAAATGGCGTCATGTGGGCTATAGCATAAAATTCGGTTAATAGAGCTACTAGGAGCTCCAGTCCGAAAGTTCCGCGTCAATGGTATTTGGCTTATCAGATATTCGAGTTATGAATAGTACCACCTTCATGTGATTCTGCAACCTTTAGCCACAGTCCGTTTTTAGTAATGTAGTAATAGACGGCAATGTCGGGAAAGTAAATCACTTTCACAATATACAGAAGGACATATGTAGGTAGATACAAAGGATATCTTATTTTAAGTATACTTCAACTACTACGACCTTATTAAATTTTCACCAAAATAAAGGCAAGAGACTATCTACGTTCACAATATAATCTTCATGGAGTATAATACGGTCTAACATATTTTTACATTTAAAAATATTTCGGTATTTTTAAGGGATTATACCGGGGATAATAAAGAGATTCCATTCAAACGAAGAATTTTTGCCTGCCATGGAGTAATCCTCGGGCTTATCCCTTACAAACATTGGGAAAAAAACAAGAATAGAAGAAGAGGGAATAAGCTAAAGACAGTGTTTAAGCACCGCAGTTTCTTTTTCTCCCACTACTTAGCCTACATATGCTATTAAAGTGAATATATTTCCATTTTTTTAATCCCTCTTTCCTTTTCCAAAGTCCTGATTCAGCCTTTCATCGTTTTCTTAAAAAATACAACATAAAACCACTACTGTATTGAAAATATTCTTATATGTATTCATGCATGTGTATAAATATCCCTAAAATCGTCCCAACTAAGCATGAACGCAAAATTGGGATTGATTTTTATTTTTACAACGTATCTCGTAACTGGTGCAGAATAATATATTCAATCGAGGAGTATTTGGGCACTTGGTGGAACATTTTTTTTATTTTTTATTTTTAATTAGCAAAACACTTGTATGTAAATATTCCACAGATATATTTATTTAAGTTTTAACAAATTTAAAACTACGTTATAATCTACTAAATACAAAATCCCGACGCGTTTCGCCTTATTGGGGCATTATCAAGGGCTGGCTACTGACTGCAAATTATAAAAACAGGCCTGGTTTAAGTAGCGGACTTCTATCTGAAAAATCTATCTGGTCATTCACTAATACATTGCCATTACCTAGAGCTCGTCTAATTTCAAAAATTTCATATTTGTCAAGTATAGAACCATTGCTTAAATTATGTAATAGAGTAAGGTTATTGATGTTTGTACTGTGATTTTCTATAGCAAGATGTTTTGAGAGACCCGATTTCTTGCTATAGAAAATCACAGTACAAACATCAATAACCTTACTCTATTACATAATTTAAGCAATGGTTCTATACTTGACAAATATGAAATTTTTGAAATTAGACGAGCTCTAGCTAATGGCAATGTATTAGTGAATGACCAGATAGATTTTTCAGATAGAAGTCCGCTACTTAAACCAGGCCTGTTTTTATAATTTGCAGTCAATAGCCAGCCCTTGATAATGCCCCAATAAGGCGAAACGCGTCGGGATTTTGTATTTAGTAGATTATAACGTAGTTTTAAATTTGTTAAAACTTAAATAAATATATCTGTGGAATATTTACATACAAGTGTTTTGCTAATTAAAAATAAAAAATGGTGCAGAATGTTTGAATTGTTTTGCTCTTCGTTATCTACAATCTTATAAAAATTATTCAGACATCTCTGACTGACTTCCTGAGGGTTTCGAAAGAAGAACTTATTTCGGTTAGGTTGTTAGGGCAAACCGCAATTGAAATAAAAAATTCCTTTTAATTCTAATTGCTATTTAGTGGTCTAAATCAACGGTTAGTGTGCTAAATCTATATTCTTAAAAAGGTGCCGTGACCAATGCACTGTGTCTAAGTGGCTAGAAGCTTTCTGTGTAAGATGTGGGTTTGAATATATTTAACAAAGCCTTTGTAGATAAAAAGGTGTGGCGTGCTTTGTGACCACTAAAGGAAACTATGCTTTTGAAATCCATTCCAGAAATATTCAAGCTGTTTTATCCCGCATACCACATCCAAACTAGCCTAATGCAGCTTGTAAAGCAGTTTGTTTCATTTTCACCGATAGACCAATATTACATGCAGAGCGATGTAACCTCAGAAATGTTAAAATATTATAATTGAGAGTGGGGGAGGGAAGTTAGAGATAGTAAAGCGCCGCAATTTTCACGAGAGCCTATTATAGCAGCCCTCATAATATATTCCTAATCTAATTCCTTTAATGGGATTAAAGATTTCCTGAAAACTTTTCCCCAAATTAATGGGATCCAATACCGGAAGGAAGTTTATACCTAGAATGCATATGTATGTAGTGTAAAACTTATGCTGCAATTGTTGTACAAAAGGTAGTTTGGTGATTTGGTGAACGGGTCAACAAGCTGATATAATCTAATTAGTTGCATTTCTCGATAAAAATTATGTCTGATATTTATTACGTATTAAAAACTTTTACAAAAATTTCCTCATTTGTAACTGTTTAAATCACTTCCTACGGATTCCGAAAAGTCTTGCAGTACAATACATTTTGTACTAGAACTTGACTTTTGCGAAATATTATTGAACACTGCACAATCACCGACTGTACCGCAAACTGCTCTATTTTACGTCAGTCAGCACCTATAAGATCAGAAGGGAGTTGACGATTGGCAACTGACTGAATCGAACTGACTGTTGTGGTCTGTATCAGCAACCTTATTATCAATCAGTTGATTGTTGTTGATTGCTACCGCCCCGCCCCGCCGTAAGTAAAGGTTTTTCTTTTATTAAATCGTAATGAAGTTTGTCCTGAATAAAGTACATATTTCTATAAACATTTTAAAAAGAGATTTACATATAACATTTACGGGGTGACATCTTATTGCTTTTCTGAACATCCTGAAAATTGAAAGTGGAAAAAATACGGATTAGTATTTCGTCGTTGGATCTGCAAGAACTCCTATATGAAAAAATACTGATTTTACAGGAGAGGCAAAAAACTGTTTATTTTCATAGGCGTATATCAATGGGGTCCACTTTTGATTTTATAACAATACTAATAGAAGGGAATCACAATAAAATACTTATCTAACTAATAAAAAAAATGTATTTCCTTTATTTATAAGATTAATGTTTAAATGGCACATAGGATATATTTTTGTTGCTGTTAAAATTTACATAGGATGTATTACCCTACTTTTACACCGAACATTAAATGTTTTATATTTAATTAATTTTATTTATTTTCGATAAAAATAAATTTCATATTTCAAAGTGAAATAGAGAAAAATAACTCAAATTCCAAACTTAAATTCTGCGGATATATAAAACATCAAAGTGAAAACGTCAAAGTAAAAACGTCAAAGTAAAAACGTCAAAGTAAAAACGTCAAAGTAAAGAAAAACGGCAAAATAATATGAGAAAAAACGGAGTTAGTTTTTCTTATGAAAAACTTCCTTTGAAGTCTTAGCATCGAATTCAGTCTTTTTTTCCTTTTATCTGGTTTGTCAGTAAGACCGTCATAGAATGAAGTATTTTTTTCTCCTTTGGGGTAGAGGTAACCAATGTCTGTCACAGTTGGGTCTCCCACCTTTTTCCCAGGCCTTAGTGAAGATAGGTTTACGTTTAAGCTTTCATAATTAGTAAAGAAGTCGTAATGGACGACCTTAATGTTGTACGGCTGTGATGGTCGTCCGACTTGCATTCTTGAAATATAATCTAAAGGAGAGTAAATTGGTGGCTTGAAAAGGTGCTCTAACACGGAGTGGACATTATCAGCCTCCATCATGGTATGCTCTTTCTCTAGAAAGAGTTGTTGAATTTTTATGGATTGCTTTATTGAAATATCACTCAGAGCGCTTGCCAAGACCTTATTTCTATTCTGGTAATTACATCCATCAGAAATCCACACCACTTTTCTGTAACTGTAATTTATATTTAATAAGTAATCAATGATACATGATGTAAATTCGTTAGCTGTTACTCCACCGTTTGCTTCGTGCCACACGTATAAGTACACTTCTTTGTCATTAAGCTGGTAAATAGCGAAGCTATGAACTTGGAGTTTTTGCTTATAATATAAAGAAGAATCTAAGGTCTTTGGACAAAGCAGAACACTTTGCAAATCCATTGTAATTACCAATTTTCTTTCATTTGCTTTTGCTGCCCTTTTTGCATCACGGGTTGCGTTCTTCTTTTGAACATGAGCTTTATACTCGTCCTTAGATATTGTGTGTACTTTGTAAGCTCAACAAGTGTCGCATTGGTCCTTTCGAGGCTTATGTATTGCAATTTTATTTCCTTTGAGTATATCGTTAAACAATTTTTTACCTGCAGGGAAAACATCGTTTTCTATGGACCAGTGACGATATACTTCATACATGTGCAGATTTGACCGGAATGAAGATTCGACGTAAATTTTGCTTGATGACGATCGGCAGTAATGGCTAGGCACTTTTGGGAGAAGTTCAAGCCATTCCTTTATCTTAGTCATTTTTGGATGTTCACTCTTTTCAATCTGCTTTCAAGTCTTTTATTTAAAGTTTTCTTTTGCCCCGTTCGTAGACTTTTGTACTTTCAGTGTCGACTTGTTCTGGATTTCTAGTATTATTTACTGATAGTTTGTGCATCAATGTTGAATCTCAGTTCTCAGTGTTGAGAAAATTTTCTACAAAATTTTCATCTTTTACCCACCTTTTGAATGTATCTTCACCCAAGCATAGTGTATTTTAAAGAAATGTACGACAAACTCTGATTTTATTACCTGCATCATCTGGAAGGTAAATATCATGTCCTATTTATTTGTGACGCTTCACTTCGAGTTCTTTGTCATTCCTTCGTTTAATAATTTTCCTCGTGCAAACTGCTCCTTTTATAAAGGCTTTTTCTCTGGCCATGTTTTTAAATCCTGCAAAAAAAAAATTAAATAACGCCTTCTGATTTTCATTTCATATACTAGCATACTTGACGGATCGCTTCGTGCTTTTAATCAAGTGTGTGTGATTACATCGTCCCTTTACTTTTCTTTCGCTTTTTTCTACTATGTGAAGTACCTTCCTATTAGATATCTTGTAACCGAGGTAACTTTGACCTGAAATTCTTTTCGTCCGTGTTTGATGTCTTTTGGATGATATAGTCTTTGGCAAGTGCGTTGGTTTATAGCTGAAGTTTAATCATATGAGAAAATATAAAATTTCCTTATTAAATTTCTGGTATGAAAATATAAGCTGCGGTTGTAAATTCCATATTGTGTCCCTTAAAACTTTCTATTTATTTGGAGTTAATGTAGAAATCCTGACAACTACTCCCACAAAAATTCAGTGTTAACTTTTTTTAATTACGAAGAGAATATCATTCGCCCCCGTTCTCAGGACAGAATGAATGCGGCTCTCTATTCTTTTATTTTATTTGGAAATATAATTTTTTTGAAAAGGTTTTTATGGTTTTATTCATATTACGCACGTAAATAAGGTGAGCTCTACACTCTTGACTCTAGGCATGTGCAAACTTTTATTTTCCCTAAAAAGCCTTTTTTTTTACTTCCAGTCTATTGACAAAATTGCTGAAACTCCGCTGCCCAATTAATATAACATAAGATGTAATAAAGAGAATACAAATTACGTAGGTCCCAAATAAACAAACGATAACATTTTTATATACTGGGCAGTACAAATCTGAGAAATAATGCCAAAGAGTTAGGAAAAAGAAAATCTGATATGCGAAACTGACACGAGGGATGGCAGAGCATTAGTAGTCTTATCTTGCTTCTTGATTAATTTAAGACGCAAAACCACAAAGGGAAGTATTCCTTAGAACCGAAATCGTATTATCGTTTTCGTTTTTAAATCGATCTGCGTCTTCGATTTCCAAAAAGAAAGGAAAATTTCCTTTAATCATCACGATTTTTAATTTAACTTAATGCAAGACCATTAAATTGAAATAAAAATCACCATGAATTATTTATAATTTTTGGGGGTCCTTGTAGTGCATATAAAAAAGAAAGAAGGAGAATTTAAGCTTTTTTATTTTATGTTTTTTTTTTCATACATGGGTAGGTACTTATGTACCTATCGCCAGCAGTCATGCCACCCTCCATGAATCGCTTTTATGGTTTGCATGCGAGAATAGATTTCTGAAGGGACATGGATATCACGCAACAAAATTCAACTAGTAATTTCAGGCACCATTGTTTTTATCCTCATGCGCTTTTAAGCTTACCGCCACTTTATATATACATACATATATATATATATGTAGATACATTCATACATAAATATGTATATATACCATACACTTCAGTATTACTTTCAAGGCAAACCTGGAAAAGGGTTAGCCGATAGCGTGGTCTAGGCAAATTTTTAACTAATCTCGAAATTAAGCTGCCTTATGCAGTTGAGTGCAACTAAAAGTGCTTTTATTGACTTTTTAATATTCGTTCCTCATTCTTCAGTTCTAATCGGAGTCAATATACCTATATTACGTATACCTACATCCTAACTTCATTATGATATATGTATTATTTGTTGTCAGAAATTGGCCTCAGATTTTGATTTTGAATTAGTTTTGTGTACGACCCGACGGCTCACGCATTATTAATCATAATCATGGCACAAATCGAATGCTGTCAAAGCAAGAAAATTACTGTTAATTATATATTAGCGGTAGTTTTAAAATAGACTTCGAGCTCTAAGAAAATAAATATTTTCTTTTCTATTCGCATACTTCTGTTGTTTATGAATTGAATTGTATCGCAACTTTTCTGTATATTTAATTGAAGACGTTTCTCTTACGCGTCATTTATATCTTACAAATTAAATTGAGCAAAAAAACATCCAGCGCTGTAAGTCGCTTACTTTAGCCATCGCAGTACTGTAGTAAGGTACTAGGAAGGTTTCTGCATTAAGCGGTGTGGATGATGTGTCATTTTTTAGTATACTTTTTTTTTTACAAAAAGTCATTTTTTAATAGAATAGTAGTTTAGGGTGCAAGCTTCCGTTGTCATTCAAACCAGTTTTACACACTGGCATATATAATATGGACTGCTCGATATGCTATTTCATGCGGGTACAAGTTTGTGTGTCAAAAGTATTTCTTACGGCGGTGCCAACATTGAAAAAATCATTGGCAGGAAGTTGAAAAGTGATTTTAATAAAGCCTTTCGAATTTCTGTTAAGTATCTATGAATATATTGCCTTTGGTAAGACACTTTTTATCACTAATTAACCCAAATAATTAATTTAAAAACATTTATTTCGACGAACCCACTTATTTATTTGTTGTTTACAGCTCTCTCTCAGTTGTTACTTGGTGCTTAGACTGAAAGAGAACGCTATATAGAAGTGAGCCCACTTTCTGCAGTGTATTTCTATGGACATCAGTCAGTCCATATTATACATGTCAGTAGTTTTACATACGAACGCTGCAAACATTTTGGAATGTTAAGGCTGAAACACAATACGATACAGTGCAGTGCACTGCATGGAAATTTAGAGCTCATGTAATACCATGTAGCAATTCATATACACTGTACTGCATCGTTTAGGCTAATTTCTAAGACACTGCACACTGCATCACTTGACATTTGTTAAATACTACAGAATAGAGGAAGTGTTCAATTTTAAACTGATTAATTAATTTTAAAATGATATTAGAAGAAAAAAGGGTAGAGTTTTTCTCAAAATAACGAATCCACAATACAAAAAATGTTTCGTGGCTTTAGAAGTATTTCTCGAGGCTTTTGGATCACGAAAAACTGGGGTCGCAAACTCAAATTCTGAGAAAAACCTATACACATACATCACACGCATGCAATAATATTCATTGAAATAAATTTTAATTTTTTAAAGTTTTGGAATAAAAAATTTTTTTGAAGTTGAAGGGTTGCCCTTGCCATACAAAAATTTCGTTCGGTACAGGGTGTTTTTATAATAATAGTAAATAAAATTTCAAAAATCGACTAAATCGGCCAACCGGTCCTTGGTGCTGCCATACAGAACTTTAGATTTTCACTTTATTTAACTTTTATTTTCATTTAGGCTAGGGTATAATATTATTGGTGTTAGACCAATTGTAGCTTTTTCTCTTGTTATACGCTAAATGAAATCATAGGGTATACTAAGTTTGTCATTACGTTTGTAACGTTTGTAATGATAGGAGAACAAAATGGGTTGGACACCCACGTATAATATTGAAAGTTGTTTTGATGTTTGCATGTTTATTCGCCTGTCCGTCCGCCCTCACGATAACTCGAGAACGCGTGTACTAAGAAGCTCCATCAAGTTGGCCGGTCAACTTTTACTTTTTAAATTTTTTATCGCACATATCGATTGTTGGTGAAGGTTGGCTTAATTTAAACATTTGTTGGATAATAGTTTTGTTGAAAATCTAAAAAGAAAATTCACCATCAAGTTAGCCGGAACATTCTTATGATGATGAAGTAAAGCCACAAGGTATATAGAAAACATGGTATTCGCGGTAGGAGCCACGTTCCACCATTTTGTCTGCAATGAAAATTGTGGTGGCGTTATTTTTTCAATAAATTCAAAATGTATGAAAAATGGAGAAAAATTGAACTTTTCGACCCAGCGATCAGATCTCGAAAAGTAGAATTGCTCTGCATTTTTAATGCAATTTGCAAATTTATTGAACAAATAAATGTTTTTTTAATAAATTTCTGTCTTTTAGACACAAAATTGAACTTTTCGACCCAACGATCATGCATTTGGAAATTTATTAATTTTTTTTTTTTTTAATAAATTTCTGTCTTTTAGACAAAAAAGTTTTCAGCTTATAAATTCTTCTTGGTTTATCCGAGTGCCGCAAGGCAAGAAGGGGGAGCAATCACCCACTTTGAAAATTGCAATGAGAAGTCTTACTACCATATAATTCATACATGCTTTTCTTTTTAAATATTTATATGAACAATTGGTGTGACCTCTACATTGAACTTCTATGGGAGGCGATCAGAGGCAGCCATACGGATGAGACCTCTCTGATCGCTGGGTCGAAAAGCTATATTTTTCTGCATATATTATTTATATTCTTAATGACTTGCTTGTAATGGGATTGCAGCTATAGTCCGATCTTCCAACCACAACCCATACCACATTATTGATTGGCCACCATCAATCAATTTACCACATCTGTACCATGTTTGATACTGCGAGCACTGCTTCAGTCAAACAGAGATAAACATCTTGGTATTACTACTTACAGTCAGCTATTACTTGACCTGGTAGGTATTCTAAAAGCCACAGAGTTTGACCGAGATGGCAACTGTATCCGTTAGATTTGAAAGTGAAAAATCCTGGGCAAGAAGTTGCGAAGATTAAGCTTTAATGATTCAAAATAATGGGTGAAATTAACTTGCAGAAAATAAAATGTCTTGAAGCTATGGCTCAACAAAATTATAATTTCGGTATTGATGACGTGTTTTTTCATAAAAATAGTAGTTAAAAATCCGAATTCTAATTTTGTTGTGCCATCATAACTTCAAAACGGAGAGAAGGCCGGACAAATTTATAGACCATTGGAAACGTAAATATCAATCTAAGAAATTTCAAATCATCTTCATAGAAATTCCGCGAATGTGGGACAGTTTGCCATCATCTGCTCCCCCCCCCCCCCCCCCCCCCCTTGCTATGGGTCGTAAAAATTCACCGTCACCCCTTGACTCAACCGCAACGTTCAGAAGTGAATCTATAAAAACATACCCAAATATTTTTAAATCCCGTTATCTCGGAAACTGCTAGGATTCTTTCCAATCTCCCGTACAATTTTTTATCCATAGCCTTCAGGCGCAAAACTGCAAACCACATACGGGATACCCTGTATAGAAACAATTTTTTTTTAATTTGTAGGTAGTTATAAATCTAGTTTTGTGAAAATTTCTTGATTTTTTAAATCTTGATCCCGTTGAGATCTCAAGTTAAAATTTCAATATGTTTTAGTGGATAATATAAGATAAAAAATGAATAAAATCAAAAGTATGTCTTCCAGGATACTCAAGGATAAAAAATAAAATCCTTATTTTTAATGTCCCTTTTCACATATATTTTTAAGATGAAGCCCAGGACAGCATTTTTGCGAAATTTTGAAAATGCTAATACTCTTTCCTTAGGCATTGCATAAGGAAAATTTTTAAATTTAATGTTTGTTTTCACAAACCCTCCAATTATTAAAATTTCAACGGTGATGGTCATGTCACACATGTTGCCTATTTGATATGGAATAACCCACTAGCAGATATGCTCACCTCTGAACACTGCACACTCGTAGTCAGTTGAATTTTAAATTATATGGTAAAAATATTGGGGATACTGGGAGCCAATGATCTAGTTCGTTGACATATTTAACGTTGCATATGGTATTTTTCCGAAAACGAACTTCTTCACGAAAGCATCGTCATTGCCATCGACTCGACTTGATATGTCTTATATATCTGTTCTAGAAGGATACTTGTAACTCGAAAGGGTTTCTTTTCTGATGGTTTATTTCATCTGTACTATTCCCGCCCACTTACTTCCGCTATGGAGATTATTCCAATTGTTTCGGTCAGCATCGTTCTATCCTGTTTCTTTATTGATGCATACTATACGGGTCTTAAACACATCTTCAATCGATTATCAACAATGAAATGCATGTGTAATGTATTTTCTGTGTTTTTGATGCAATATTCAAAATTCAATTGCGCCGCTTTAATAGGAGAAAAGTTCGCAAAAATTAAAAAGAAGACCTGCCTTGTAAAATTGAGGAGAGTTCTTTCAGCTGATAGGTACTTACATACATATAGCAAATTATTGATCTGGTTTGCTTTATGTTGAATTTTTTGTAACACCTGAAGGGTGAGTCTGAGTAATAAACTGTATATGTCGTGACTAAAGATTAGGAAATTTTGTTTAAATTACTGAAGGTATCTGTGCTTCGTCCTTGTTATTTAATATTATATATAGCTGTATGCGCTATCCTTCATTAATTCGGTTAAATTACAAATAATAAGCAATGGACCTTGTTAATATGATTTCGGGTTAACTTTCAGTATATATACTGTAAGATAAGAAGGTAATTATATTCTCAATGAATCCTGATAATAACTTTTCATTCGTTCATAAAATACGCCCGAAACAAGCCCGAAGGATAATGAAAATTCTTTTTAATGAATTTTTGGAACAAGTTTCTTCCCATATTACATAAAATAAGGGGCTTGTAATGCACTTGCTTTTATGTATCTATAACTCAATTGCCATCATAGAAAAGAGTATTTATGTAACGCCAGGATGAAGGAAAAGCAGTACACAAATACATTGTTCATACATACATCGGTATATGTATGTATAGGGAAAGGTTGCGCTCTAATAAACCACACGAAAAACATTTTCCTCGGCTAACGTAACTAGACGTTCATGTAATTAATTAGAAAGACCTGAGCTTTTTAGGATTACATTTTGGGCAGATCTGAAACGGAACGGTTTATTATACCAGGTCCTTTCTATATTGAATAAATTTGTCAAGGATTAGAAATGTTCTCAGATATCCGATGAGAGGATCCAGATATAGAACACCTACCATTGTAGCATATCAAATATCCACCACCAAAATTGACCTTAATGCAGGTGTTCTAATTATTTTTGTTATTTTTGCACCTCATCATTATTAGAAGTAATTCCTACCCATCTCCGTTTACTCCCGTACCTTTAGGATGAAGCCAATGTCTTGTTGGAAAGTTTAATTTGTTCTTTATTTGTCTGAATATACCCCGTTGTTGAATTTCAACCATTAAATTTTCTCTGAAAATATAAAAAGACAATTAAAATAACCTAAAATAGACATAACACCAAACCGACGCGATGCGACATCGATACTTAACTGTGCCGCGCTACGAGTCCGATGCTACATGAATATGATGCTGTGCGAATTATGTGTTGATTGGAATTTCTGGTTGAATTGTTATTCAGAATGCAGATAGGAAATTTAGTCGTGTTCAACTTACCTTAAATTAGTGAAGTATTTTATGAAGTTTACTATTAGCATTATTTCTTTTAACTAAAATTGTCTATTCTTTGAAAATGAATGCATTCAACGTCTTCGTATAACTTAGGAATTAGTATTAGGTAAGGAAAAGCTATTTTGTGAATGTCTAGTAGGTACTTTACTTATATGTACTGGTACAGAGAGTAAAGGCCTCTATTCACTTACAGTCAAATCAGTCACTTCAGTCCAAATCTGTTTTCGTTCACCCACTAGTATCAGATCACATTTTCAGTTTGAAATTTGACAGACAGAAAACTTTAGATAAACTGACGATTAGCACACACCTACATATCGTAGTGAGTTTTTTAACGTTTATCATGCAATTCGGTTGAATTTTTAAAACGATTTTGTCAATAAAGAAAGTTTCTGTTCTAGTAATAACAATTTTATCAGAATAGTACCAGTGAAGAGTAAAAAGTAAAAAACGTTTCTGAGTGAAAGGTTGGTTGCTTCACAAGCAAAGCAACCCACATATGTGGTTATTAAATTTTTCTTAACACAATCAGTAGTAGCTTTATAATGTTCTATTATTTCAATATATCCGAATAAGAATCAAATTTTACTTTCCATGTTTCCAGTACAGTTTAATAAATTCTGAAGTACATGTTGTATTTCTATCCATGTTGGGAACGATAACACACCACAATTATCTGGCGAAAATATTTAACTGAATTGAAAATAATTGATGAACGATAAAGTTGTACACTTTGTATGCAGTTTACAAATCTGCAGTTCTCTTATCTGACGACGAGCTGCGTGTATGTGGTGTATTTATCTACAGATATACAGTTTGCAGTTCATGGAATGCCAATCAAATCATACAAATTTTCAACATACACACGCAAGCTACCTAGAATGCAGATCAAATCGTACGATTTGAACTGTTAATGTGTGGCGGAATTCAAATATATCTACAGTTCGAATCTGTAGATTACAGATTATCTGTGAATTGCATGCAGTCAAGGAAAATTTCTATTACAAATTTTCAACAAATTTTTTGGTATCAATATGGTGAAATTATATAATTTATGTAGATATTTATATCGATGACCTTTCAGAATATGTGTAAGAAAGAATTTTACCTGTGAATTTTCCTTCTCGCGGATTTAATCAAGTCCTCGACAAAGAATAGTTCTCACATTTTAAGTTCCGATTTTTTTCTTTTCAAACGCTATCGATACATGTACGTCCATTAACACAATATTTCGCCTATGTATGCTTTTAAAACTAAATTCATTCGAAGAAAAGCCTTCCGCACACAAACTGTGTGTTTGTAAATATTTCCATTAGCAGTATGATTAATGCTGGCATAAAATCACCACTACCGTTATATAAATAAAGGCTATATATACACACATAAATAATAAAACATAAACGACATTCAACAATTGTTGGATATTTCGGTATTATATCTATCGGGGGCGGTATGTGTCTATATGCCTCCTCCGAAGAAGCTAAAATCCTGAATTTGTTATATAGGAATATTAAATTAATCACAACCCAGTTGGTTAGGTAGAGTGAGCATATACATCTACTTGAGATTCTCTTATTCCTCAACTAGAAAGGATTTTAAAGTTAGTCCTCCCTGTTTTGCCTGCCTTCTTACCGTTTATTTGTAGGTAAGCAGTTTTCCTTGAACTTCATAAACTTTACAGAAAATCGGTGAACCGAATTAATTCTCGTCTTACATTTTCTTGCTGATACAAACAAACATACACACAAACTAATAATTAAACCAAGATATTATAGAATATAAATATGCACTTATTCTATATCATACACTGAAACTCTACTGCTTTTCCCCCAGTTTGTTCTCATGCCAGTATTTCTTCAACATTGTTGGGAAAAGTTACTTATTTACCGTAATGTGCGTCGTTATTAGCTTCTTTGAACTGTTTAGCTTACATCGTAGAAGAAGAAAAATACGTGTACACCCTGTGTCTATGCATTGAATTTCTGCTGCTACAACCCTCACCACACTATTTTTCCTGTACTTCGTTTTTGTCTCCTTTTGTCACGCTACTCGTTGGTACTTTGCATTGGTACAACTTAAAACCACTTCCTTTTCTAGGATTGCGCTTCACTAACAACGTTTTTCCTTCAGTGTAACGTTTATGGAAAATTCAGATCCAGGACGACTATTGCTGCGTTTATATACATAATAAGGATTGGAAAATTGATTGGCGGTGATTAAATTTAACTTATTTATGAAATAACTGCTATGGTAATCAACCGATTGCAACTCGTAATTTGTTTGCTACCCTTTCATTTAAAAGCCATGTTTCTATCGCAGACGCCTCTTCGCACTTTATTACGTATTTATATAAAAATAGCTATCGATAATGGAGGTGGTGCTAAGTGCAATTAAATAGTTATGGGAAGCCACATACATATTATATTCCTGTAATTGAAGACTTCTTTCTTGAATAATGAAATACCACTTATTCACTAACTTAATAGTGATATAATGAAGGCCCTAAGTGCTTGGCAAATAAAAAATCGAAATTGTGGTACAAACAAACCTCCAGTGGTCTTATGAAACTTTTTCTGTAGTGGGGTTTTGTTAAGATTTTATGTTGAATTACTATGATTAGTTTTACGGTATGGCTGAGCAATTTAGAGCTTATGTTTCTATAAATAACCACGAAACTAACGGGAATTAGTGGAGTTGTTCCTATCACAAAGAGCATCATTCCACATATCCTAATACCTAAATGATCATAAGTAAAATTTACTGTCTTGCATCTATATATATACATATGTACATATTAAGAGGTCAATCTTTGTAAGAATAAGTACAAAAGCTAGATTTATTGGTTTAGGTGGTAAGGTGTTGAGACTACCTCCAATTACCACTACTATAAGTGCTGTCTTAATGCGTTAATGTGTTCCCGTTAATAACGTTGAGTTTCGGTTAATTGACGATAAGTGTGGGAGAGCTAAGGAATCAAACAATTCGGATCCCTACCAGGGATGGATAAAGTCATAGTTATCTTAAGTTCACCTTGTGGATTGTAAGAAGCTGGACTTGGATGAAGAAAAAATTATCAATAGGGTACTATGTTTGGCATAGACGAGTGGTGCGTACTTACAAGGAAAAGATGTCCTTATTTTTCTATATATTTGCAAGCTCCGGTATCTTAAGAATTTCCCAATCCGGGATGATACTAAATTTAGTACTGTTCAAAGCTTTGCTGAGCTTTGTGACTCTACTGCACGAGGATTTCTGTTTCGTCTAACAATTTTTGAGGAGTCAAAGTCAGGCATGGGCCCTCCTTGGTTCTTGATGAGCTTGTCTGTGACCAGCTCTAACGGATTTGTTAAAATTATACGCCCACACGTACAATCTGCCACTGACCACCGATCACTTTGCAGTTTGCTCAGGGTTTCCTTCGATTAGGCCTAGAGATGGTTGTTGTAGTTGAATATTACTCTGGACGAATGATTGAATACCTTTCTTTTTTAGAAATGTAGAGTAACTCTTTAGTTCCTCTAGTAGAAATGATGGTCACAGGCACTTTACCGTGACCTAGTTGTGGGAGCTACTGGTTTTTTTACACCAGAATTCCAGTGTGGAATCGTCGGTTGAATGTAGAAAATGGTTTGCTGTTGTAATAGCCTTACCACTGGAGAGGGCAAAAGAACTTCGTAGTAACAGTGAACTAAATCAAAACTTCTGATCAACTGAATAATTTATTACTCAACACGTCGTACTTTATAATAAAAAACTGCTTACTTAGTTAAAATAAAAAAGTACCTACAACTACGTTAATATTGAATTCCACCGTTGCATCTTTTCCACGAAATTTGTATTCTTTGCCATCGGAAAGTACCTTATCTCTTCGTTCGCACACAAACTGCATATCCGATTTCACTTGTGTGAGCAATGAAGACAAGTGGAATTCGCGAGGTAAGCCTTATCAGCTAAATTCTAAGTGCATTTACGCTGTAAATTATGCAATCAACTTGGTGGTTTCCTCTTACGACCTGCTCAATTTTTAAGGTCTCAGGCTGCTTTTTGTCAACTTAGCGAGTATTTGTAGTCATCATACACAAACACTGTACTTGATTTTTATCAGCCTATTCGCACTCATTAGCATTGCCGTTTATTTCAGTCTTACTTGGAATAAGAAGCGCCTTCTAAATATTCTAAATATCTATTCAGATGACCTTCGTTTCCTTTATTTCTTTTCGAAAATTTCCTCCTTGTTGAGCCATAAGTTGGAAACAGAAATGAGAAGGAGAAAAACATAATGATGCCTAACACAACTTTTGAGGATCGTTATAGGGTGTATCAATCAGAAGATACATTATAGGCTGGTTCATAGAATATAAATGTGATTAACTCCCCTCGGCTTCCAAAATATCGAAAGTACTATCTATACATATCTCTCAATTTCCTTTTTCTCAGACCTATCACGCGACTTATAAGTCGCCTGACAGATTCTGAGAGGTATAAAAAATACCAACGCGGTAAATGATAAAGTATTCAATCTTTGGGAACGGCAGAGTGTTTTTCCTTAGCAACATTTTAAAAATGACTATATTTGGTGTAGTGTTGAAATTAAAGGAAATTTTAGGAAAAAAATTTGCGAAAAATTATTGTCATCATTATATTCGTACATAAACCAGAATGCAGAATGAATAATTAATGTTCTGACCTACGGCAGTTGGCTGCAATATGAAAATTTCAACGAACTCAATTATGTCATTAGCCACTGGTAATAATCAAATTATCCGTCCCCCGAATAATTAGAAATATCTCGCTACCACTGTGAATTTATCGATCAAAATTAAATTAATCATATCAAATGCTAATATCTGGCTATGGCTGTGGTTCTGTTTACACATGTAAACTATCTTTTGGTAAGGATCTGAATTCTAAATGTAATCCATTAATTATAGATTGGAAAATTTACTATATGTATATCCATTTCCCACAGCTCTAATATTAGTGGTCTGAATACAACAGATATGAAAATATGTATTAGTTTCCTATTCCTATCACAGATCATAATTTCATATTGATGAATTTCATGCATTTTTGTTGCTTATATAATAATTGTATGAAAGCAGTAAGTAACGGGGTAATTTAAGTAAAAGTACGGAGAGTATATTCGCTCGGTGACAACTGGTTAGACCACCTGGATAATTTCGTGGAATACCTTTAAGAAAGGACACATATTTTCTCTACCTTTAAGAGATGGTAGTGTGAGAGATGAGTAATTGTTAGGAAGAATTTAAGACTTTATTTCCTAACGGTACATATTAATTTAATCTTTTTGTATTTCGTGCACTTTTAAAAGTATGACAACTGGTTAGCCCTCATTTATTATCAGAGCTTAGAAATGTATGGTACGTGTTTTTTATATATAAAACTATTGTAGGCGTTTAAACTTACTATTTTTACAGTTAATTTGAAAATTGATAAAGGAAAGAAGCAGTCACCAAAGAAAATTGGCCAAATTAAAGGTTTTAAAGTAAATAATTGACAAATAAAGCAAATACCGGGAGAGTTGAAGAGTAGTTCTAAGGAAATCAGGAATTTTGCTATGAATTATGAGAATTATGGACAAAACTATTCTGGAGGGGTAAAATACGCCACAATAGAGCGCGTGAGATAAAATTTGTTACGATTGGCATTCCAACAGTTGGCAGCGTCTGTTGGGATAACGGCGAGCCTGAGGATCGTTAAAAGGATATGTAAAAATTGTGTAACGTGGAATGGTCCTCATTTAAAGAAGAGACCACCGTTTTATTACTAAAATTTCTTGAACTCTTTTGATATTCCTCACAATGTTCCCAGCGGGAAAAAAGAGCTTTAAGAGTCCTTTTTAAGCGTTTCTGCGGAAGCACAAAGCACTTCGATTGTTCTACAGTTTCATATAAATTTTAATATTGCATGTCCACAGAAACAAGCACTTCTTTCTAGCTTCGTTTTAATAGCTTTGAAAGCACTTTGATTGAAGCAAATTGGAAGCTCTGCAGGATTGTAGCTGCTACAGTATCGGTTAAAAAAGTTACCATTGTTCCTCTTTTAATTACAGAAAATTTAAATATTAACGATTAAGTGAAAGAAAATCACATAGTTTAAAGTTTAACATTATAATTCAATATAAAATATAAAACTTCACAAAGCAAATGTCTTATTTGAAACTGCGAATCAAAATGACTAATCGTAAGGCGTCAACACGAGAAACTTGCATGATCAAGTTCGCATTCAATATGTACTTCGAGATTGCTCCAGATTGCTTCCAGAGAAGCAATTTTTTGGAAGCATATCAGTAACCTAGCTAAAACAGCTTTTTTCGCGCTTGGAATTTTTCCCGCTGAGTTATTGCTTAAGCGGAGACATATATGACGAGATCGCTGTAAAAAATCATTACAGCTGTCCCAAGATTGACATAATATGAGAGCTGTGTTCTTTTGTGTACCTTGTTCTAGAACTCTCATACATTGGAGAGAACAAATTTGTTCTGTCGATTGAAGCGAACTATCTGTTAGTTCGCTTCATTTAAATCTTGTATGAAAATATAGGGGAGCTGTTGTCCAATTTTTTAGTTGTAGAAGTTGGTCAAACTCAGCTAACAGCTGAAAATATCATAAAAATTGTGAAACAAATTCTTGACATTTGTAATTTGTGAACTGTCACCATTGAATAAAATAACTAATAGTATTATATATATATTATATTAATAATATATATATAATAATATTTACTCAATGTCTGTCAAGCAAGTTTTTAATTCTGTTATTTCGTGGGTAAATATTGCAGATAGAAGACATTTGGCTCAGGTGAGTGACAACAGGACACAAACAAACTTGATATTATTATTTAAATTGTAGGTATTGCAACACGTACGACTGCCTTTATTAAGTTCAAAATTCGTTGTTGGAACAGTAGGCTGAATTTATTAGTACGCTCCGATGAGGGCTGCCGAGATTTAATGGATGAAGACAAAAGCTCTCATTATAATTATTATTTATATCTTCTACATTTTGGATGCGGCACTCAAGAAATAGTTCAACGTGATTGTGAAAATTTAGAAAAATCTCATGTACCGCCATTTGTAAATATCTAATTTATATCTAAATTTATTTTATCGTAGGAAATTGTAGAATTTTTATTTTCATTTTACCATTTTTTATATTAAAATTGAAGAACCTTTTTATCGGGAGGCCCTATTTACAATTATTCTTCGATTTACAAGGATTTGCTTTAAAACGATGACAAAAATGCAGCGGACTTACACATGAGATTGTAATTCATTGATATTCTAATCGTATAGTTTTCTATTAAATTTTAATTTATAATATATAAAAATAAAAATATATATATATAAAATATAAAAGATAAAACATCTTCAGCGAAATAACGAAATAACTAAAAAAATATTAGAGAAAAGAATTCCGATGATATGGAGCAAAAGCTTATTTAAAATCCTAATTAAATCCCTATTTATTTTTCACTGATTCCATCATTGTGTATCCATCCTTAACTTTGGAATAATTAAGTAATTACTCTTAGAATAATTTTCATACCCAGATGAAAACATAGGGCATGCCATGCTCAGTTTGTTCGTACATATGTAATGGATAGAAATAATCATGGTACAAAAAATGAATTGATTACAGAATCATTGCATATCCGTCCGTCTTTTCGCACGATAGCTTGAGAATGCGTAAACCTATCAAGCTGCAATTTTCTATCTACACAGTAGAAAATTTATAAAAATGTAAGGTCAAGTTAGTACAGGAATACAATCGGAAACTCCTTCGTAGTATTGTCAGACAAAAGTTTTCATTTTCACCATATATTTGAACAATGCAGGATAAAATTTTACGGCTCTTTATCTTTATCATGTAGATTTAAGTCCGTAGGATATTTATTGGAAATTTTGTATGTACTGAAGACCTGGTGAGAATTTAAACACATATGAAATATCATTTTTACTGTCCTGTCAACGGTTATGAAAAGATATCTGAAAACTCACTTACAGATCAAACTTTCATAATTCATCTGACTGTACTTACGGGCACTTATCTAGGCTATCGCCAAAATTGGTCTCAGGCCAATTATAACTTCTTTCCTTGTTTATGTAAATACATAATGTATGCATGTATACTTTTATCAGTTTATGTTTTTAGCAAAGTAATATAATCAAATAAATTTTCTTCACATTTACAATAATTTCTTCTTTTTTTATTTCTAGGTGTTCCTTTTCCACCAAGTCATAAACTCACAGTAGCTGAAGTGTTCGATGCACGGACGGGCAAACCTCATCCAGATGTACTTAAACAGCATTTTATACTTGAAGGAAGAATCGAAGAAACTCCTGCCTTGCGAATTATTCAGGAGGGAGCAGCATTACTTAAAGCAGAAAAAACTATGATAGATATCGAAGCTCCAGTAACAGGTACGAAAAGGATATTAAACAGTATTTTTTCGCGCCAGAGCGAAATTGACTTTCATAAATTCTTCACCACCCTATATCTCTGAAATTGTTAGGAATTTTCCCCCACGCAGTCATACAATCTGTTGTCTATTTTTCTAGATGAGTATGCACTATCGTTGCATTCGGCATTTACATTCCAGTTAATCTCCTGCTTTTATTTTCCCTTTTTTCGTTTACATTAATTCCAATTTTCAAATAAAATAATGCCAATTAATATTGGCCTTATTTCATTACATCCAAAAGTTAAGTTATGTTGATAAAAGTCCTTCACACTTGTAATGAGTTTCAAATTATCATTTTTGAGCAAATAACACATCTGGAGTCGAGATGAATGTCTGTCTTAAGAATTTGTCCAAATTGAGGAGGCTTCTAGAGCCTTCCTTCTCTGTATCGAAGTACTTAACGGTGCGATATAATTTATAGATATACGAATGTTTGTGAAAATCGGAGTTTTTAAAAATATTTGTCATTGGGGCGATCAACTTTTCTTAACTTTTAATTTTCATTCGTGCAGAAGCTTCAATCTCATAATATGGTGTATAAAATTAGCCAATTAATATCCAAGCACGATTTACTTGTAGCCTTACACATAGATAACACTTCATTGTTGATTTCTGTTCGGTCAAAATCCTCGAGAAATACTTCCCAAGCCATGAAACAAAATCCCTCACTACTACATGAGAGCCCTAACATAGTCCTAACATTCTAAAATATTTGCAGTGCTGTTATGTAAAACTGACAAAAGTTTGATTTGAATAGTTCCCGTGCCCTAAACTACTATCCATACAGAAAAACTGTCTTCTGATAATCTTAAGCTTGCTTTTTTATCTTGCGAACCGAAATAAAATTTTTATATCTTTCCTAACAAAATTATTTAAGAAAATTCGTCTGAACTACGATTCCTCTCAGCTGAGTCATCATTGAATATGACGCTGTGTCGTCATGGCATGTCGTGGGCTGATGATATCGAATGTAGCTGCCACAGCGGACTCCAGCTGCACATACACACATGCAATAAATATTCAGCTGAGAGTTATTGAGCGTAAAAGGGTACGGTTACTTTTTAATCAAAAGTATTTTATTATTTTGTTAAGTAAGGTATATCGGAAGTGTAGCCTTTGGGAAGGTAAGGAGCCAAGCTTTAAATTACTGGCAGACTATTATCCTGTGTGGATAATAGTTTAGGCTTTATGGCATTATATAAAATCAATGCCTAGTCACTTTTCCATAAGAATCAATATGAAACATTTTAGAGAATTGTACTAGCACGCACACATATATGTAGATTTCTGTTTCATGGCTTGAGAAGTATTCTCGAGAGTTTTGGTCCAGTTCAATATGTACATATTTTAAACACGTATCAAATTTTTTTTTTTTATATTTACTTGTACTTAATGTCATTCATTTTGATTTTATACAAAATTTTACTTCTCATCCGGTATTCTATTGAAAATCGATGTATCAAATTGTAGGTCAAATTGCAGCTGTTGTCAAGAAACAGTTAAGTCAAACACGATGACTTTCTTGGTCTAAACCAATACTGTCTTATGAAGAATTTATGGTATTGCTACCTTGCCTTTATTTTATTATGGTAATAATAACCACTAAACAAAAAGAATACCAAAATGTTTATTGTTTATGCTTTTGAAATCTCACTCTTCATCTACGTCTACTTTTAACAACTAATGAAATAGCCAAGCTTAACAGTGTAAACTTTAATTCAGTATATCGTCACTCTATAGCTACTAAATAATAGGACAGAAACGAGGATTTGGATTCATACAATTACATTAATAAGCCGTATACATACATACACACCCATTAGAAAATATCTGAAATTTGTCATGTTAATAATGGAAATTTTAAGACTACAACTATCATTGTTAATACGAAAATTAAATTATCTTTTGTTTTCTTTTTTATTTACAGTTTGTGGTGATATTCATGGACAATTTTATGATTTAATGAAATTGTTCGAAGTTGGTGGGCCGCCTTCGACCACAAAATATCTTTTTCTTGGTGACTACGTAGATCGAGGTTATTTTAGCATTGAGGTTTGATCAGAAAACAAAACAATTTTTTTTTTTTTTAAATTCACAGAGCAAAATAAAATATAAAATGTTACATTTAAAGCAAATAGAAAAACAGATTGAAATTTTTCTATTTTTAACTTTACATAACATTTAGTTTTATTTTTTTTCAAGCAGTATACGTTTTTGCTATCTCCTTGTTTTTCTAAATTCAGACAAATTTGTAATTGAACATTTGAATAATTTTTAGAATTATCTCAATATATTTGAAAGGAATCGTACAATATATACTTTTTTATTCCTTCTCGTAGTGTGTTCTATATTTATGGGCGTTAAAATTATGTTATCCAAACACTCTGTTTCTATTAAGAGGTAATCACGAATGCCGGCATCTCACAGAATATTTCACCTTTAAGCAAGAATGTAAGTTTTGTGCTTTATATTTATTTTCTATATCTTTCTTCTTATTCGTTCTGTTTAATATGTTTATTATCTCTTTTTTTTTGTATTAACTCATTAAATTTAATTTTCAGGTAAAATCAAGTATTCAGAACGAGTTTACGATGCCTGCATGGAAGCATTTGATTGCCTTCCATTAGCTGCTCTTATGAATCAACAATTTTTGTGTGTACATGGAGGTCTATCACCTGAAGTCCATGAATTGGACGATATTCAAAAGGTAAAATTCGATAGTCATGAAAACAGATGCACAACCGTATGTTTTGTTACCATCTTTTCTTTATTATAAATTATTCTGTTTTACCTAATTTATTTATTTTTTATCTGAATTCGCTATATTTTGTTTGCCTAATATTTCTTTTTATCAATGTCATAAATGTTTTGGCAGTTAATATTGACGTTTTATGGCCTATTAATCGATGTTCATCGGATGTTTGATTGTTTTACGGAAATTTAGGTATCCATAAACGGATATTGTAATATATATTTACTTATGAGCTTTTATATTCTTTGGGCTTTTATCTCTATCACTATACGTGCCTTCGTTTCATAATTTTTTCAAAAATTTAAAATGCTTTTACTTAATTTTTTAAACTGGCAAAAGATATTTTATCCGAAAAAAAAAATTTTGAATATAAGGATCAAACTATTCACATCCTTCCTTTATTTCATTTTTGGAAGAAATACCATATTTCCTCAAAATTTTTCAACCAAAAATTTGTAAACAAGAATTGAAACGACTAATTCAGAGAATAGCAGATTCGCAATGTGGACACAACGATCACAGCGTGCTTCAATATTCAAAGAAGACTTACATACATAACAAATAGTTCTATTCATTGGACAGAACAAATTTTTCTCTGCAGTATGGTTATGAGTACATGGTACATAAAATAACACAGTGAAAGATTGGGCTCCATCCACTATTTTTTGAAAATTGTATGCGGCCACGTAAAAATTGCATGCTTGTATTTTGATCGAATATCTGAATAAATTGGAAAAAGTTTCCCCATTTTTACTTTTAATGGTGAAATTCAATGTTTTTTCATGTGAATATTTACTTACTTACTTTATTTTTATTTATGTACATACTCAGTACTTGTTGGGGGACTTTTAGCTTGTTATAATAGTGAAATGATACTTGAGTAGTTCTGAATTACCTTCACTTCCTGCTGTCTAAAAATTTATTTTATATAATATTATATATATTTAATTCATTTTCTTTATTTGGCACTTATTTTGTGATCTTCTTACTTATGTTTTTATTGTTTGGTGTGATTTTTCATTTATAAGTATAATTAGATGTTGAATGTTTCATTGAAAGTGGTTTCTTCTTTCTATAAACAAAAATTTCGAAAAAATAGCTCGACAGGTTTAAAGAACCACCGGCATTCGGGCCTATGTGCGACTTACTATGGTCAGATCCTCTAGAAGATTTTGGTAATGAGAAAAATGCCGATTTCTACTCACATAACTCAGTCAGAGGCTGCTCATATTTTTATAGGTGAGAAAAGTAAAAAATAAAAAAAATAATTGAAATGAATTTATTGAAACAAAAGTGTAATATATTTTATTTTAATTTATTTTTATTTTATCTCCTTTTTCCCCCTAAATAAAACAGCTATGCAGCCTGTTGTGATTTCTTACAACATAATAATTTATTATCGATTATTAGAGCCCACGAGGCGCAGGACGCTGGGTAAGATAATTGAAATTTAAAATTTCATATATGACAAATTTAATTTTTTCTTTTACTTATTTTTTTCAGGTATAGGATGTATAGAAAAAGTCAAACAACGGGGTTCCCTTCTCTGATAACAATATTTTCTGCTCCAAATTATTTGGATGTTTATAACAATAAAGTAAGTTTACTTTTACAAAAAATTGTATTTTTATAGAATACGAGAAATTATGCATTTTACATTTAGTACATCGTATCATCTACAATAGCATGTATAGCTTCAATTGCTTTTAGAATAAAACCCTGCCCTTTCCCTGATATACTGATAACTTAGCTGCTGGTTTTGTGGCTTTCCGTTCCCTTATCAGAATTTCCTTTCATTTGCTAAACGTTTCCGTAGATTTCTACAAATGTCTGCTCTTGTTATGCCGACATAGCATTAACTGCTTTGCGATGTTTCCTTCAACGCTAGTGTTGGCAGATTGTGCAACACACTTTTTATAATTATTCTTTTAGTTTTATTATTTTTTTATTATTTTTCAATTCTTAGCTTACACAAACTTGTTGTAACTACTCCTTCATTTTTATTACCATTTTTGTTCAATTTTTGGTTTACACACTTTTTATAATTATTTCCTTTTCCAACCTGTCGCGCGATCTTTACTTGAAAAGCAACTCGACGGATGGTGACCACTAAGAAATCTGTACTAAAACTCGCAAAATCGTGTGCCGACTCAATGATATTTTAATCAATTCAAACTCCTCGGTGATATGCCCGAGCCTAATTTCTGGGTCGAAAATGGATTGTCTGTATTTACGGGCATTCATCTAGGTCCTAGACTACTACCCAAATTGTGCTTAGACCAATTATAATTGTTTTGTTTTCTTAGTTTATGGCGCAATACAAAATAGCGATGGTTAAATATATCCCATTACATAGCACTGGATAAAATAAATTTGTTCCAATTGAGGTAAACTACGGGAAAAAATTATGTTGGGTCTTTTTTCTAACCGCCACTCGGAGCCACTAATAGACCAAGACTTCGAGGCTCCCCGCAAATCTATAGCCAACGCTTTTATGAGTAATTATAGAGATTGAATGTTACATTGAAAAAAAAAATCCTCGTTTTGTTTTTAATTAATATGTGGAGGAATCTGTCTCAGGAAATTTTTTAGCATGTCAAAATATGAGTGACGTCCCCAACTTCGGCAGTCCGAAAGGAATGTCAGAAAAGTTTTCATATTTGATGGCATATTAAGAATTTGATGATTTCATAAATTTTCAACAAAAATGAAGCCAAGTTTAGTCTAATCCGGTTGGTAGACATAGTAAGAATATCTATAATTATTTCAAGGAAACAAAAAAAAAAACGTATACAAGGGAAACAAAAAATTCTGGAAGCTGAAAGTAGAGAGACATTTTAAAAAGGGCTTTTCATGGGGACTAGTTTTTACCTCGCTCTACCTCGCTTTGACTTCAATAACTTGGGTTTAAAAAAAAAAATGCTGTAATTTCGTTTGCTTTTTGTAAAACTTTACTGTATAGATTGGCCATACGGTTTAAGTAACGCAAATATATTGAACCCGAATAATACTTTTCAGCTTTGAGATCATGTCGAACCCAACTAAGTATGTCCCTTAATTCATGCTATTAAATCTCACGACTAACATTCTTACATTTTATTAAACTCTTCTTTTGTTTACATCCATGAAA
This sequence comes from Dioctria linearis, assembly GCA_963930735.1. Classification (NCBI taxonomy): domain Eukaryota; kingdom Metazoa; phylum Arthropoda; class Insecta; order Diptera; family Asilidae; genus Dioctria; species Dioctria linearis. The sequence goes on along the minus strand of OZ005741.1, from coordinate 86,910 downwards.
CCCAATTCATTTCGAGGCGGTTCCTTCAGCTTCCGCGCTATCGTGCAATGAAGGTGTTGTCCTCAATGGTATGGCCATTCCACTGCTATTTTCGACAAACTTTTTGTATGTACATTACCGGTTCATTCATTTCTCTGCCAATCATAAATTCGATGGAGACACTAATTGACAGCAGATCAGATTAGCAATAATCTTGTACCGGCATAAAGTACTATCGACGTCACGTTGCAATTGGTAGCGTTAATGGATCCAATGTATTTACGAATACTCTGTATTCAAGGATGAATTTGTAATCATAAATATCAAAAAGCAAACAAATGTCAAACCCCGGACGAGGCGATTGTTTTTTCCTCTTGTATTTATGATTTGATTTAGAATCGTTAAAAATAAAAGTTTTTAAAATTATTCTATTCTCAATCTTTGACCGATTCTAACAAATGTGGGTTCGATTCCCGTCCTGGAAAAAATAAATAATATTTATAATTAAATAGCTAGGCTTGTTTTCTTTACATACTTATATACTTACAATATTCTTTTTATTTTTTTAGGCTGCTGTTCTTAAATATGAAAATAATGTGATGAATATAAGACAATTTAATTGTTCCCCTCACCCGTACTGGCTTCCAAATTTTATGGATGTTTTTACATGGTCCTTACCATTTGTTGGCGAAAAGGTAAGATATATAATTTTATATTAGGTTAATATTAATAATGTCCAAAAATTTGTTGGGGTTACATAATACATTCAACTGGAATTGCCCAAAACAACATTAAACGACATAAAAGCTATTTCTAAAATTTGTATTTCGTTGATTTCAGTGTTTTATACCACAAAATCTGCAATTTTGTAACATGTACAATCAATTAATTTCGGTTGGGAGAGAAAAAAAAACCAAAAATTTGTAAACATCATTTTAAGGCTTTCGCGGTTGCTTACTGACATTTTATATAAGTTTTGCGTTAGCCGTGTGATAAACAAATTATTTATTGAGTGCTAAATCAAGTTCTCACCCTGAACGTTTTGCTTCAAGTTACATTGAGCTACACTGAGCGTGGTCACCGGGTAACTGCCTGAGTTGTTACATAGGATTTGAGCTTCGCAGATTGTACCGGTGCGTCTGCTGTTGCTGTGGCTGTTGCATTTGTTGCTGCTGCTGTGCAGAGTTTTGCGAACAAACATAACTCGCTACGTCACTTCTTAAGGAAAGTTTATTTCGGATCAACCGTGAAGAGGTGTTAAGGATTGGATCCCATGTTCGTTCATGAGGCGATTAAATAAAACGTCGACTTAATTTCAATCGAGACGATCCTATCGTTAACACCTCTTCACGGTATATACGAATTAAACTTTATTTAAGAAGTAACGTAGTGAGTTATCTTTGTTCGTAAAACTCTGCACAGCAGCAACAACCAATGCAGCAACCACAGCAACAGCAGACGCACCGGTACAATCTGGGAAGCTCAAATCGTATGTAACAACTCAGGCAGTTTCCCGGTGACCCCGCTCTGTGTAGCTCAATGTAACTTGAAGCGAAGCGTTCGGGCGAGTACTTGATTTAGCACTCAATAAAGAATTTATTTATCACGCGGCTAATCCGGAAAACTTATAAAATGTTTTTAAACATCGTCAAAATGATGAAATTTCAGCTTAGATTTTTTCATAAAAAAAAAAAAAGTGAAGTGAAAAACAGTTACATTCTGAAACTTTTTTGAGTTGATCATAAGATAAGTAATAAGAGTCATCGGATAACCAGTACCTTATGCATTTAATAAAAATGACTTTCTTTTGGTCGTGCAAATCCTGACACCATACGCATGATACCATGTACATGATCTTAGTATAGTATAGTTTCGAAATTTTTTTTTTTTTCTCTGGCCTGGTGCCAGATTACTAATTTCTCTGGGGTCCATCTCTTACTAGTTTCATGACTGCTTGAATTATCTTCTGCTACTCCGCTATTTGATGACTAACCAAGTCCCAAGTCCATTTGCAATTTCGCTGATACTTCCTCTGTTTTAAGAATTTCAATTCCAATATGGACTATGTTCTTTTACTGCAGAATTTCTGTTCTACAAGTAAAATTATTACAAATAGATTTCGGCTAAAATTTTTCATTTATGAAGATTAATGGTCATTTGCCCGCTATTGATATTATAATAAATTATGTTTATAATCTTACAAACTCTTAAAAATTATACCAATATTTCAATCGAAGTTTAAACTACTCTTGAGTGCTAGGCATAAGAAAGCAAATATTACAAATCGCTTGATTATTATCATTAGGGTGGTCGCCAGTCTACAGATTTTTACCTTAGAATAGCTTATCATATATTCTATGCATAGAAAGATCATTCTATTAAATTAAATGAAAGCTCTCTCACATAGGAGCTAATATCAAGCTATATGAAAACATTGTTCATTATATCACATTTACTTAAGAGATTCATACGTTTCAATTCGACATTACAAATATGCATATAAATAAAAAACAACACGAGTTTTGACCTCATAGCTTTTGATGTCTTACGATTAAAAAATGCTGTTTATACTATATATTTAACTTTATTAATTTTCCCTTCTATTACAGGTTACAGAAATGCTCGTTAACGTATTGAATATTTGTTCTGATGATGAATTGATGTCGGAGAGTGATGATGCCCTTGAAGAAGGTATGTATTTATACTTCTTTTCATTGTTGTTTTTTATATTGCACGTTATGAATTCGTTTCCATCTTTCATTATCAGAAACATTAAGGGTACACATGTATTTATACACGAATACACATTTTTAGGTGAGAACAATAATTTGCTGAAATTCACTGAACACCGATCGCCATTTTTCGAAAATTTTACCGATGACTGAACGATATCTAAACAAATTTTAGGCTCGTTGGTTGGAATCCCAATAAAGTTAGCCAATTATCAAAAGGCATTGTACTGAATAGCATGCTCAGGAGATTCTAGTATATTAATATCGATTTAAAAAGTTTGACTAGAAACAAATGAATTCCATCATATAGCTCCAAATCCATTTTCCACCAAGATGAATATTTCGTTTGTTGGGTTTAAATCTTCTTACTGTAATTCATTAACTTTTTTCTTCATCATAGGCGCAGGATAATTCCGCGTCAGAAGACCCGTTCCGGTATTACGTGAAATGTTGGCGGAGTCACAGGGAACGCTCTCTTTTTGTAAGAGAATTACAGAATAATTCGAAGAAAAAACCCTTAACAATTTCGATCGAACCCCTCAGGAGATACGAAATTACGAATTCGCTCGATTGAATGGTCATCCAAATTAGTATGGTAATATCAAAGGTGGTAAAAGATCTCGTAGGAATAGGGAAAATTTTAGTAAAGATGGTAGCAGCGAGTGCTTCGAAGTTAGTTCTTTTAGTATTGAATAAGTGCATCAACATTCTTTGCAATGTCACTAGCTTTTTCAAAATAAATGATTTTGTTTTCGTCGATACCCAATCGCATACTAGTAAGCAGATGCAAACACTTTTTGCTGTGGCTAATATTTGCAGTGCAAAAATAATTTTTTTTAAATTTAAATAAATATATATGAAAATTTTGCACTATTTTTTTGTCATTTTTTATATGTGTATAGTTATATTAAAATCAGAAATATTTTCCCGTTCTGAAGTTATAACGTAAAATATACAGACTTAGAGCCCTATTCTTGAGTAACGAAAGGAGATTTCGTATACTTTAAACGATCAAAACCATTCCAAAGGAGTGTGCATGTGGTATTCTTGAAATCCGTATTCGTTATTTACCGCATTCGTAAAAACCATTCGTAATTCAAGAATAGGCCCCCTGGCTCAGTTTCCGCTGTTCAAAGTCTGCCCGAAAAACATGGAAGAGAATATTTTTTTCTAAAATAACTAAGGCAATTATCAATAATTTAGAAAACAAACACTTGGCAAAACAGATCGAAATGTGGTAACTTTGTCGCCCCTGCCGTGCACTGTACAATTATTGCTTATGTGTCAATTAGGTTATAAATTAAAGTTTTACTAAATATGGAATCGCAAGTCAATATTTTTTTTTAATCAAAAACAAGATCGTTATATAAGTGGCCGGATACAGTAATAAAACTACGCTGGTTTTTTGTATTATTTTGATGCTACTCGAGAATATTGACGACTGGTTACGTACTAAAACTTTCGCGAGACTCAATTACATAATTAAAAGGCCAGAGAGGATAGCAGACGACGAATATTTATGAAAGCTGAAGAACGAAGTCTGGATGGTTGGACTACATTGATTAATCAGATAGCTGCAGTTATTTTAGCAAAAATTTGCACCTTATTCCATTTTGTTTAAACAAAAACCTTAAATTTGCAATTGAATTCAAGCGAAGTCTGTACATTGTATAAAAATTTTATATTGCGTTCTTCACCCAAATAGTAATATAAAAGATATGTTCGTTTAAAGGAAGAATCACTAAATTCTTGCATTGCTAATTTTAACTTGAAAATATTTGTCCGCTAGACTCAACTTCAGTTCTCGAGTTTTCGGGCAAGTAGTGGTGTGATGCTGAATGATATTTTTGCGGGGCAAATCAGCATTTTGTTTCCAGTTATAGGCTTTTTTAAATCGAAACTTCTTATACCTCAGACAAGAAAAATTGAACGAAGATTTTTTGGAAAGATTCATCCATGAAGTGGTTTTTGCTTTTGGGCTACGTACTCCTGAGTGGACTAATTCCAGAAGCTCACTTATGTATGCTTTGTCTTCCTTCAACACGCTTCTGATACGCCTATGCTTCTTCATCATGTGTTTTTCAAACTTCACACCGTTGAATGAACATTTTCTCGGACTCATCATGCTTTCTGCACTCAAATGCTGAAGTATATATCAGAGCTGAAAATTCGAATATTGCTTACTTGCTAAATTTACTTACATTTTACGTTAATCCACTACACAGTTCTCATTTGATCCGACAGGAACAGGACAAATTGTAACTGAACCGGTAGCTTATTTCTTTATTAATTCGATATGACAGTGGGAAGGGATGCGCTTACAAAATAAAATGAACCAGTGTTGGCAATTTGCAAAAATTAAGAAGTTCATTTATCCAAAAATAATGAAATAATAACTAGTTTAGTCGTAAACAATTTAACCTTTCGTCAGTCATCGTTTATTCGTCGTTTTAAGCTATGTACATAAAATTAATCACAATACAAAACACTTCACTTACAAGTAACTCTTTAGCGAAAGATATATTTTTAATTTAATTCATATTTTTATTATAAAAATTGCTTACACATTTGGAAATGAATCAGCTGACGGTAAGATGGGGAATTTAAAGCTAAGGGTAGAGATGGGGGATCGTTCTATAATATGCACACATTTACTTTTTATTATTTTGCAAAATCTTAATTGCATCCAATAAAAGAAAAAAAACCTTGCTCCTCTTTTCACATAAGTGCATATGGTTTTTAATTAAATTTTTCAATGCTATTGTGTGATTAAAATTTGTTTATCACTATAAGGAAGAAGGAAAAAAGAATAAAGATCAATATTAGACCGTGCGTTGCGTAAAACGATAAAAAGGTGATGCCAACTGAAGAAAAATATTTTTTTCAACTCTTGCTCTATAAAATTGATTTTTCTATTTCTTACTATTAAATTTTTCTGCATTTTAATCTAGAAAAACTAAATTTTCCCGTAAAAAAAAAGAAGAAAAAAAAATTCACACATTTTAAAATATTTGCTTTAATTTCACGATTTTTTTAATTGCACAAACTTAGAACATTTTTCCCAAAACCGCCAATATTTTTTGTTCTTACAAAATCGAAGATTGGTTAAACATTTATTTATTAATAACTAGTTTTTATTTTCTTTCCTATAAAAGACATAATCCAGCAATAATTTATTGGCCAAAAGTAAAAGGGTTTTACAATTATTAACCAGTCAGTGCACTCCTGAGTTAAAGTCTAATTACAATTTTGTCTTTGTTAAAGGGTAAATAATTTATCTGAGAAATAAGCATTTCTAATATGTAGTAGTTCTCCGGCGAGTCCAATTAAATGTGATCACTCGAATTCGGTTTTTTTTTTTAAATTTCGGGCCATAATACAATGAATTCCACTCTTCAATAACGCCATATTAGTTACTAATAATTTACGCAGCGAAGTTATTAATTTCTTAAATAATTTTCTGAATAACTAGATTACAAAATTAAGCGGTAACTTAACATTAATAGATATAAACCTTAGACTCTCCAAAATATCTTGAATGTGAAAGAAACTGTGAACTGGATAATTTGGATTTGTGCTGACTGTTATTATGCGAATAATCATATTTTTGCACAGACGTATTTCAGATGAAACCTCGCCTTTTAGGGTTAAATTTTTTCCGGAAATAATCAACATTACTAATTATTTCAAACCAATACGCGCTTATACAGCTCATGATTTTTTATTTGATTTTAATCTCCACGACTCCATCTATATGTACATACGTGTGTATAACGTTGCACTTTCAAACACCACTATTGTACTAAAGTTCTGTCTGTATGATTAGTAATATTTTATTATTATTATATTACATAATAAAAAATCTAAGAAAACCGCGAAATACTTTTTACGCATGATTTAAAAAACTACTTCGAAAAAACAACGGGCAACCAATCAGGAACGGCATTTCTCATTGAGTTACTTATTTTATTTTCAAATATTATGTTCGGTATAGTATTTTTGCTCATTTGACAACTTTATTAATTGTTATATATAATAATTATAATACTTATATATACTTACTATAATGGATGAAAAAGGATCTAGGTACTAGAATTATTCCTTGTGGTATTTCATTATATTATGTATATGTTATAAACATTTAATACACGTTATTTAGGTTTCATCACATCCTATTAAATTTTTCTTATGGTTTATTATTTTCTATCCTTTCTTTTTTTACTGCAATTATTATTCGTCTTTTTTTATTTTTATTTTTCTTACATTTCTTCGTATATTTTCGTTTGTGTACTCGATTTCCCAACAAACAAATTACGTTGCCGTTTATTATTACTGTTGGACAAATGCATCCCGTATCATGATTTCAAATAATGGTAAACATCGTTTTTTTTCTCTTTGGAAATGCATAATAAAAAAAAAAAACATGAAAAAACAAACAATTTATAAAAGCTATCAGAAAACAAATAGTCCTTGTTCCCGTTAAGACTAGTTCTGGTAAGTTATTACTATCCGGCGTGTTGTTTTTCTGTTCTTTTTTCATTTGTGATATAAAATTTTAGTTTATTTATAAATTTTTTTGGAGTTTAAATTAAAATACAGACCAAAAAATATTTGTTTTAAAGCAGCGCGAAAAATATCTTTTTACACTTCTTCTGCTTATTGGGTTTACAAAAGATGTTTTTTTATACATTTGCCCGCTTTACTGTTTTCATTTATAGGTTTGTTAATTACAAAGTTTGTTGCTTTGTTTCAGTCTTGCTTCGAATTTTTGAAGTGATCTTCATGCTATGAAATTTTTCTTGGCAGTTTGTTGTTTTATAGAGAGTCATGTAGCAGAATTTATAATATAAACAAAATCATACACATATACTCACTTACCTACATATTTTAACCGTTAATAAAATACACGATATAATTTTCAAATATAAATGCAACATATTTTTTAAATTGTTTTCTTATTTCAAAATCTATTATTACTGTCTCATTATTCTTACGTTAGCTTTTTGTGTGTTCTTTACACCTGATGATGCTCCAATTCCAGTACGATCTTAAGTTCGATACAATCATGAGTTTACTTTTTCTATTCTAAGAACTAGAGTCTTTATATTTATTTCGTATACTAAGATTCGAGATATCTTCTTTTATTGGTATATTTTCATGAAGCTGTGCACATGTTTTGTAAATTTTCAGCGGATAAGCAGGTTAAACATCAATGTATATAGTGTAAACGAAAATCGGATATCTTTACAATTGACTGCATGTTGTTCGAATTGTACAAATTCATAAAAGTTATGTTTAATTTTATATACGAAAAAACGTTTTCAGAAACATTATTAATAACACAACATTGATCCTTCATATTTAGACGTATTGAAAACACGTCGTCTGCACACATATGGATTCGTAATAACCGAAAATAGGTCATTGAAAAGAGAAATTTATAAAACATTAGGTATGGCTACGTCTCTTTGTATACTGTAAAGAAGTAGAATATTAGAGAATTTGAAGTGCGTGAGAGATTTTTTTTCTACAGACGGTACGACAGCCCCAAGAAAATTTAACTATAATTATGGGTTGGTTTTGAATTTGGACCAGGCAATCTGCAGCAAAACAACTTTCATTTATAAAAAATAGCATCCATAGCACTATAACTATTAATCGGGCTTGCACTAAATAGATGGGGATTATGAGTTAATTCAGCTTTAGATGCTGCCAATGCTGTGCAATGTTTTAAAATATATTTCTTGACACATCTATTATTTTTCTATTATAAATATCTGTGTTATTGAGAATAATTATACTGTGACCAACACCAATTACTAATTTATTCATATACGATTATGTCGGTACCGGAGATCAGTGCTTAGCGTAATCTGATTTCAGTGTAATTTAATTAATAATTCCATTACAGTTTAGTCAAATTACAAAGTAATTTAATTAAATTGTATTTGATTACATTTCAATCAGATTACTTATTAGAGAATATGTAATCTATCAAATGTGTAATCTGTTACAATATAATTCGATTATTTGGTAACAGATTACTTTGTAGAGTCAAACGGGGTGAAGTGGATCGTGAGACATGGAGTGAATCGGATCGCCTATTTTTATACCCTAGATGAAATCTATAGGGGTATACTAAGTTTGTCATTCCATTTGTAACACCTCGAAATAATGATGGTAGAGCAAAATGGATTGGACACCCATTCATAATATTAAAAGTTATTTTGATTTTTGCATGTCCGTCCGTGCGCACGATAACTCGAGAACGCGTATACTTAGAGAGCTGCAATTTTGTACACGGACTTTAAAAAATAAAAATAAAATTAAGTTCGAAAATGAGACAAATCGGGCAACTCCTTCGTGGGGTTGCCATATAAAAATTTCGTTTTCCGCTATATATTTGGACACTGCCTGAGAACGCGTCGACGTAGAGAGCTGAAATTTCGTAAATGATGTTTTTACTACATTAGCACATAAAATGTTAAAAATAGACTAAATCGGGCAACTCCTTCTTGCTGCTGCCATATAAAAATTTAGGTTTTTTACGTGTACTTTGAAAACGATCAGTCCAAAACATTTTTATTGTACCAAAAACTTCTGCAGAATGCAAAATCCTATAAAATTGGTTATAATCATTTTTTCTGTGCGACAAACCGTTCTAGAAATATATGCGAAAAACAACTTCAAAATCAAACTTGAATAGATCGGTGACCATACGAAATTTAATACGGGCATTCATATAGGGTATCACAAGAATTGGTCCTAGACCAATTCTAGCTTTTTTACTTGTTTTTTACTATCTTTGCTTAAATTCTGAAAATAGTTGTAAAAAATGAATAGTCAGTGTAAGTACTTTTTGCAATTATTTTCAGAACTTAAGATAGGTGATCCAACTCACCCCATTTAACGGTATTTCACTTATCTATGATCCAAGATGTAAGCACATACATACATATGTATGCCGGCTGCCGGCGATAAGTTTTTACAGTTGTGTATATACATGAAGATTTAGCAACAGTTTTCTTCTGATGAATTATCAAATTACAAAATTAAAATAGGATGGAATATAAGGATCGTTGGCACTTGATTAAGATTATCTTGAAATTTTGTTTCGTTATAATAAATAACGTGTTACTTTAAGTAAATGTTCAAATGTAACTAACAACTAACTAAAGAAGTTTTTAGTAGCTAGCTAGTTCTTTTTTTGTAGTAACTAGTTAGTTATATTTAGTTATTTTTTCCCCATCACTAACGGCACGTCCACGAAGTCATGTGTACTTACGTAATTAACTTCATGCAATATTTACACAATACTCCATTATGCAAAGATTCCATTTGTAAATGAAATTCATAAAATCTAGTAGTCTTATATCTCGGCAATAGCATTGAAACTAAATTAACATGTAATTAATGTGTAATCAAATTAACTTGTAACCACACTACATGTTAATCGATTACATTAGGTAATTATGGAAATGGATTAGATTAATAATCTGTTACAAAGTAATCTGATTTCCGATTACAAGGTTAATTGTTAATCGTTAATCAGATTACGTTTTGCCCAACACTGCCGGAGATTTTCCAAGGAAGATTAAACCAAAATAATTCTAATTCAAAGCATTAGTGATTCAATTCAATCACATTGAGTCATGCAAGATTTAGGTTGAGCACCATAAATCTCAACAATTCTTGATATTCATTTTCACAGATCTGGAGTTTGAGTAAAATTCAATGAAATAATCATTTCGCCAGTAAATTATGTGCCTGTTCTTGGTGTGTTAATTGGTCTTACCTACTAGTTTAAAATTTCACGTAAACATATAATAATGAAATACATATATTGATATGGTATTAACTATATTAATGATCTTTTCAATAGAGCGTCGAATCAGAAATGATCTTGATAGTTTAGACCTTAGACTAGATCCCTGATCGTCTACAAAAACCAATTCAACGATTTTATAGATAGATTTAATTCTAATTGCTAAGGTGAATCTTACGCAATTGTAAAATGTTTCCGAAATTTCGATTTTTTTTTATTTATATTTTACTTATTAATCCTAATCAATGAGCTAACTAAAGTATAATCTGTACTTTTAAAGATACTGTGTTCAGTTCTCATAAAGAAATTAATTAAGTTTGCGACCTTGTTCTTTTATATTCTTTTTTATTATGAAGCTTTATCTTCGTAGAATTTCACTTTGAATAATTTTTTTTGTTCCTTATTTTCTTTTATTCTCTGTAATTACTTTTAAACGAGTAAAAGAAATAAATGAAATATTTGTTTTGATGAAATTGAGAAGCAATAAATTATGACAATTATGAATATTGTTTTAGATGAAATGCTTTATTTTGTTTACTTTCGCCATATAGGATAAACTTGCCAATTCGCGTCCATTTAAGAAAATGACATCCCTACAAGGAGTGGTTTTAGTAGGATTTACTTAATGTCGACTTTTAAGCTTTTGTTATCTTGTCTGCATAATAATTGCAAATACAGTCTATTCGGAAATCACCAGTTAGAAGGCCTAACCACAATGTGCATAAGCTGGCATATGCAAGTCTTGAAAATATCACGAATGCTTCTTTATGCATCACTAACATTTATATAGTATTTACACAAACTGTCAGATTTGCTTTTACAAAGTACGATCATGAGCGTACTGACAGAAGTTCACGAAAGGAATTAAAACTTGACGAACGGCTTCTTATTCCTATTGTGGGTTTTTATTATGAAAAGCAATTGCTCGTGCCTTTGCATATGCTAGTATATGCACATTGTGGTTAGGCCTTAAGCTAGTTTGCGTCCAGTCTCACCCAGTTTACTTACACCAGGGTAAAAAAAAAATATAAAAACTGCTGCTGTTCTTCAGCTTTCTTTTCCTGATTTTTCCTTAATATTTTCCTTTTATTTCTTTTTGTTTTGTAGTTAAAGCTAACCTAATGACAAGTTAGAAAGCAGGTGAGATTTCCGAGTGTTTTACATTTAAAATGCACACGGCAAGAAAAGGAAGAAAGAAAGAAAAAAAAAATCGAAAAAAATCAAACTGTTTAAAACTGTTATGAATAAAGATAAAAAATGTGAAAGCGCAAGTTGCAACCAAAGAAACGGAATAGCAAATGTTTCATTTTCGTAAATAAATGCGAAGGGGCGAAGTTTTCACGTTTTACTCTCATAAAATGTTCCCGCGGTTTTCATGAAATATTGACAATGTTTTGGTTACATTTTGTTGTTGTAAATGGAAACATGTTGGCATTCCGTTTCCTTACATGTAGTTTGCGCTTTCACATTTTTTTGTCTTTATTCATAAAAGTTTTAAAGAGCGTTTTATTTATTTTTTTTATTTTTTTTCTCCTTTCTTCCTTTTCTTGCCGTGTGCATTTTAAGTGTAAAACAATCGGAAAACTCTTCTGTGTTCTAACTTGTTATTAAGTTAACTCTGCTTTAGGGTTAGCAGGGTACATTCACGAGCATGAGAATATAGACATATCTTCATTTGAATGAAAATACCTCCTTTTATGGGATGTAATAAAAAGAATGGTACCGGATCCAATTTGGGTAGTGGACGCGATTTGGTGCACTTAAGGCCGAAATAGAATGATGCCGACACGACAATTGTCGTCGTAAATGTCGCCGAAGTAATCCAATGACACCGAAATTCCTTATGCTCATTGATATATGAAAATATGTAGATGGTAAAATTATTTGTTGAAGTTTATTAACAAAATGGGAAAGATGTAAAAAAAAAAGTTGTAAAAGTGTAATAAACAATGATTAACGCTCAGTTTAATTACAAAATATCATCTACCACTTATTTTCAACTTCTCTCCAATTTTTTTCTTTTAAATATGTATTTCTATAATGAGGATTTCTTTTGTCGTGGAAATACTTCATTTTTCTTACTAAATTAATTAGTTGCTCATTACTCTGAACTGTCAAAATCAAATTACGACGACAACGACGACAAAAGACCATATTCCCAATTCTGGTTACGACGAAAAATCCAGTCGGCGCTATTGGATACAGTAACATGGTGTTGCCATTAGGTCAACATTTAATTTGTCGTCGTAAAAGTAGTGTCGGCGTCATTGCATTTCGGCCTTTACCCTATTTATATATGTATGCATAACTTCATATTCATCCACACTGTTTAATTCATTTTCTTTACTTATTCGATCTCTACCTTTTATGTGACAATTTTGCTTTGTTTTTATTAAAAAGACATCAATGATCATGTTTTTCTTATTTTACCGTAATATTTAAACAGTATGTTATTGCTATTCAAAATAACATTGACAACACAACCATGAACGTTAATTTATTATACAAAGTTTGGGAGAACACAAGTTTTTATTAATATTTCATATTTCTAATTACTTTTACTAAAAAATATTTATATAAAAAGAAAAATTCACCAAAAATTGTTTTTGCTTGTTTGATTTACTTTTTTATATGCGCATACTACTACTACCCTAACTGCCCTGCGATGCTTATTAAATAATGGGTAAGTAAATTTTTGACTTTTAAAATAATTAGTAATAGTAAGAAAATTGTATTTATCATCTTAGTGGCAGGCCTTTTTATAAATATGTATAATAAAAATTTAATAGCTTCTTAGCAATTCAAATCACATGATGTTTAATACACACGCACTCATGCGCTTTATTAATAGATTCATTTGATATAATTTTTTTATAGCAAATAAATAATAATAATCGTACACTTCTTAATTAAATACAATATTTTTAATTTCGAATTCAATTTAGTTTTAAGATACAGAGTAGTGCCTTTAATACAAAAAAGAAAAAATAATAATAATATTATACCAGTTTCTTAATTTTTGATAATTTTCATGACTTTTGACACCTAAATAATAGCGATATTCACAACTGTGTCATACATCTGTTCTTCTGTTAACTGCCTTTGCATAACTTTGAGAAAATATAGAAGAGTTGTTTACATACCAACACCGAAATTGTATTGTAAGGCCTTATCATGTGGAGGCATTCATTGCACCGGGTTAGACCAATATAAAATGATTTATATAAAAATGATGATTACTACATGCTTATTAACAAATATAAAGCGTTTTTGAGAACAAGTTGATAACTAAAAAACCGAAATGGAATGCAAGTATCTAAAGATGAATTCTATACAATTATAAGCATCTTCAAAAACGTATTTTGTCGGTACGGTCAGTGACAATTACTTACAACGATTTAATTGAATGAATTAAAAGGGGGTCCAAATAGGTCATGCGTACTACAAGATACATAGGTCTTATAAAGCTACATTATGAGAAGTTTTGAGATAAATGGAAATTTCAACGCATCTTAATTTTCTGGTAGAGTGTTTCACGGTTAATGTGAGGCATGACAGCTCCTTTTGAATAAAAACTGCATCGCTGAGGAAATGATGAATCAAGTGGTAAAGACTTAACATTACTGCATCATGACAAATCACCAATTATTGCCATATGGCTGAAAAAAAAACGTTCATTTCCAAACTCGAAAACACTGTACTTTTCTACCCTACAGCACTGAATATTTCAAGATTTGAGATTCTTTTATTCCTTCCTCACAAGAAACTGTCAATATTCTCGAGAAATACAATACATAATTTAATTTTGAGAATTCGTTTTTCATTGACGAAAATATTGAGAAGTGTTTTCTCAAGGACTATGTAAATCATTTATAATTTCTTGCAAAAAATTAAAGAATTAGAAACTTAAAATTTTTGAATTTTCATATACAAGTTTAGTTGGAAACATTCGATGGTGCAGGGTGAATAAGTGTACTTTTTCGGTATGCAAACTAAACTTCTAAAGTACGTGCAGCGTTTTCATTTAAAAAATTCAAAATTACTGAAAATCTCTTTAACAACATCTAGGAAAGGACTAATCATATAACACTTAAAAATAAATAGAATAAAATGTAGAAAGGAATATTTCAAAAATATTAAACCAATCATCGCATAGATGCTTACTAATTTATCAATATAGTACAAAATGCTTAAGCTCTACACAATACAAACAAAACGCACGCAACATAGAGTAACAACTTATATAAACAAAAGAGTTTGTAGCTTTTGGCATGAACTTAATATACAAATACCAAACAACTTTTCTTGATTTATAGGATGGTTAAAAAAAAATACAATTATTTAGAGTCTGATTTAAAAGCGAAATGTTTTTGTTTATCAATAATTATAAAAAAAATCTCTATTTCAAAAATGTTCAATAATTTAAAATTATTTTCATATTTCCAAAATAGCTAACGTAGCTAATCTCCGTAAAGAGGTGATACGTAACAAAATTCGTGCAATTGGAAAAATGGCCCGGGTATTCTCTGTGCTAAGGTATGTTAGAATTTCTTTATAAAATATTATTGTTAATGAAATATTAACAAACTAATAAAAAAATTGAATTACTGTTTTTAAATTTAGGGAAGAATCAGAATCAGTTCTTCAACTGAAGGGTCTAACGCCAACTGGCGCTCTTCCACTTGGAGCATTATCAGGTGGCAAAACATCACTTAAGAATGGTTTGCGAATATTATACAAGGCAGCTTTTAATAATTCTCATATATGTATATATATTTGTAGCTCTACAAGGTTTCTCACCAAATCATAAAATAACGTCATTCGCTGAAGCAAAAGGTCTTGATGCAATTAATGAAAGAATGCCGCCGCGAAAGGATGCTCCGCCAACACCTAGTGATGACCAAAAAGCTACAACACCTGTGACAACAATCAACGATAATCGAAATAATCATTCATCGTGAAC
Source organism: Dioctria linearis (assembly GCA_963930735.1). Lineage (NCBI taxonomy): Eukaryota > Metazoa > Arthropoda > Insecta > Diptera > Asilidae > Dioctria > Dioctria linearis. Next base: position 71,411 of record OZ005741.1, on the reverse strand, counting down.
TTAACTGTATAAAAACAACTAATTAACAAAATATTTAAGAGGAAAATAATTGATAAAATTCAGATATACAAAAAAAAAGAAAAAAGAAAAAAAAAGAAAACAAAAACAAAAAAAAATCGATTAAAAAAAAACGCTCTATATCTTCAAAGTAAGAAAACATTTAACAAAAGAAGAATCATTGAAATTTTGAATTTGATAATAGATAAAGGAATGAAAGAAATTAATATTGTATAAGAGAAACAATTTTAAATGTTAAAATAATATATTTAAAATTAATTCTTAATAAGTCATATATATTTTTTGCCGTCTTCTTCGCATTCAGTTACTTCATTTTCAAAAATATAAATTCTTTTCTTATATAAGATATCTAAATTAATAAATAAAATATAACAAAAATACTTTCTAACTAAACGGGAAGATATTCTTTTTCTATACAAAGTTTTACCTGTAAGTTAACACAGTACTTTAAAAACTATTTATATATACATACTATATATTATATATAAAAGAACAACAAAAAACAAAAAAATTCTGAAACTGTGTTAACCACTTTTCAGCTTCCTTTTCTTAAGTTTAAAATTTGCTCCATCTATAAAAGTATGTAAATTTTTTCAATAATGCACGAATCTACTCTTGTTACGATATCAAAAATACATTAATACGAATGGCAGAAATAGGGACATTTTAGCAGCAAATGACATTGGGGCAGGCTTGCTTAAAATATTAATCATAGACTTTGAAATAGTTCAAAAATTTTGTTTTCCAAAAATATACTCTGTGGACTCAAGCAATTTTTCTACGTGTATTTAAATATACATACATACATACAATAATGTTAAGCAAAAGGAGGGTGAATAATATTTCTACTCGAATATATAGAGCTATAAAAAAAAAATCATAAATAATGCTCTTTCAGTTCTGGAAACATTCATTTATTTTAACAGCAAGTTATTAAAAAACAAACTTTATGTAAAGTAGTAATAAAATCATCGACCGGTAAAATTATTTCTGCATAGTCAATGAACCTTGAAACCTGAAAAGAGATAATATGCATATCCTTTTAATGCTTTTGCTTTGTATTACATAATAGAAATTTTAGATATCATGACATCATTTTATGAAATTAAAATCATGTTCAGAAATAGTGCTAATGCATATACAGACGTTGCGGCGAACACTTTAACAAGCAGTAAATTTCATCTCCTTCAGTTTACACAATTCTCTTTAATAAACATAAAATACGCAAATTCAAGCGATTCAACTCGCTTATGCTTTTGATATTTATAAGCCGAAGGGTATATACTCAACTTCCTTTCAAACCATGTAAATGCTTGGCATGTGGTCAAAACGATTGCTTTTCTTTTGGTAGAATGCAGATTATTTATGAAGTTTTAAATTGTTAAGGTCACAATACACCGCCGTAAATTCATTGTGGACTCTTTCTCCATTTACTCCTAGAGTAGGACACTACGATAGTACCGGAATACTTAGCATGAGAATTTCCGCTATTTTGAATTTGAAGATGCGTGGTAAGGAAGAGTGGTGATATTCTATGGGTTGCATATATATATTGCTCCGACTCGGAACTCTGAACCGAAATTCCATAATCAGAAACGAATTTGTGAACAAAACTTTAAAGAAGTGACACTGGTCAGAAAAATCCAGTCTCGATAGGGAGGGGCGCGCCCTATTTATTGCAGTTCAATTTAAGATGTCGTGAAAATCGTGAAATTTGGTGCTGGTCAATTTAATCATGGATTGATTCTCCAGAATACATTCTTTTACTTTCTGCTTATTGGTATCCCTTATTGCTCGTTTAATTTCTAGATGGTCATATTTCTGGATTTCACTATCACTTTTACTTTATTTGCTTTATCCAAAGATGTACAGTACTCATATCAAAAGTTACTGAATCATAAACCGCTCGCAATTGTCGGAGGATTTAAATATGACCCACACGGTCCCAAATTAAAAATTTGACATACAACACTGTTCTATATATTTGGAAACATTCAAAAAGCTTCCATTTGTTCTATACGCTTTAAACGTTGAAATAATACTTTTACATATACAAGGTGTTCCAGTGTAGGTGATCCATAGAGAAGGAGATGATAGTACTCACCTAGATAAACCAAAAATTGTACGGTAAAGAGATGGTAAGACTCGTCGTTTCGGGGGGGGGGGGGGGATTAAAATATTTAAATATTTAGTGCTGTTTCCAGTTTTCACCCTGTAAATTTCTTGATATACAAGCTATCAAGGCGATATTCATCTCAAATGATAGCTAACCGTCTAAGCTTTGCAACGAATGCACAACCAGCCTGCCTGTCATTTTCTATTGTCAGTTGTAGGACTTCAGAAAATTGGAGAAAAAAAATCCTAATTTTTTCATGCATGATAACTATACAGTTTAATTTACAAGATTTAGAAACACCTATGTACATGTACCTACCTAAATGCAACCGTTTTTGATATATTCCCGTTTATATGTTTCATAATTTCATGAATTTTGCTAATTTTGGGTGAATTGAATAAAATTAGGCGCGATTACCATCTTCAGTAGCAAACTTAAAAAAAAATTATGAATTATAGAAACGGGAATATATCAAAAACGGTTGTATTTAGGTAGGTACATGTGCAAGAGCAAGTGTATTATTATCATTAATTTTGGCGGGAAAAAAGTCACATTCTGAAAAAATTGGGATTTTTTCCCAATTTTTGAACTTTGACGTACTACAACTTAGGATTGAAGATGATAGTACGGTTGGTTGGGCAATCATTGCAAAGTTAAGATGGCTCGCTGAGATAAATTTAGCCTTGATAGGGTGTATATCAAGAAATTTACAGGGTGTAAAGTGGAAACATTACTAAAAATCTTTAACACCCCCTACCGTCGAAACAACACGTCTTACCCTCCTTCACCGTACAATTTTTTGTTTGCCTAGGTGAGTACTATCACCTCCTTCTCTATGGATCACCTACACCGGAACACCCTGTACATAATATATTTAACTGTAGCGTACGCTCCAGGGGAAGAAATCAGACTAGTTTTTGCTCCAATAGAACTTTCCTTCCAAAAATAAACACATAAATACATTACTATTGGAATGTATCCCGTATAACAACAAAAATTACAGTCGTCGGAGATGATGGCTGCTTTCATTGCATATCCTAAATAAATATACAATTTATTTAGCTACAACGCCATATTACGTAATAAAAGTAATGTACATAATGTAGAGAAAAAGCGAACGGTGCAAATTTATTTAAGAGCAATATTTAGCAATTTTGATTGTTTCACTTTGAGTTTTTTCAGCGAAAAAAGAAAAAAAAATAGACATTTTAGGCAAAACAAAAATCCCAAAAATTGAAGTGTAGTTTTTTTGTTTCTCTTCGATAATAATGTAGGTACTTTTTTGCAGCAGACAACTTTTTAAAAAAATTGTAAATGCTTTTAGCATTTGCATGTAAAATTATGAAACATTGACAAATAAAAAATTCCGAAAGGTTATGTTGTTGAAAAACTTCAACTAGTAACTTTTAAAATCAATATCCTGAGTTTTATAAGATAGTATTTTTATTTTGTCTTGTTATAAATAATATTAATAAAACTGGAACAAAAAACCTACTCCTTAAATGTGATTGCTAGGAAGGAAAAACAAAAGTAAACAAATATAGTGTTATAAAAAAAATTGGTGATAGTACATTGAAACTCAAAGGATTCGATTAGAGAAATCAAATAAAAACGCATTTACAAGCAAAACTCATCCATAGCTATTTATATATATTATTAACATACTTTACTAAAAGACAGTGAAAACAATTTGAAAAAAATAAAAAATATTATTTAGGAAATATAAATTAACATAAGCATATTAACGTGAAAATCTTCTAAATTTTTAAATAATTTCACCCATGTCTTGAAAAATATTTTTAAAAATCATCTAAAGAGTATATAGAAGTAAAGAAATTTTCAAAATTACACTTAAAAAACTTATATAATATATTATGGCGAGCAAAGTTGGAAATTCAGAAAAAAAAAGAAAAAAAAGGAATACAGCAAGAAATTGTGCGAACAACGTTTTAAAATAAAATTAAAAAATAATACACATTAATGAAAGAAGAGATAAGCGGAAACAAACTTAGATAAACAAATAAATAACAAGTAATTAATTTCATATAGGGTTCAGTAACTTATTAAAGAGGAAAGGATCATCATTCATAAAAATGTTTTTTTCTTTTTCTATTTTCCTTATTTTTGCGATTTATTTACGAAATCAAAAATTAGAAGTTTAAATAAAATGATAAAATAAGAAACAATAACATTTAAATAAATATTTTAAGATATGTGCACTAAGGAAAAGAGCACAATTTCTTTAAAATGAATTAATATACAAGTTTAAAAAATTATTACAAAACAATTTTCAAATGAAAATAACATTAATGAAAGCAATAAATTTCATAAAATCATCAATGGAAAATTTTACTATTCAAACCAATTTTAAAATTATGTACATATGTATATACATATAATATATATGTATATATATATATACCTTACACGTAAAGATTTTTCCAAATGATACAAGAAACTATGGATTGAACATTTTACATATATACAAAATATTTTTAAATATGAAACTCTTAATTTATAATAAAAACATATATAAATATTATACTGAACTCCTTTTCAAAGATATATACACCTGCGAAAACAAACTTAATGTAAAAAAAAATAATGGGATTCTAGAAACAATAATTACGGTCTAGAAAATATTAATGTTGATAATATATCTTTTTTTCGACCGTCTAAACCAATCTTATCATGATTAAAAATGGATACTGATAAGTAACGTGTAAAACACTGATTAAAATATTCTAGTTTTCTGTGATGTTCTCTACTGTTGATCTTTATTCTTAAGTGTGTTATGCATTATTCTTAAAATAGTTTATTTATAGAAAAAAATTAATTTGAACAGTCTATAAAAAAAAAAAAAATCCCATCATTAATAATTTATTTATTACACACAGGCTTCAAAGTTACAATTAAAATTCAATCAATGAAAAGCATTTTAGCGGGATCTATATAAAATCGTTTTTTAATAAATAATGAATAACAAAATTTTTTTTTTCAAAATGCCGTCAAGTATGTAATACTTTTTACGAAATAGTGGTTTAAAATATTTTATTTATTAAAAACTACTTTTCAAGATTATCGCTTTTTATATACATATGTATATATATTTTTTAAACTACCCTTCATGACAAATTTAGGTACCTAACTAGCTAAACATTCTATCTAAAAATCTAATGTTGTAAAAAATACTTGGAAAAGCAATATTGTGGAAAAACTAATTTTGCAAAAGCAATATTCTGGAAAGACTTAACATATATTAAAAGTTATATTCTTAAAAAACCGTCAAAACGTTAATAAACCCTTTTTAGCTAATTGAACTCTTTTCCAATTGCTCGTGTGTGGCCTCAGGAATTTTGTTATGTCAATATTGACATAAATGGTAAACTCAACTCATTTATAAATGACAATTCCCCGTACAGTATTGTGTAAGGTGTGTAAGTTACCACTTACACTGTGAACATTATTTGAATGGTGCTATAGCGTTTAATTCAAAAATGTATTTGCTTGTTGCTTTCATGTAATCACCAGGGTGATTTTTTTTATATCTATATATAAAACGATAAGCTCTAAGTACTTATCTCTGCAATCCTTGTCATAAATACTTAATTGGACAATAAATAAATTTTTAATTTTGAACGTTACTCATAAAAAAGAAAATTATCCCAGCAACGATTAATTCACCTCTAGCCACGAAACTAGTAACTTGCATGACAGTACAAGTTTTCATCGTCAGATTATACGAGAGACTTTTTGACTGAAAAACAAAAGTATTTATTCAAAATTTGTCTCTGTACTACACAGGTTTTTGTTCCGAAAAGCCTCAAGACTAGATTTTTTACCGCACTAGTCTATTTAGAGAAATATAAATGTTAAGATACAATACATACTCTTTGAAGAAATTTACTTTGCAGAAAGTTATAATGTAAAATTAATTAATTACATCCAATTCACATCTCAATATCTTACTGACCCGAATGATCATATGTGATTTTTTAATGGTGGTTGATTATACCAGTGTTGACGGCAGTGTTTGTTGTACTAATATTTGAGTTTAGTTTCTTTCTAAACAAGCAGCCTAGTAACAGTGAAAGGGGAAATAATATGATATGATTTTAACATTGTCTTGTACTGTATTAAACTGTTATTAATTGATTAATTAGTAATAAAATCGCATACTATGTTATCAAAATCTATCGTGCGGTGACTGTAAAACTAAACAATGCCAATTTACTTTTTATGGACACTGTCTGGAGTTTGGGTGTAATTTTTAATATGACGCTAACATAAAACAACCATGTACATTCTATTACTAAGAAAATATATGGCGGTCTCTATACCCTATGGACACGGCGCTTGTTTTCAAACCAGCTCATCCTCACTTCTCGGTTTTGTGATTATCTACGAATGTGAAGCTCTTAGTGAATTAAATTCAATTAATTCCGAAGCTAAACGTAGCTTTTAATTCAATTGCATACAATGGTCGATGATCTTATCATGCACGTATACATGACTTGCATTGAACCAAATATTTGTTTGATCATTTACTATATGCAAAATCTTCAAGAACAATCAGTTATCATTGTACCAAGGTTTAAGTTCTTCTTTTTTGACAATTTGAAAAATTTTAACTTTTAACAGTACAGTGGAAGAAATCTTGTTAGATATAAATGTCAGTTTTCTTTCTTTTGTGGTTAGGTATATCAATCAGGTCTACAGGGTCAACCAAAAATAACTGGCAATTACTTTTTATTGAATTTGGAAAATCTTCGATTCAATTGTATTATACAGTAGAAAATGCTAATTTAAAAAATTCGATTCGATATAGATTTGATCAAATCGAATCCCCCGGTAGGCCTGAATGTACTTGGCGTTAGCTTTATAAACTTGTACGAAGTACACATTAAAAGATTCAGTATCTTATATGTATGTAATATCTCATCAATAAATTAATTTGCACTTGATGCGGTCGGTATATTTCGATAATCAAAAGAATATATTTCTAAGAGATTGTAAAATATTTAACAAAACAATATGCTACCAGACATTTTATCTTCTTATCTAACGTCTGAGTAAGTAATACGTACTCGAGTTGAACAAACAAATTACCACTTTCTTAATAATAGTTCTATTCTTTACGCCAGTCGGAATTTTAAGCACAGACAAAAATATACCGTTACATAATTTGAAGATAAATGTTATAAAGTGGGACTAGTTGAAATCTAACTTTAGCATACCTTTTTACTTGTGCTTAGAATATAGGAACCTTATATGGTGTTTGCTTGATTTCTGGTAGATAAATTTTCACACATTTATGAGGTCTGGTATATATTTTTAGTTGTAGCCTAAGCCCATCGATCATGCCTTTTTAAGGTCAGGAAAATTTATTTAATTATTTCTTTTTGTGGACTTGATCTTTGAAAACCTGCAAATTTTTTATCGCTCGAAACACGTTTATATTGCTAATAATATGTTCAATGTATTTACTTCTCGATTTTGAACATTTCAAAATGAAATTTTTGAAAAAATTTTGAAGATTCCCCATATGCACATTATGGGTTGAATTTTAGCAGGCTTAAGTTTCTATTGCCGTAAGCTGATATTCTTCATAATGCATACATAACTTCTATACCTATTATAGTTTCACGGATGAGTAAGGTTATAAATTCTTGAATAAAATTTCATAATTACCATGCTTACGCTTATTGTTTTTATCAAACTTGTTTGTCTCCTTTAACTTGCCGTTAACACGTTAAGCGCCATAAGGATCCGTATGGATGCACAATGAGATTTCCAATAGCGCCGCGTGCATCCTCGGATACACACACGATAATTCACACGTAATACTTACGAGCTCGTCCTCCGTATTAATGCACAGAGCAGCTATAAAAGCATGGGTAATTCAAGTGCGTGTCCCGCTTGGACAAATATTGAAATGGCTTATAAATAGTGTCCTCTAACCATGAGCAAGAATATTATGATAATATTTGTTTTTGTACATCATTGAACTAAAAATTACTTACTTTCTATTTACTTGAGATAATCATGTATTTATTAATATATAATTATACATATGTATAAAAAACATTATAGCTCTTTAGATCAACATTTTTTTAAATTTACCAGAATATATACATAGGTATGCGCAAAAATAGCCATCTCTTATTATGGAATCATATTGGTGAAATTCACATAATATATATTATAAAATGTTTGAATCATAATATATAAAAAAAATTAAAACAAAATAATGAGGCTTTAAATAAAAAAAAAAATAACACTTTTAATAAGAACATGTCCAACTATGTGCAATTTTCTTAATAATAAAATTAAATTGAAAAAAGAAAGTAACAAAAGAAAAAAATTAAAAGGAACAAGATTAGAATACCATAATAAAGTTATTAATTATAGAGCAATTTATATACACTTCAGCCCTCTGTTCTTCTAAACTTTTCAGTTCTATCTAATATAATAAGGAAAAATAATAAATAAAACACATAAACGAACTAAATCATGATGTAAGGGAGCAATGCGGAGCATATTTTACTTTTAAAATTATTTACAAAATATTTGAGATCTTGTAGAAATTGATAAATTGATAAAGATTGTAACTAATACATAATAACAAAAGCATATAAATAAATGTACGGATGACTTCCGATGAATTTTATGTACATATTCCGTGAGATTTTCTTTTATTTTTGCAACAACTTTATCTGTCCTTCGTTTGTTTTGGACATCATCATATTTTGTTTTATTTCATTTAGTCATTTACAAGACACAGGTGAAGGCGAACATTAATAATGTTTTAGTCACATCATCCTCTCTAAGTTCAGTTTGTTAACTTGAGATTTTATTTGGTCACTTTGCTGATGATGATTATTATGATAATACATAATAATAATAACTATTGGCAGAATTTCTCTTAACGATCTTTTGTCTCGTACTGTATGCCTATGAAAGCAAAAATGTTTTTTTATTCGTAATTACTTCCGTCTTCAATAGAAAAAAATTTTGCAAGTAATTTGTACCAATCCAACAATTAAAAGTTTCTACATAATAATTAACCAGTTTTTTGTTTTTAATTTTTTACTTTTTTCTACCACTTTATTAATTTTAATATCGGTTAAGAGGTAATGAACTGATAAGTGGGCGAACAAAAGATGACATGTCCGGTGTCCGACGCTTTTCGTGTTTTGACGGAATAGTATCCGCTATACTGAATTTTATCTATTTTCAATAACAGTAATTCCAGAAAACCACAGTCACAGATTTCCGACTCTTAAAACTAGATTTGCGTACAAAACGGCAAATGTCCACGAAAATGTATTGGTTTTTTCAAGCCAACAACTGATCAGGAGGGAACATAACCATCAATGTGCGAACAGAAAGTCCATGTACTTCAATACGTGCAGTTTGTGCAATCAGAAAGGCACATGTCCATTTGGTTGTTATTTTTTTCTCCTAGTTACTATGTTCTTAACCCTCTACTGCATGAGTTATCCCCCGATGATAAAAAAAAATCAAAACTACTTGGAAAGTGCTTTATTTCTTAGTATTATATAAAATAAGTGACAAAAAAAATACAGGTCTTTGTGTTTAAAAAAAAACAACGGAGCCATATATGGCTTAATATGCATTCACAATGAAATATTATAAAACATTTACTGCCATATATGGCTTCGTATGCATTTTTGTACATATATGTTTCTAGATATATTCAGTTATTGAAAAACATATAATTTGAAATATATCCAATAAAGTTAAGTGCCGTGAAATTCTGCAAAACAATTTCTTTTGTCACTATAGCACAGGTGCACTTGACACTTTTCACAAACTGTGTATGAACACATTTTTGTCCACTGTGGCAGATGAACTATGTTTGTCCGTACGGAATTTAAAGGCACGTCTTGGTGCCTAGCAGAGCGTTTTCTTTTATTTCTCTGCAAGACGAAACCTGTTGGAACAGTAATATTTGGTCCTGTAAGGAGTACCAACGCGACCCTTTACGAGTTCCAACTCTTGAATTACCATACACTTGTTGGTGGTGCAGTACCAGACGTTGTAGAAGAACACCCTCGTTTTTTTGTGAGACTCTTACATGCTTTACACATGCTCAGCAATCGCTAATTTAAAGTCGAACAAAGGCATATATATTTCGCTCTTGCGACGCCACAGAAGCCACGCATTCACAACACAGGTCACACATGTGGAAAATTATCTTATTGTACATTTTTCTAGATCGTAAATGAATTCTGTATAAGTCAAGCAGAATCAAGTAAATATACTCTACCATGTGTGGATTGTAGCTGTCCATAGCTTGGGGAGAAGCAATTTATTTGAATTGCTTATATTTTTTTAAAATAGCGACGTCTGGTTGTTGTAGGTTGGCTACCAACATAAGCGGAAAGCATATTGATTGATTTATTGTCAAACTTTGACACCAAACTCAATTTCACTCCGTCAATTGTAGTCATTTTTCTTCCATGCTGACATTTTTAATTCCTTTTCGGTTGGCATTTCATGATTGGGTACGCGATTCAGTCTTACTGTGCCTAAGGGCAATAAACAATTTTTGAAAAGATAAATCTGTAGATTTCGGCTATTAAACCAATTATCAAAAAATATTTTATGGTTCATATTTCGCGGCACTGTGGTAGTTAACTTTATGACAACATTTCCGCTTACTCCTAGATCAGGTGTACTCCAGCAAATAGGTCGAAATCGTAGCTAAATCCAGAAGCGCCTCTAATTCTTCTTCATTCTTATATTCCCATTTATGACGCTTAGCAGGATTATATTGTTTCAATTCATGTGGACACTTGGTAGGAATAATTTGCTCGTCCACCGCTAGGGATTCTTCTTTTGGTACCAATAATAATTGTTCTCTTACTTTTTCTATAAGAGGTCTTATTTTGAACAACTTGTCGTATCGCGCGGTACCAAACGGCTTAAAGTCGCTATTATTATTTAAATGCAAGAATCCTTTTATAATTCCCCATCTGTTGCAAGTCATTGTTTCATCTATAAGAGTTTGGCCTATAGTTTTTCTCCTCCAGTAATGCCTTGACGGAGGTAGTTTCACCAAAGACATTTAAATTACCATGCCAATGAATTGTTCCATCTCGTTTTTACTTGTGTTTGCAAATTTGTTAATGTTATCTTGCACTGATTTTATCTGATTGTTCAACTATAAAATTTATCAAATCTTCAGTAAACAAAAATAAAAAGAAATCGGCAGGTGAATCCAATACTTCCAGAAACTCGGGAAGATTATTATTTCCCTTAAACTCATACTTTTTTTCGTGATCTCTTTTCCAAATAATTTTCTCCCTCGGTTTATCTCTCTTTTGTTTTAATGTGGATGGAAGATTTCTAATTTCAATTTCATCATCAGTGTTTGAAGAGCTGTTATCAGTTTCAGGAATTGTTACACGTTGTCTTCCACGTTCAGAAAATGGTGGGGGTACACACTAGCTTTTGGAGTCAGAAGCAAGCACATTATCTCTAATGGAGCCATTAACAGGAATAGGGTTGGCATACCTAGAACTACCATAAAAGCAAGAAAGAATCATTTCTGAAATAAAAAAATTTTGTACATTGAATGCATACGATGCCATTTATGGAAAAACGCTTTGGGCGAGAAAGTGCCATTAAATCATACGAAGCCATATTTGGCTTTCGAAAAAGATTAATTCAAAATCATACAAGCATAATATTTTTGGCGAAACAAACACACTCAATATAAAGAGCTTAAACTGTATTTACTAAAATATATTTTTAATTAGCTTGTAGTTAACTATTCTTTAGTTGAAATTAAATCAAAAATTTCGAAATTTCTGCAGCAGTATGAGCAATACACCATTCCACAAAGAACTTAAGTATGAGGCACAGATTATAAAATCAGAGGCATGAAAAAATACTTACGGTATTACCAGGTCCACAAAGAATAAAATCTTGTATAGTTTATAATTATCTTAGAGTCTTATTAAGTAGAAAAAAATTGGTAACTTTGTAAAACCATATATGGCTTCCTATGCGGTATACGGTTATCATGTCTTGAAGGGCACCAACAGCAGCACACACTATTAACATCATAGTGGGATAATTTCGAAAGTCCATTGATTTATTTATACGCATAAAATTTTCTGTAAATATAGCAATGGGTCATTTGACATTCTGTTCGCCCCTCCTCAACTATTGTTTTAGATACGCATGTAGAAAAAATATTCAACGGCAGTGTCATGAGTATCAATCACAATCAGACCACAATTCCGAAAAAACAAGCCATAAAAGAAAATTTCTAATTACAATATCCCTAAAATAACAAAATTCAACATATAATATTTTGAAAAAAAATTATTACGTATATTAGATAGTTGTTAAATATTTCATGAAAAATACCCTTTCACATTATAATATTATAATGTTAACATTTAGCATTAGGGATTTTTTACATGGACTTTGTTTTTTAGAGATACCACCGTGTTGGAACGATTATTTATTAATTTCACGAAATCTGCATTATAGCGTGATGTTAGAATTTTAATAACGATTAATTCAAAATTTTACTTACAGAAAATTGAACTCACATCCATACATAATAATAATATAGATCTATATACATAGTATAAATACTATACAAAAGAAATATGTTAATTTTTCGTAAATCGAAAGTCACCACCTTAATAAATAAACAATTTTTAATGAATCAGAGTATATCTACGTTTATGTGCATTATCTACAAATATTTGTTATACAGACATACATATGCTTTCATTAAATATGCTACTGCTATTTCTTGAAAATCGATAAGAGAAGAAATCAACAACTATGTAATTGTGCTAATGACATAAATCGCTCCAATAAGAAAAACTAAATAATAAAAATAAATAACCTTAAAAAACAACAAGCTTCAAGTGCCATACTCTTTACGTCTTAACATTTAAAATGACTATTAAGGAAACCTTTTAAATAAATATTTATATATATATATATACATTGTACATGTATAGGCATAAAAACTAAAGAGAAAATTTCCTCTTTATTATTTTACCTACTTCTTATAATATAAATGACGTAAAATGTACTTAAGTTTAAAAGACGTAGTTATTAAAAAGGAACACAAGAGAGAAAAAAATAGAAAAAAGAAATTAATAACCGACTAATATGAGAGATTAACCTATTATTATGATGAAAATATAGATGTGACATAATTATGGTTCTATTTGAAACGTAAAAATAAGAAAAAAATTAAACCACACAAACACACCACTCAGAATATATGATGATTATAAATACCTTTATAAATAATAAAATTAAATTATAAACAAAAACAAAAAAAAATCTATCATTGATACTTAAGGAAACAAGAAATGAGACACGTTTTAAAATAAAAAAGAATAAGAAATTTAAATTTATAAATTAATAAAAGCTTCTTAAAGATATTATTATTATTTTTATGATTACATATTTAAAAAATTAAATTTTATTAAGTTTTACAAATTATTTCGTGAAATAAAAGAGCAAAAAGATAAACTAATCAAATGGGTACGTGATCGATTATGTTTCACTTCAAGTATTGAAATATAATCGGAAATTTCGGGATATTGTGACAATTTATTATTTATGATGACAAAATAAAAACTTTTATGATTATCCAATAGTTTAGATTTTTAGAAAGAAACCTATTACAATTTCCAAAATTTTTAAAACAACTGTTCAAGCACACAGTTATCGCACTTGAAACTTGCTTATTTATAAAAATTCCCGACACAATTATCGCACCTGAAACTTTGATCACCTTTTTAAATATTTATTTCACTAGCTTAGTTACATTTAATTACAATCAAAGGAAATCGCTAACCAAATTTACACATTTACTTTCTCCAAGGACTTGACTAGAAAAATCTCCTGTCATTAGTTAAATTCTGCTGTTTTGTTTTTTCACAATGCACAGATGGTTTGATTAAAATTTACTTTGGAGAATCAAAGTTTTTAAGTTGCTCCAGTTTCTTACTACTTATCTTTGCCGTTAATATAGCATCTATGTATTTCGGCGTAGATTGTCTGGACTGATGCCCGAAGGCCGGCGCGGCGTTGACATTTTTCCGGGCCTTGAAATATGCCATTTCAACAGATTTGTGACAAAATATGATTAATAGATTTTGTTGTTTGTTTATATATATATATTGATACAACTTAGCTTCGGAGATACGAGGGTGTAGCTAGGAACACCCCCTTCTTTTTTCTCAAATCGCTCTTCAGCATCCAGTCTTGAATGTAATGTATTTTTGTGTAGTCTAATGATGAAGCGTCTTTGTTTTTTTTGTATATAAGTCCAGATTTACAGGTGAATCGCTTTCGTACGCGACGGACGAACGACGAATATTTCGCGAACCCGATGTGAGTGTATTCGCCTCGTTCGATGAGTTCCTTCTTTTTTTTGTTTTTTTTTTTTTTATAATTAACTAGTATTTTTAGATTGTTATATATAAATTATTTTAGAATTAATAATGTAATTATTAGTTTAGATTTTATAAGTTAGTCTTGGTTCCAATTTATTATTGATTCTCCACCTTTGAGTTTGGTAACGAGCATATTTTTGTGATTAGTCTTTTAATTACACAGTTTGCTGTTTTTAACGTCACTGAACAAGTTCGTATTTTTGAACATTCGGACATCTGATAGCCCATTTAGGTCGTTGCTGTAACCTACTCAAGTACTCACTACTCCATCTGCTCCAGAAATCCTGGTATAGTTTTTAAAGTAATTGCCATCGTGACAGCGAATGTGTTTTCATATTGAGTAGTTGCACTTCTGGTGGCGTTGTTGGTGCAGTTCCCATTTGGAAGTGTCTGGGAGTAAGAATACTAAGATCTGTTGGATCGCTAGTTATCGGACAAAGTGGCCGTGAATTTAGGCATACCTCTATTTGACACAGTACTTCGAATGTTAAGAATGTGTTACCTAGTATTCTTCGTTTGTGAAATTTTATTGATTTCACACCAGCATCCCATAGTCCTCCAAAGTGTGGAGAAGCTGGTGGATTAAAATGCCACTCAATACCATCAATGGCCAAGAGCTCCGCTATTTCCTCGTTGTAACGTTTAAAATGTCGCACATCTTTAGAAAGTTGATTATTGGCGCCAATGAAATTGGTGCCGCAGTCACTATATGCGTGACTTGGTAGTCCTCGTCCTGAAACAAATCGACGGAATGCAGAAAGAAATGCGTTCGATGTCATATCACTAACTGCTTGTATATGAATTCCCTTTGTTGACAGATATACGAATATTGAAATATAACGTTTGTAGGATTTGTTTCCTCTTCCTTTGGATACTCGAATGTCTACGGGACCCGCGTAATCTACTCCTACATGCGTAAAAGGTCAAGTAATCGATATTCGTGGTTGCGGTAAATTTCCCATTAGTTGTTTGTTAGGTTGCGCTATCTCGCGAAAACATTTCAGGCATTTATGAACGTGATGTCGTAATGCATTACGTGGGTCGATTATCCAATACCTTCTTCTAAGAAATGACAGCATTAGCTGAGCGCCTCCTTGTGAGCTTGATCAATCAATAGCTTTGTTAGGTGGTGTTTGCTAGAGAGAATTACTGGGTGTCGTTCAGAAATCTTTAAATTTGCTTCTTGGAGACGGCCTCCTACGCTCATCAGTTCATTTTTGTCCAGAAAGGGACTTAGTGAAAGAAGTCGACTTTTCGATGGAAGTCGTCTATCTCCCTGTAGGCGCCGTTTTTCGTCGCTATACATTTCTGACTGTGCACATTTTATTAATTTTTGTAGTGCAACCCGCAGTTCATATGTCTTTGGCCATTCTATTTCTCTTTTCGGTTTAGGCTCTCTGCTATTCTTTACGAATCGATAGCAGTTAGGCTGTTATTCGAATTAACCTGTTTAGTGATGAAAATCTGCTTATCATTCTGCACTCTTCCTTACCAGTCTGCATAAAAAAGGTAACATTCCTCTTCTCTTCACTCGTTTGTTGTAGATCAACAGAAATTTTTATTGGCCATTCTTCCGATGGTTTCTGAAGCCACTATGGTCCATTCCACCAGAGTGAATTTATGGCGAGTGCTTTTGACGATATTCCTCGAGACGGGCAGTCTGCAGGATTTTCTCCTGAAACGACATGACGCCATATTTCAGGATTTATTGAATTGAGTGGCGTCGGTTACTGGTATTCTTTATTTTTTTTGTGGAAATGTAGTGAGTTACTGCAAATATTTTGCAAACAGTGGTTTTAACCTGTGTTTTGTGCTTGTCTTCCGCTGATATACAAGAGATGAACAAATTGTTTTGTGAAGAAATTAATAAATAATAAAATAATTTATAGTGCTAGTGAATTTTTTGGCATTATAAAAAGGAAATAATTTTTCATGACACATGTGGTGTCGGTTAACGGTAGTTTCCTTATTTTAAAGGTAGTGATTTATGTAAGTTGAAGCAAATAATTTTCGACGAAATTGCAAAATTTGCACAGCATACGTATGTATGTATGATTTTGGTTATTTTTTCTTAAGGTACGTTTTCATTAAATTTTTCTGCTGTTATTAACTATTCTGGAATATTCTATTGTTCTTGTTTTTGTGTTTTATGAAGAAATTAATAAATAATAAAATAATTTATAGTGCTAGTGAATTTTTTGGCATTATAAAATGGAAGTAATTTTACATGACACATGTGGCGTCTGTTAAAGGCCATGACACAATGGTGGCTTCGGCTCTCGCTCCGGCTCCGGAGCCGAAGCCTGTCCAAATCAAATGTGCGTATGGCAGTGCTACTTAACCCAATGGCGGCTCCGGCTCTGGCTTCGATTTGGGAGCCGCAGCCGCTATCAGTAGATATTTGATTTTCAGCAGCTTCACAATGTCATACGAAGAAAAGTTAATTGAAATGGTGAAGGAAAATTCCGTGTTGTACGTGAGAAGTGAAAAAGACTACAAAAATAATTTTAGAAAGGAAAAAGTGTGGAAAAGAATAAGCGAGGAAATTGATATTCCTAGTGAGTGTGCTTTTATTTTAATTCATTTTTGTATTGAATTGTATTGTTTTTTTTATTAATTATTACTTTTCAAAATTTTTCTAAACATTTGAAAACTTAATAATATAAATTAAAGTTGTGATTATGAAGCAGTATTTATTATTTGAATTAAAAAAATATATTTTTTACTTAGAGGAGAAATTGAAAGCGAGGTGGAAGTCTCTGAGGAATACGTATAGACTTGTGTTGGCCAAAATGCGGACTACTCCGTCTGGAGGTGGAGCGGTTAATAAGCCCAAATGGAGTTTTTTGATCTGCTAAATTTTGTAGATGCACATATAGCCCCAATATAAGGAAAAAATAATATTAATTTTTTTTAATATGAAAATATAATATAATAAAATAAGTAGGGCTGGATGGGGAGACGGCGCAGAGTACTTTTGAGCTGGAAGTGCCAGACGAACCGTGTTTGCTATCGCCAACTGCATTAGAGACTGCTTTCAGGAGAGGTACCACGTGCTCTAATTCTGGATAGCAATCCTGCAAGAAAAAGAACAGGTGGTGAAAGGAATTCTGGCCCATCGAATGAAATTGATAAGCAGTATTCAAACTTTTTGGACGGGACGAATAAGTTTTTGAAGACAACGGAGCCGTCGCCCACTGAAATTATTACGCAATCTATTGCCAACAAAATTGACCTGGCCGAACTCTCGGTGAACGAGTTAGACGAGATGCACGAGGGAGTATTATACATACTATGTTAATAAAAAACTCCGATTATTTCGAGAAAAATAAACAAATACAACATGAAACTTAACTATTTTTTTTTATTATTGTACGGAAATCTAGTATTACAAATGTATTGGCAACGTTGTTCTCGCTGTGCAAATGCTGGTGCCGAAGCATGATTTGATCTCCCAAAGGGAGATGCAGACTGAAGTTGCGTGGTTTCTTGTCGCCATTGTCCTTCTTGGATAGACTCAAACGTGTCATGGTCTGCGAAATTTGGTGGGCAATATTCAACACATTCTTTACGTAAGTAGTTGTGCAAGGCCACTGTAGCGGAAACAATTTTTATTACATTTTTTTGGGTGGCAATGTATGTCATGCAGTAGAACTCTCCACCGGAAAGACATTATACCAAAAACATTTTCAATTGTTCTCCTGGCCCTCGATAATCGACGAATGAAATATTCCTGCTGATCCGTTAAATTTCGCCCTGGAAACGGTCTCCGGCTCTATTGGCTTTCTTATGCAAACTTTTTGCAACTTTTCATGGACCAAACTAAGCAAAACGTTAAAGCTGCTCACTCCCATCCTAAATGTCTGCTTAAACATTTCATGGTCGGACGACTTAATTAATTTGTAAGTCGTTTCAAAAAAACCATGCTCCCTCCTTTGCATGTAAATTTCACGCACCCAAAAACGTCTTTTCCTTTCTTTTCTTAGAGATTTCAAAATCAAGTAACCGTTACTCGCCATCGCAACTAAATTCAACACTTGCACTCGTTTATTATTATTCATTCTATTTTTCTTTAATTCCCTCTGTATTTAACTACTACGAATCTACGAAGCCGCCATTGTGTCATAGTCGGTTTCGATTTTAACGATTTGACAGTAGCTGGCTTCGGCTCCGAAGCCGGAGCGAGAGCCGAAGCCACCATTGTGTCATCGCCTTAACGGTAGTTTTAAAGGTAGTGATTTAAGTCGAAGCAAATAATTTCCGACGAAATTACAAAATTTGCACAGCATATGTATGATTTTGGTGATTTATTCTCAAGGTACGTTTTCATGAAATTTTTCTACTGTTGCTATTAACTATTCTGGAATATTCTATTGTTCTTGTTTTTGATCGAGTGCGATAATATAAAATATACCATAAATGCCTTCTCAATTAAACAAATAACGGGTGGCAACTAAAAATTGGGAACAATTTTGAAAACATACTGAAATTATATTAGAGCTATATTTTCTACTTGCTATATAAATATAATCTATAACACACTTAATATTTTAGTATAAAATTAATGATTTGCAAAAAACGGGCCATTTTCAGCAACGCATCGCAACTTTCTTGGAATATGCTCGCAAGCTCTTTGTACACCTATCGGGTCCATTTCTTTTATACATTTTCTTATACGCCACTTCAATTGTTTGATGATATAAGCTCTCCGGCCATTCTTGTACACATGGGCGCCGAGAAATCCTCGATGGGGTGGCACTGTGGGAGATTTGTAGGATTTTTCTCTTTAGATACAAATGTTATGTCTTTGAGTTGGAGAAAATTTTGGGTCTTCTTCGCATAATGCGCGGGTGCTTTGTCTGGCCAAAATATGTAATTTCCCTCCTGGTGATATTATTTAAGAAAAGGAACTAACATTTTTCCCAAACATTCCCGCTCATACACTTCCTAGTTTATGGCAAGTCCAGCTGGTTTGAAGTATGGCTCGGAAATACCTTAAGCGGAAACTGCGATATACAACATCACTTTTGCTTCAAATTTCTTCTTAAATTTATATTTTACACTTGGTGGTGCTTTATTACAATTATCCATGTAAAAAATGTCATTCCCCGGCATTTGCGGAGCACTTAGCGTTAGCGGGAAATAACTTTCGTCGTCTAAAACGAAATTAATTTTTTTGTAATTTCTCAGCATCCATCGGCAATTACTTTTGATTACATTTATTTGTATAATGTATACAAGTCTCAAAAATTTTCAGAACAATGGGCACGATCTACGTCCTGATATTCCAAGGAATTTTAAAACTCATTGCCTACTGAGAAATTATGGATTTAACGTAGTCTCAAATTTTAGTTGCCACCCGTTATGCATACAAATATCTTGTTCAGTTCGAACTTAGACAAAAAACTTTTTTATGAAACGTTGTACCTATGTACCTCAAGCTAATTATGACTGTTTATTAGTTTATCTTGGTTGTCTGTCGTCGCTGTTTTATAGTTTATACTTTCTATCGATCTTAAATCGTGTTTCTATCTCCGACTAGTCTCCAGGGAGGATAATTTATTATTATTTTTCATAATCCTCATTATTCCTATTTTATTGTATTATTGTGTTATTGCGAATATGACAGAAGTATGTCCGATAGACTTCAGTGCTCCACTGCCAGAAAAAGTGCAACACTGAAACGGCCCCATCGAAATCGGCAATAATTGTGCTGATCTCAGCTATTTCCGGTGTGCTTTATTTACTTTCGGTTAGCTAAATTCTTACCGAAACCTTCGTTTCGAAACTTTTTAGGTTTGGTTAAACTCGAGGATTACTTTAAGAAATGACTTTATGTGGGTATAAAAAACAAACAAAAAGTTCCCCTTAACAATTTACAGAAATTTTTTTTTCTTAGTATAATGAGAGTTTTAAGTTTAGAAGAAAATAGGATGGAAGTATATTTAATTTGCTATACTTACCTAAGATATTTATGAATTCTGATATCTTCAAACACAGTTCTGTCAGATTTTCAGGGACCAAATAAAGCGAATATTGGAAGGGACAAGATAAAAGACAATTTTTCTCACTAGTACCTACTATTCAAATTCCCGAGGAATTTGAATCAGTTTGATATGTGCCAGTGTCTTGTTCTATCGATTAAAAGACACAGGTCACTTGGAAGCCACTTTTTCCGAATGGGAGATTTAGATTTGAATTTGCTTGATTGCGATTGCATGCATTCTTGAAGACTAGATGTGCTTTTGTGTAAGAAGAAGATTATTGTTGCAAGACTTCTGCAAAAGCGGAAAGCGAAGGGTAATTAAAACACAATTAGCAAAGTAATTTGCATTATATTTTAACCCAACACAATGTGAGAGTCGTTATTTATATGTGTTATATATTTCTTATAACCTAAAAGACCAACCTCAAATCTACCTTCACTTTACATAGTTGAAAAAGGGCTCCTTTCGCTCTTTGTGGGAGCATTTTTTTTTCATACAAACACGATAGCAACTTGAATATGTCATTCGAACAAAAGTTCCAAGGTAGAGCAATTCTAGAACAAATAGAGCAGCTATTAGAGAAATAGGGTGGATCTAGGTCGATGTCCACAGAAAGATAGATTTTTAAGAATCCATGGGGCATTATGGAGCCGGCACACAAATCATAGTACACCCCTCTAACCTACTAGCACTATTCCAGACTTTGAACTGCTTATAAATTTTTGAGGTAAACATTTATCAAATAAACGCAAACACATATTCTTGAATTTGTAATTTTGTTTATAACAGAGACGGATTTGGATATATGCCGCCCGAAGACTGGAAATTTTGCCGCCTTTTTTGTCTTAATTAACTTACAAAATGTGATTAGGTATGTGAATGTGAAAAATGGTAAGAAATTTTAAAAGAAGAATTTGCTTCTGAACAAATTATTATTTTTTTAATAAATATATGTACAATGTACATATTTAATATTCTTAAATAATAAATATAAGCAAAACACTTCTTTAAGCCATAGGCTTTCTGAGTGCCTTTTTTCTGCAATGTCATGAATAACGTCCTCGAAGTCCAGAGATGTTGTGGCGCCAGATTCAATATTCAAAATTACCATTGTGCCCATTCTTTCTTGCTCAACTCTTGAGCAAAATCAAACAAAAAAAAAAGACGTTGATCAAAACGTTAAACATATCTTGACCTTTATGCCCAATGTTTGGTAGAAATGTCAGGAAACGTTCTATCATAGACCATCTAGACCATCGTCATGTTTAATATACCGTACAATCCCTGCTAACTGGTCATTATGCGAAATACCAGAGGTTGAATCTACCACGACTGAAAAATGCTTCGCTTTTTTAATTTCTACTGCAATAGAATTAACAACTGTTTTGGCCATAATATAAATAAATTCTCCATAAATGATCGAAAAAACATAGCTTGTGCTTCCAGATCCTTTCTCGATATAACGAGCGATGTGTTCGTCCAGATAATACAGATACAGATAAATTTTCCCCAAACTTTTTTAGCGTGACAATAATCTTAATGAGAGCACACACTATTTGTTAATTATTTTGGACAGGCAAACTACACTGTAAAAAATGCACAAATTATTGCCACAAAGTTTAGGTATTTTTGTCTAAAATGTAGGGATTCCTTATAATTTAGGCAATATTCCCTAAAATTTAGGGAATATTCCCTACATTTTAGGGAAAAATACCTAAGCTTTGGGCAAATTTTCTTCCAAACGTTTCTCAAGAATTGATATATTCGTATGGTAAGACACCCTTCCTTATCATTAAATTATATGATTCCTCATCATTGTACGTTGATTTAACAGTATGAAAATCACAAGCAGTTAAACTTCTCGCTAATGATTCTAGATTGCATGAATCTGCTAGAGTCGAGAAATCTTAGCCCGATTGTATCTGTCTCGTTAAAAAAAATCGTTTGGAAAGCGATACATACAGTTCTTTATTTACTGGAATTACATTTATATCTCCTTCAACTTTTTCAAGAGCTATGATCTGCCATTTATTTGTTAAGGCAATCATAGCCGAAAATATTGGGGACTCTAATTGCAATATACGGAGGAGTTATTTGGAATGGGTAATGGGGATTACCTATATACAGGGTGTTTCCCCTTAGGAGGTCCATAGAGCGGGAGGTGATAGTACTCACCTAGACGAACCAAAAATTGTATGGCAGGGGGGGGGGCAATATCAACCGTTTAGGAGTTACAGGGTGATTCATAAAAAAACCTAGGTTTTCACAAAACACCCTGTATCTTAAAAACTACAGGGCGTATGGTCACAGTTAAGGGCTCACTGTATGCAGAACTTCCTGTTTTGTGGCTGTTTATTAGCCGTGCTTGTTGGCGGAATTGTGTTTCTGTTTAGTGGCGGCCTATTAGGCACATATGTTTGCGGAGCTTTACTTCAATAGAATGTCCCATCCGATGACAATATCGACAACTAGAGATCTGCGACGGAGAT
Source organism: Dioctria linearis (assembly GCA_963930735.1). Lineage (NCBI taxonomy): Eukaryota > Metazoa > Arthropoda > Insecta > Diptera > Asilidae > Dioctria > Dioctria linearis. The sequence continues at coordinate 48,334 of OZ005741.1, read as the reverse complement.
GTAACTTTAGTAAAATCTGAAAACTATCTACCGCTTCTCAATTTTCATTCTCATTTATTTACGAAAATGAATCATTTTCCATTCTGTTTCGTTGCATGTAATTTGCGCTTTCACATTTCTTTTCTTTATTGGTAACATTTTTAAAGAGAGTTTGATATTTTTGTTATTTTGTTCTCTTTTTTCTTTCCTTCTCTTTCCGTATACATTTTGAATTTGTTGAATGTAAAACTGTCGAAAATCTCTTCCCCTGGTTCCTATCCTACCTACCTAACTCGTTGTTGGTAACAGGCTAACAGATTGGTCCATTTTCACCCATCTTCACAAACGTAAAAAGACAAAGAGTTCCATTCCAAGTTGTCTGTCTTCCATCGCGGTCGGCGTCGGACGCAGTAGGCCTGACTAATCAGTTGACTATGCCTTTGCCCAAATGGTAAATGCATGTGGCAAGATACAATTGCAACTTCGACTTCGACTACGACTGCGACTGAAAATAAATTTTGCTCAAAGTGCAAAGTTGGTGTTGGCTACGGCCAACTTCAGTTCAATGCCAGCGTTACCATGTGTGAAGCTAAAACTTTATTTTGCCAGGTATTTTACCTAGATGAAGTTTTGAAGTTTTTAGCTTTAAATTTGAAGTTTTTGTCTTTAAATACTTGTATTTTGCTGAAAAATACTAATGATCATATTGCGTGTGCATACATATAACAAAAACCTTAAAAACAATCAAACTCTACATACATACATTGGGATTCATGATATCTTGTTTTTCATATACCTATGTATATTAATTATTTTATTTATTAAAGAATGTTTCTCTGTTTCTTATAAAATATGGTGATTTGTGCGTAGTGATATATGTATATACATACATAGCTACATAGATCAATTAATATCATTTTACCTTTTTAAAGTGTCAAAATAAAGATTTTAGGTCATAGTCATCTGGCAACGCTCAATCACAGAAGTCGGGTCGGGCTGGGTCGGGCTGGTTTGTTAAGGCAGATGAAGCTTTAATTTAATTTCAAATTACTCTTCAATCTCAGCGTCGACCGGCGTCGACTTCGAATTAAAAACAAGACGGACGGCGGACGGAGTCGATAGGGATAGATCAGTCGTAATTGTAATTCAGGCCTGAATTGAGTGGCGTCGGTTACTGGTATTCTTTAGTTTTTTTTGTGAAAATGTAGTGAATTACTGCAAATATTTTGCAAACAGTGGTTTTAACCTGTGTTTTGTGCATGGCTTCCGCTGATATACAAGAGATAAACAAATTGTTTTGTGAAGAAATTAATAAATAATAAAATAATTTATAGTGCTAATGAATTTTTTCGCATTATAAAAAGGAAATAATTTTACATGATGCATGTGGCGTCGGTTAACGGTAGTTTCCTTATTTTAAAGGTAGTGATTTAAGTTAAGCAAATATTTTCCGACGAAATTGCAAATTTTGCACAGCATACATATGTATGATTTTGGTGATTTTTTTCTCAAGGTACGTTTTCATGAAATCTTTCTGCTGTTGTTATTAACTATAAAAAAGAAATAATTTTACATGACACATGTGGCGTCGGTTAACGGTAGTTTCCTTATTTTAAAGGTAGTGGTTTGTTGTCGTGGAAATGTAGTGAATTACTGCAAATATTTTGCAAACAGTGGTTTTAACCTGTGTTTTGTGCATGTCTTCCGCTGATATACAAGAGATAAACAAATTTTTTTGTGAAGAAATTAATAAATAATAAAATAATTTATAATGCTAGTGCATTTTTTCGCATTATAAAAAGGAAATAATTTTACATGACACATGTGGCGTCGGTTAACGGTAGTTTCCTTATTTTAAAGGTAATGATTTAAGTTGAAGCAAATAATTTCCGACGAAATTGCAAAATTTGCACAGCATATGTATGATTTTGGTGATTTTTTTCTCAAGGTACGTTTTCATGAAATTTTTCTGCTGTTGTTATTAACTATTCTGGAATATTCTATTGTTCTTGTTTTTGATGGAAAGCGATAGTATAAAAAATACCATAAATCCCTTCTCAATTAAACAAATATGCATACAAAAATCTTGTTCAGCTCGAACTTAGACAAGAAACTTTTGTAATGAAACGTTGTAGGTACCTATGTATCTCAAGCAAATTATAACTGTTTATTAGTTTATCTTGGTTGTCTGTCGTCGCTGTTTTATAGATTATACTTTCTATCGATCTTAAATCGTGTTTCTAAGTCCGACTAGCCTCCAGGGAAGATAATTTATTATTATTTTTTCATAATCCTCATTATTCCTATTTGATTGCAACACCAAGAAGAGGTTTCCCGATTTATTCCATTTTTGATTTTTTTTTTGCTATTACTATGAAAACACCGTGTACCAAACTTCAGCTCTCTATGTCGACGTGCTCTCAGGCACTGTCCAAATATATAGTGGGAAACGAAATTTTTGTATGGCAACCCCACGAAGGAGTTGTCTGATTTGTCTCATTTGATTTTACTTTTTTTTAAAAGTCTGTGTACAACAGCTTTCTAAGTATACGCGTTCTCAAGTTATCGTGCGCACAGACAGATAGACAGACAGACAGACGTACGGACAAACGAACAGACGGACATGAAAGATTAAAATAACTTTTAATATTATGCGTGAGTGTCCAATCCATTTGGTTCTACCATCATTATTTCTGTGCGTTACAAACGGAATGACAAACTTGGTATCCCTATAGATTTCATCTATACGGTATAAAGAGAGGGAAATGCAAAAACAAAGCGCACCTAATTTACATAAATTCATCAGCCGGCCGGCTGGCAGGATGAGTATAAATTAATGAAAATTTGTCTTTTTATGAATGCATTGTACGCAATAAACTTGAACTTTATTAAGAACGAACAAAAATTTTAATTCTGAAAATGTACATCGAAAACTACGATATCAAGTGAAATTTCGCCTGGATTTTTGCATACATATTAAGTCGTATATATTATGAAATTTTAACTAACATTTAGCTTATGCAGATAGATTTAAATGTATTTTTTTTACTTTTAGTGAAACTGGACTGATAATAATTTTGTACTTTCTCTTCTTTTCATTACAGCGAGCTACTGCTTATCAGTTGCAAATTACGTTCAAAGTGAGTACTTTTACTTAAGAATTGTTTTAAATGATTTTCGTAAATTTTTCGAACAAGTGGTAAATTTATTTTAAGTTTATAAAATAGTAATATAATGTCTATTTTATGAAACTAAATATAGGTGTTAATTGACAGCCCTGCAAATTGCAGGCTGCAATCATGGCAGAGCCACGTTGTGCTCTCTTTTTAGTCTAAATTTATTTATATTTTTTCAAAGTCGTTTTTATTTTCACTGAAATAATTTCGTGTGGTAAAAGATTTTTTGGTTGCTGAAAAATATTTGCATAGCAATTAAAAAAGTTGTCAGCTTCTGCGCTTAACCTAATCATATTTTGTAATACATTTTTTTTAAATTCAATCTCAAAAGTGATGGTGTAGCAGCGTGAATCTTACATTTTACTTCGTAAGTGAAAAACTAAAACAAAAACCCGCTGTACTGAAAAATTTTCCTTTCTACACAAAAACAACGAATTTTTTCAATCAGATTATTAGTAAGAAGTACGGAAAGTTTTTCGAAAAACAACGTAAAAAATGAATAAATATTTTTGCAAGAAATAAGAAAAAACCTGTAATTTCTACATTTTTTTAGTTTGGCTTAACATTTTCGTTTTCGCTTTACTATACATATGAACGTCCAAACGGCTTTAAGAGAAAAGGTACATTTATTTGTGCCCGAGATATTGTTTTTTTTAGAAATGAGTCCTGATTCTTTTTTTAATGGAAGTTTACTTGTATCCACAGCTATGAAGTAATTAATTTTGGGTTTTTTTTCAAATAACTCGTTATTTATTATATATATATATAATAATAATATATATATAATTCTGCGTACTGTGTTATAGCAATTATACTATTATTAACAAAGAATAACCACTGAAGTACCTAAAAATCTCAAAACATTTTTTCAAGAAACAGCACAAGTAGACATGCTACCGAGAAGTTAAAAAAATTGGTCAAACAGATAAATTGTTATTTTAATATGAAATTCCGACTTCACATTCAAAAAATATCTTCAGATAACACAATATGTATACAAATACACCTTTCAAGTTCTACTTTGGCCAATTGATTTTTTTCAATTTTTATTTGTGTATATTTATTAACAACTATAATAAAGTATGCCGTTTATCAATACCAGTATTAACAACATTCATTTCCAGTCATTTTGCCTGATAAAAATTCATGGCTTTCGGTATTTTTCAATAAACTGCATAAGTGAACTTCTCGAGTAAACGATGTGTAGCGACTACTGATTTCAAATAAATATTCATCTTCAATTGAGTCGTTAGTTCGCATACAGTATATCGAAAAAAGTGTTATAATTGCGAACGAAAAACATTGTAATTGAAAAATAGTATCAATACAGCTAATAAAATTTATTTCTAAACGTCCTGTGAGAAAACAAAAAAAATCCACAAATTGATGATTTTCCAATTCTTTTTCTCACTTTTTTCCACTTTTCCCCCGTTTATTGAAAAAAGTGTCCACTTTCCATTAAATTGAGCTAATTTTAATTAATTTACTTACTAAATGAGTAAAATTTGGTTCATTTGTAAATGACGCTAAATGTTGCAAATGGTCCTTGATGGCAGTGGCGCACCGTGGAGAAGGACGAACGGGACCGGTCCCCTCCCAGAAAGTCATTTCTTTTTAACATAATTTACAAATTACGTATAAAATGTAATTAAAAGGGTCCCATAAAACAAAATAAAACGTGTTAAGTACTTAAGTGCTCAGCTGGGTGCAGGACGCGATTTTAGAGTCCTATTTTTCCGACTCCTTGGGACTCATATGGTCCCCCAAAGCCAAATCCTGGATGCGTTACTGCTTGATGGACTTCATTTGAGGGGCACACTGCACATTTGACTACATCCAATTAAAAATTAAGTCATTATGGAGACAGACTGTCTAGATATAGATTACATTAATCCTTTAGCAAAGTTAGTTAGTTTTTATTTAAAATATACACAGCAAGAAAACGAAACGGAGTACATGAAATAATAACAAAAAAATTCAACTCTCTTTAAAACTTTTACTAATAAAGACAAAAAATGTTAAAGCGCAGATTTCATGTAACGAAACAGAATGGCAAATGATTTATTTTCGTATTTAAATGAGAGGGGGCGGGGTTTTCTGATTTTACTCGCATAAAATCCTCTCACGCTTTTGTGAAAACCGGTTTTTGCTGAAATATTGTGTGAATTATCCAAAGTTTTTTATGGAAAAGCCAATGTTTGTTGGTGTAATTCCTATTATATTTGAACAGCACTTCCTTCTGTTTACATGCGTTTTTCTCTGAAGATTAAGTGGGAGAAAATCATACTAAATTCTCTGATATTTACGGGAAAAATGAGAATATTATTTGACAGCAATTTTACATCTCTTTTCAACACCAGGCCAAAGCGAAATTTATCTTGCTCTTGAAAAATTGCGGTAGTGTGACCCGATGTACATTATTATGAATAGTTTGAAAGATTTTGAATGTATTCAAGGAGATTTTTCACTCGGGTAATCTTCGGTTCATTCAATTTTTGTTTTTATATTGTTGTCTCAGTCCCACTACAATAATGCATATCCAAGTTCTTTCCCCCCATTCATGCAAAAGACGAAAGTATATGACATTATTTAATTATATATTGAAGCACGAAAAATTTCCAATTTTGTTCGGCTGTTTCTTATTTTATTATTATTGACTCTGACCATATTGGATTTCTTCGAGGTCTTCTTAAAAGTTAGTTGTCAACTACCCTCACAATTCATATTTGTCTCCACCACTGTTCGTTTAGTAGACATATGTTTCGATGTCAGGACGAGGGGACTTGTAAACTATCAGTTCGAGCCAGTTTCCTTGTACTCATTTCTACTCTGTGCCATTGAATCTTTTTCTAGATGTCCTACCTTGCCCTGAATCTTTTCCCCAAAAATTAAAAAATTAAATTGCTCATAGTAAAATATTCCTGAAACCTGCGATTTTCCCAATTTAGCAACTTATTTTGTTTATGCGCATTCCTGATTTATGCCAGAAAGCACTGACTCGATTCGCATTATTTAGCAGTTAATTGTCGAATAACGCACATTCGACGACAAAACCCTTTTATAAAGACTCTTTCCTAAGGACGTGTTTACGCAGACTCTTTCCTAATGACGTCATTACGCATAACAATCAATTTCGCGCAATTTTCCCACAAATAATAAAATATTTCCTTAGAATGTAAAAATAAACAATTTAAGATATTTTGTCCCGCATTACTGCCAAATCGTATAATCATTTAAATTTATTTAAATTACCGTTATATCTAAATTTCAAAAATTCAACGGTTTCCAAAATATCCCGCTATCGGCAAGCATCAATTAATGCAAATTTAAATCCCGCATCATAGTATCCCCCCTCCCCCACAAATAGTGATCGCTGCCACCCGTCCCTAAAAGCATGAAAACGTCCAAATTTTGAAACTTCCAATCTTCCAAAATTCTAGCTGCAACCTTGTCAGCGTTTCAAGTATCGAGCAAATTATATTCGCCTCATCTCGATCGAACACGTTATTTCGAGACTCGGCCGAAATTTTCTCATCACATGACAGGCATTGAACTGTAGCTGAATTCAGTAACTGCTGACTGCAGGCAGGTGCAAGCAGTCGAATTTTTATGGTGTTGCGAATGAGTTGAGGTGGCTGTTGAGTGAAGTGAGTCGATTAAGTTTTTTATTTGTTTTTTAGTCATGAAACGCGAATATCGGTAGACATTTTCTCAGATTTTTACACTGAAAACCCAGCTTTATGTGATTTAAAAGATTTATTTTAATTAATTATCAAAGAATATACGTAACTCCGCCGCGTCCGCCGTCGGGTGTTTAATTTCACTTTCGTGTTAGTGCATTCATCTTGAAGACAAAGGAATATTTATTGATGGAACTTTTCTGTTTTATGAAGTGTGTGGTGTGTTTTTTTTAAGGCCTGACAACTTAAGATGAACATTTCCTTTGCCGGTTCAATTTGAAAACCCCTACAGGTGGATGGACTACTACAGGAGGCATCATGTAACATCATTTTTAATGATGGTGAGTACAAGTTTTCGTTTACTGTTTTTACCTGAAAAAATACATTCGAGATTTTGTTAGCAGGGTAATACCATAGGAACACAATTTGATTTCAATCCATTTTCGTCCTTCTTTTCCTGAATTCTACTAATTTTGCTTTGTCTTACGATGAATGCTGCCCAAGTTAAAAAAAACTTTGAAACGTTTAAAATTTAGTGACTTACATAAATGCAAAAATTCATAACTTTGGTTGTAATTATTACAGAGACATAATTTTTTATTTAATTATTTTCAAAAGAATGGTACAACCAGGGAAAATCACGAATAGAACGCCCGTTAGAAGGAAAAAAAACTTTAGAGTAATCCAAATATCCTTAAATATCTCAAAATGCATCCTTTTTTATTATTTTGTAATGCTCATAATGTTATTAGGTAATTCTTAAATTCTCAATTTTGGGATCTCATTAGGTTAAGAGCAAAGAATTGTACATCAAGAGAGTTCTAGTTATTTTTGAAAAAAAAAACACAAATTTGTAGTGTTATCCTCTATCCCGTGAAATTTTAACACAAAGGAAAAGCATTTTTGGCTTGGCAACATCAGTTAAAACTCGTCCAATATGTAAAAGGTGTAAAATATTGAAGAAACTTCTTTAGTTGTGTTGTGTCTTGTTTAAGTGAATTTGTGGTGTGATTTGAGGGAAAACCACACAGTCATGTGTTAAGGAACGTTTACAATGGCAGAGTAAAGTGGAGTCACCAGATTGCATTTTCTCTCATCATCTTACCTTCGTGAGATTAGGAATTTTTCAAATCTGACGCTACTCTGTGAAATCCACTCTGGTGGGAAGCGTGAAGAACTTTTTTGGAGTTAAATGAATTAAAAGATTTTCTTTGGGTAATTTGCATAAAGTTTAAGAAGGAATTTCTTTCTATATATCAATAAAGAATATTTATTACATTTGACATTTCCGTGTATATAATACGTGTGTCCACAAATACAAGGAATATGACAGAAGTATGTTCGATTGACTTCAGTGCTCCACTGCCAGAAAAAGTGCAACACTGAAACGACCCCATCGAAATCGACAATAATTGTGCTGATCTCAGCTATTTCCGGTGTGCTTTATTTACTTTCGGTTAGCTAAATTCTTATCGAAACTTTTTAGGTTTGGTTAAACTCGAGGATTACTTTAACACATGACTTTATGTGGGTATAAAAAACAAACAAAAAGTTCCTCTTAACAATTTATAGAAGACCATTTGTTTTTAGTATAATGAGAGTTTTAAGTTTAGAAAAAAATAGGATGGAAGTATATTTAATTTGCTATACTTATCTAAGATATTTATGAATTCTGATATCTTCAAACACAGTTCTGTCAGATTTTCAGGCACCAAATAAACGAATATTGAAGGGAACAAGATAAAAGACACTTTCTCACTAGCACTATTCAAATTCCCGAGGAAATTGAATCAGTTTGATATTTGCCAGTGTCTTGTTCTATCGATGAAAAGATATTTGAATTTGATCCTTGGAGCTAAAAACACAACTCTACTCTAGAAATGCTTCGTTTTCTCCTCTCCAATTGCGGAAGATATAAATGTGTTTGATTGTGATTGCATGCATTCTTGAAGACTAGATGTGCTTTTGTGTAAGAAGAAGATTATTCTTGCAAGACTTCTGCAAAAGCAAATAGAGCAGCCCATTCGAATTCGCTATTAGAGAAATAGGGTGGATCTAGGTCGATGTCCACAGAAAGATAGATTTTTAAGAATCCATGAGCCATTAGCCGGCACACAAATTGTAGTACACCCCTCTAACCTACTAGCACTATTCCAGACTTTGAACTGCTTATAAATTTTTGAGCTAAACATTTATCAAATAAACGCAAACACATATTCTTGAATTTGTAATTTTGTTTATAACAGAGACGGATTTGGATATATGCCGCCCGAAGACTGGAAATTTTGCCGCCTTTTTTGTCTTAATTAACTTACAAAATGTGATTAGGTATGTGAATGTGAAAAATGGTAAGAAATTTTAAAAGAAAAATTTGCTTCTGAACAAATTATTATTATTTTTTTAATAAATATATGTACAATGTACATATTTAATATTCTTAAATAATAAATATAAGCAAAACACTTCTTTAAGCCAAAGGTTTTCTGAGTGCCTTTTTTCTGCAAAGTCATGAATAACGTCCAAGTTCAGGGATGTTGTGAGCTCATTCAGTATTCAAAATTACCATTGTGGCCACTCTGTCTTGCTCAACTCTTGATAAAAATCAAACAAGAAAAAACTCCTTTCTGCAGAATATTTTGTTGCTGGTGTAAATAAATATAGTCTGGAAATAAAATCAATATTTGGATATATGGTTTTTAAATTCATATCGTTGAACCACTTATATGACTTGATAAGAGATACATCAGGTAGAACTTTCTCTTTCTTTGACAGGCAATGAGAATAAGAAGAAATGCATTATTTAGTCCTCCTTGTTATCGATACCATTGGGATATAATGATTTGGCCTTTATATAATCAAAAATCATATCTTTCATATAACGGCATTCCTGAAATGAGAATTTCAAATTAAATTCTTCATATTACATTCATCTTTTGCGAACAATCTATAATAACTTGGAATATATAAGTTTGAAATACGTCCCTCCATTCATTCATTTTTGTTTCATTTTCATAAGATGTAGTTTTCGAATCTTTTTATTTTTTTATTTTGGATATTTTATATCCAATTACTTCTGGCCTACTTATATTTTTGGCTTCGTGTTCATATTCCTAAAATCTTTGTCGTGCAGATTCAATTACGGCGATTAAAGAATCATACATTTCAATCACTTGAGGGATATTTACTTGTACTTCTTGAATGGATTTATTTACTGTGTGAACTCTATCCAGTAAAAATCCCCATGAAAGCTATTTCCAAACGTTCCAGTTTATGCTTTAGGGCTCTTGGTTCATTTCTGCTTACAGATTTTTGTGAACTGTCTTTTTCGATTCCAGTCGATGCTCTACTTATGCTCTTACAAGCATTATCATTCTATTCCAACGCATTGTTGATAGTCCATAAAGATAAAAAATTTGAAGCTTCTAAACAACATTGCTTTGTCGCCCACTAAATTAAGGAAATGTGCAGAGCAAGGAACAGAGTACGCTTGGGGAGACATTTCTTTGAACTAGGCTTGTAAACCAGTACATATATGTTAGTTTATTGCCATATTAGTCGCTTTATCGGAGGACTTGCCGCGACTGTTTTTCATATCTATGGTCAAAGATACAAAGAAGTTGATCAAAACGTTAAACATATCTTGACCTTTATGTCCACTGTTTGGTAGAAATGTCAGGAAACGTTCTATCATAGACCATCTAGACTAGACCATCGTCATGTTTAATATACCGTACAATCCCTGCTAACTGGTCATTATGTGAAATACCAGAGGTTGAATCTACCACGACTGAATAGAATTAACAACTGTTTTGGCCATAATATCAAATTCTTCATAAATGATCGAAAAAACATAGCTTGTGCTTCCAGATCCTTTCTCGATATAACGAGTGATGTGTTCGTCCAGATAAAAATACAGATACAGTTAAATTTTCCCCAAACTTTTTTAGCGTGACAATAATCTTAATGAGAGCACACACTATTTGTTAATTATTTTGGACAGGCAAACTACACTGTAAAAAATGCACAAATTATTGCCACAAAGTTTAGGTATTTTTGTCTAAAATGTAGGGATTCCTTATAATTTAGGCAATATTCCCTAAAATTTAGGGAATATATATATATAATTTAGGGGAATATTCCCTACATTTTAGGGAAAAATACCTAAGCTTTGGGCAAATTTTCTTCCAAACGTTCTCAAGAATTGATATATTCGTATGGTAAGACACCCTTCCTTATCATTAAATTATATGATCCTCATCATTGTACGTTGATTTAACAGTAGGTACTCTAATTGCAATATACGGAGCAGTTTTTTGGAATAGGTAATGGGAATAACCTATATATATTAAACAACTGGTCCTTAACTAGAGGAATTTGGATAACGAAAACAAGTTTTCCATCCTGATAATAAACTTTTAACTCTAATAATTTATATGCATTATCATAATCTAAAGCTAAAGGAAAAGTTTTACCATCTTTCAATAATCTTACTTTACTATTTATTTCATCAATAAATTGTTTGGGCGTAATTATAGTTGGATGTTGGTTTTTGCAAATAATATAGCATCTATTATTTGATCGTATTGTTAACTGAATTCGTTTACAAGATAAGTTAATTTGTTTACATGGCTTGTAATCATTATTGATGTTTCCAATTCATTTTCATTATCTATCGTATTTTGCATAAACATATTGAATCTTTCAATATTTTCATATTTTGTATAGCATCGTTATAATATTGGGCATCATCAGCATCGGGAGCACCGAACAGCCAGTTAAATGCATATCCTACGCCATTGAAAATGCGACGTCTAGATCTTCGATGATTGATTAAGTGCGGCAAGGTTTCCTCTTTTTGATATAACTTTGGAATTTGACCAGAAAAAACTCTAAAGTTTATGCACAATAAAATGTGTAAGGCTTTCGTGAATTACCGCGGCACATTGCCAATGATTTATCATATGGATATTTTGATTAAAGAAAGCTTTTTGTTGAAAAAAGATATGTTTGTGTATGTAATAATTGGCTAAAAATCGGAATAAAATTTTACTTGTCCCAAGTATTCGTAATATAAGCCGCTGCCGTTAGTTACAGGTTCGATTTTGAAGTACTCTGCTCTAATCAACGTTTGCTTTTTCAATCAATAGTGGTATTTTAGTTATTATGATTTTTTATAATTTTGTAAGGACCTTTATAGTTTTGGGACAGTTTTCTGGAAAAACCCACCTTATTTTGGTTGTTCTTTAGGTAAACGTTATCACCTAGTTTATAAGAATGAGTATGGGTGTTTCGGTTATGGATGATTTTCGATTTTTGTTTTACAGACAGCAGGTTTTCCTTTGCAATTTGATGAGACCGATTCAGTCTGTATTTCACGTGGTCGCAATAGGATTCATAAGTATATTTGAATGCTGGGGTTGAGATAATTGAAGTAGGTAATATAGATTTATGACCATACAGAAGTTCATATGGGGAGAACTTAGTTGTAGCATGAATATTAGTGTTATAAAAAACATCACAAGAGGAATGTATTTATCCCAGTCAGTTTGCTTGTCACTTATGTAATTTTTAGGTAGTCTTCGAGGGTAGATTGGGAGCGTTCTAATGCTCCATTTCATTGAGGGAGATACGTAGTAGTAAAACAATGCTTGATTTGGAATAGCTTAGTAAGGTTTTTTATTAACTCTGAAGCAAAATTAGAACCTTGATCCGTAGGATTGTGGTATTCCAAACATTGTTATAAATCTGACAAGGCAATCCGCTACTGTTTCAGCTTCCTGGTTTATCGATGGTACCGTGTAAGAGAATTTCGTGGGGTAATCTTGCATATTAAGTACATATTTGATCCCGCTTTTAGATAATGGAAGAGGACCCACTATATCGAGGGCTAGTTTTTTGAAAGGTTGATTACTTGTACTTGTAATTTCCATTGGTGCTTTATAAGTTTTCCGTAATGTCTTGTTTGTCTGACATGATTGACATTGTTTTATATAACTCTTGATATCCCTTCTCATCTTATGTATTTCTGACCAACACGTTTCACCACAGTGACCAGAAACAGGTGAGTCATGATTCTCTTTCACTATAAGAGGAATCTGGTCCTTGGTGGATTGACAACAATATTTTGGTAGTTTGTTATGCTTATCCTTGAATTTCGAAACCCAAATAGTATGATATCTTTACATTTTTGCTAGTTATATTGGTTGAATTTCAACAGGTTTGGCAATTGATACGGATTTCAAATGGTTCTTCTCTAGTTGAATTCGGAGTTTTTGCATAGTACCTACGTATGTACGTGTGATTGTTTATAAATTGAAACTAAACATTTTGGTACTGGTACAAGATTGTTAATTTCAAGAACAATTCAGCCGTAATGAACGGAATGCGACGTTGGACTTTGATTTGAAGAACATGTGTAGACATAAAGGGTAATTTAACTACATTTGAGGAACATTATCAAATTTGTGGAATTTTGCATTTGGATGTGAATTTTAAAATTATTCGTATTAGAAATTTTGACTTTGCTGCTACTTATTTCTTAGCATCTCACTTTGCTTTAAAAAAATGCATCGAGTGTAGAGAGTCTCTTTCGTCTAACTGTTCAATTTATAGCCTCCAACTGCAAAACTGATGAATGAATTTTATTGTCTTTTTCTTTTAACATGATAGTAGCTCATAATTGTAGAGAGCTACAATTTCGCTCTCTAGATCAACTAGAATTTCGTTCACCGACGCCATGTCATAAAGTTATGTTTTTATCGTTGTTGCCATAGTGCTACATTGGTGAATATTATTTCAATATTACATTTTATTCTAACTATTTTCTAATGTTTTTAATTTAAAATAATTTTTTTTTCAATTTTTTTATGTTTTAATTAATTGGGGATTGTGAAGTGTCTTTTCCGGCATTTTAAATTTGTTGAACATGCACCTACTAATAAAAAATTTGTCGTGTCAATCTAGCTCCTTTTATTTATTTTATGCTTTAACCGCAATTCTGATCATACCTAAAAGTTCTTTCTGGAATGATTAGCTTACAACGTAAAATTATTTTTAAAGTCAGCTTATCTATTATGAATTTGGCGATTTATATTTAAGGAGTAAAGAAGCCATACACACGTCGTATGTAAGCACTGCTTCTAATCAAAAGTTTAAAAGGTTCAGTTTTGTTAATTCGGTATTTAATAGTTTTCTTTTTAAAAATACACCAACAATGATAACTTTGTTATGTACGATATGACTAAATGAAGTAAGAGAGAGAATTTTTTATAACTTCTCCGCAAGGATTTATTGAAGTTAAGAATATATTTATTATATAAAAAATAATATATTATGAAATAAATACAATAGTGTTCGATGTTGTTTGTACCCCGGTGATCTGAAATGAACTGACTTGATGCTTGCTTAAATTGTATTAAACCAGCAGAGCATATTCTTCATTACAAAATGAACAAAATACTTCAGCAAATTTAACTTTGGTTCCTGTCCTCCAAATCTTCAATTTTTAGCACTCGTGCACGACTTTTTATGTGCCTCTAATCCTATCATCAGTGCATGATTTTTATACGATGCTTATAAAAAACGATGTACCTCTCTGCACATATGGCTTATCACGGGAAGTCATAAAATAAGATCTTTCTGTTGAATTACCCAATATACAATTGCATCAACATAAACAAACGAAATCGATTAATGCGGCCCACTAAAGTGGCGCGCAAGCAACAAGCAGTGACGAAATATCGATCACTGACTGCGACTTATCATGAGGGCTTCGATGAGGAATTAATTATAACAATTATCGTTATCATAAGATAATTTTAACTTGTATAAATAAGCTAAGGAAATTAAACAAACGGACTTTAATCGCAGAACAATCATCACCTTTTAATCAATTGGAGTTATGCTGTTTAGATACTCTCGGTCATCTTAGGAGTTATGCTTTCTTAGCTACTCCTCCAATTCACTTAGGAGTAGTTCTTAATTAGCTACTCCCCTTCTTCCTTTTGGAGTTATGCTTTATTAGCTACTCCGCATCATCTGCAAGTTCCATCTTATTGCAACATTTATAGCATAATCTGAAAATTGGCTTGATCTGTACAATTAATAAAACATCAACTAATATAATTATTGACAAGCAAAAAAGCGAAAATTGGTCTAAGACCAGTTCTTATGATACCCTAGAAGAATGCCCGTATGAAATTTTGTATGGTCATCCATCTGTGCAAGTTTGATTTTTGAAGGAGTTCTAGAACGGTTCGTCGGACAGAAAAAATGATTATAACCACATTTATAGGATTTCGTATTCTGAAGAAGTTTTTAGTACCTACAATAAAAATGTCTAGGACTGATCATTTTCACAGTATACGTAAAAAATCTAAATTTTTATATGGCAACACCAAGAAGGGGTTTCCCGATTTATTCCATTTTTGAAATTTTATTTGCTATTACTATGAAAACACCGTGTACCAAACTTCAGCTCTCTATCTCGACGTGCTCTCAGGTACTGTCCAAATATATAGTGGAAAACAAAATTTTTGTATGGCAACCCCACGAAGGAGTTGTCCGATTTGTCTCATTTGATTTTACTTTTTTTTAAAAGTCTGTGTACAAAATTTCAGCTTTCTAAGTATACGCGCTCTCGAGTTATCGTGCGCACAGACAGACAGACAGACAGACGTACGGACAAACGAACAGACGGAGATGAAATATTAAAATAACTTTTAATATTATGCGTGGGTGTCCAATCCATTTGGTTCTACCATCATTATTTCTGTGCGTTACAAACGGAATGACAAACTTGGTATACCCTATAGATTTCATCTATACGGTATAAAGAGAGGGAAATGCGAAAACATAACTCACCTAATTTACATAAATTTATCAGCCGGCCGGCTTGCGGGATGAGAATAAATTAATGAAAATTTGTCTTTTTATGAATGCATTGTACGCGATAAACTTGAACTTTATTCCTATGTGCAAAAATACTAATTTTACAGGAGAGAAAAAAAAACTTAAATTTTACAGAGGAAACCTCTTCGTTTTCAGCATTTTACGACGTTCGAGTACCTTTATTACATCGGCGAAATTTTCATGAGACCCGTTTCTTTGAGATTTTCCAACGATATTAAAAATGAAAATCGAGAGTTTGCCCATTAGCAGATTTTGCAGATTCAACGACGATAAAATCATTTCAAATTTCTCAATTATCAGTACTGAATCCAATAGAGCATCAGTTTCTGATTGTTCCTTTGCCAAACATTTTGTCATTTATTTACCATAGATTTCGAACAATTTTGGAGGCCATAGTCAGATTCTTGATCACTCTGAGTGCAGTCTGTCTAACACTATAGATAACAATTCAATTATCCAGTTAAATAATAATGTCATCGTTTTATATGAAGCATAGAAATATTTGATTTATTCATCCAAATATGTACCAACCAAAGTCTATATCATTAAAGGTTTTAGGTCACTAAAAATCAAATTTAGTTTTCGTGAGGCATTTCGTATAATGGGAGGTAACATTCAATTTGTAACATTGGGACACTTTAGCTATGGAAATTTATGTGATAAATCACATAAACACTCACTATTTTCGTTTTTTTACTAATTGGTAACTTGTGGTGCTGCTGTTGTAATTTTAATTGAATTAAAAATTTTCCATGTAATATAACACTTAGCATGGCAGAAGACGATCCTTGAATTTTTAGTTAATTACACTATCGGCGTTTTGCGTTTCTCTCGGAAACCGGTGAGTTCTTTTGGAAAATATTTTATGTTTATGATCCCTGAATTCTTCAGCTTCGTTTGAGCCATCTCCCGTCAAAATCCTTTGCAAAAACTGTTAGCTAAATTTTTAAAATGTAGGTAGGTATGTACGTATAGGTAGCCTTACAATATATTTTGTAAAATTTTTTTATTGTCACGAAGCGGTACGATGCAGGATGCTTTTGACGCAGAACCTTCAAACTAAAATATATCTGAAGAAATTTTTGGATTTTTTTGGATCTGCCGATAATCTGTAAATGAATGGCCCTCTTAGGTAGCACTAAAAACTTACGGAGGTTATAATATTTCACGACAGTCTTATACATACCTATGTATATGCTTTAACTCTGCGTAACCAGACGCGTTCAAATAGTCGACCTATTGCAGGTCACATTGAAATCCTCAGAGATAAAGATTTGGAGCTTGACACAGCTTCTGACCAGAAACCAAGATAAGACAAGAAGTGGGATGATTATCTGGATAAATATTCAAAGCAAGGATGTACAGAATTGCTTTTTCCAGTTATTAATCTACATAAATCATATATGTATATATACTAAGTTCCAAGTTAGACATATTGGGAACGATAATTTTAGTACCTACATGCGAAGTCTTTTCTTACAGCCAGCCATGCGTATTCATTCGCGCAATGGAGATGTGTTATCAATGCTACTTACTTGCTCCCGTCATTATAATTTCGAATTTTGAGGGTTTTCCGAGCTGGCCCGGATGAAAACTTATCAATCAGTGGCGACATGTTATAACTTCGCATCGAAAGCGATCATCGAAGAGAAGATTTCGATCTGGCGGTATGTTATAAGATTTTCGTTCGACAGGCGATTTTGCTTGTTTCGAAATTATTTCCGAATTTTTTTCCGTAGCACAAATGACATTTATAGATTCTTTTTCTAGTTGTTGATAAATTTTAATAATAATAAAATTGGAATTTATGAATTTTTCAGGCGCAGTGGCTTTATTTGTGGAGGATAACAAAAATGACAAAGAAATTATTAATTACCGGGACAAAAGAAAATTTTTAAGGCAGCGTTATTATGTTATGGATATACCTAACAAAATGTATTGCCTTATTAATTTTTGGATTCAAGAAATATTCTTACAAGTTTTATAGCTTCAGTTTGAAGAATCTATATAATTAATATATAACATCATTTATATTGAATAAATTAAAAAAAAATTAACATTTAAACCTAATTTCTTTAATTTTACATACATTTTTTAATCTTCGCTTGTACTATCACTCTCAGCAAAACTCAGTGATATTCTATCGCATTTATCGCCTGTCGAAAGTGTTACAACATACCGACTATCGATAAATTGTCGAACGTCGAATCTTTCGAAGTTATAACATCTTGCCCCAGGCCAGAGCTCGCATCGAGAAGCGTTTCCGCGCGGTAGTTAGGAAAAGTCATCTTTAACGAAGAAATTCTGCCAGTATCCACTATTATAGTTGTTTATTGTTTGCATCAGTAGGCACAAGGAATATTGTCAATCACAAAGAGCGCGTAATGCCTCAAGTCATAGCGTAATAGCCTTGGTGTGTGACAAGGTTTCTTTTGAGAATATTTACTGTACATTGTATGTCTGAAAGGAAGAGCTCTAGAGCTACATTTAAGCTAAGTTGCATGAACAAAATTTTCACAAGAACCATTACCTACCGCCATTTCTCAAAATTTTATAGCTGCGTAGACTAGACCAGTCCTTCTGAAACTTTTTTATATTGCGGCCCCCTAAATCTGATGAAAAAATTCAGTCCTCTCCAAAAAATGATACAAATAAAATAACCATTAATTTTTTTAAGCAATATTTTTATTAGAAATAATGCTTTTAAATCAAGCTTTCCAAACAATATAAACTTCAAAATTATTTCAAAAATAATATTACATAAAACTAAATTTAAACAAAATAATCTCAAATTTGTTACCAAAATAAGAATTTAATGGAAGGGATGTGATTGCAAAATTTTACATAAATAATCAATATCCGGTGAAATTTCAGAAACACAAATTCGAAGGTTTTGCGATATGTTGTTGCAAAAGGCATTAAATTTAGCAATGTTTCTTTTGCGATAAACGAATATTCTTGCTGTTGCCTTATGCAAAATTCTGTTAGACTCTTTCATTAAATTCTAATTGAATAGAATTATCGGAGGTAATATCAATCAATCCTTCTTGAGTCATCCAAATAATATGATCATATTTCAATGTTTTAGCAAATGGCATTCTTACCCAGTCGTACTTTCGATCGTCGTTTATATTTGGGAAATATTTAGCAAGAAATCGTTTAGATTTGTCAATATGATTTAGTATTATTTTTTAATTGCATTTGATATTAATATTACATTGGCGCTTAAAAACTCATTTAGACAAGAGAACTTTTCCATATTTCCTTCGTTAATAGAGTTTGACATTGATCATTGTTGGAAAGCAATAAGTTTTGTATTCAAAACTAAAATTTTGGTATCTTTACCCTGTAAGGAAAGATTTAATTCATTTGCTTTATCAAAAAAAATCTGCTAAATATAATGTAAGACACATCCACTTTTCATGACAAAGTGCGAAGCAACATCTGGTTTTCTGTCTTAAAGAAAGGGTTGAAGCTCATCTTTAAGCTCTACAAATGCCCTGTATTTGTGTGTGTTTTATTCCGCCATTCTTGGTAGTTCTCGCTGTAAAATTCATGCTTATTTCGTTGAGAATTTTGGTTTGCTTTGAGCTGGTCGCATTGACGCAGATAAAACTGTGAAATAACCAAGGGGCGCGAAACAGATCTTACAACTTTTTGCCACTGAAATTTTTCTCCAAATTATTAACTAATAGTAGTGTTAATGTGCGAGAAATGGTTATATGATATTTATTCATTTTCATCTCCTTTAGTTATTACCTCGTTGGTTGAAACAATTGATTATTTCCTAAAAATCTCTTAAAATTTAATAACCGGCCAAGTGCGAGTCGGACTCGCGCACGAAGGGCTCCGTACCATCGTACAAAATTTAACACTATGTACTTTTTATTTAATTTTTCAAATGAGAGTACGCGTCATTAGAAAAAATAATGCTGTCATTTGAAAAAAATAATAATAATGCTGTCATTTAAAAGAAATGCCTACTTATGATAATAATAACGAATGAGAATAAAACGAGGAAAAAAAACGCCGAAAAAATCACGTTTCTTGTATGGGGCCCCCCTTTAATTTTAATTTAATTTAATTTTTATTATTTGTTGTTATAGCGGCAATAGAAATACATAGTCTGTGAAAATTTCAACTGTCTTCCTATTACGGTTCATGAGAAACAACCTGGTGACGGAAGGACGGACAGCAATGGCTTAGTAATAAGGTTCTCGTTGTTACCCTTTGGGTACGGAACCCTAAAAATGAGCTTCTGTCTTGCTAAGTAACTAAGCATACTGCAAAATAAAAAAAATAAAAAAATAACGGGTTTGAAAAGTAAATAAATTTAGAAATATGTACATACTTTTTCATAGAATTTTTTTTTATTTTTTAAAAAGTTTTTAAAATTTTTAAATAGTAAATAAAAATAGAAATACTTAAATATTTCGCGCCCCCTTGTAAGAGCTTCACGCCTCTCAGTTTGAGAAATACTGGACTAGACCTTACAATGAGTTATTTATAGTGCAATATTATTTGCAGTGTGCGGAAAATAAAATAAAAATTTTAGGATAAATCTATACTAGAAACTTGAATAAAAAAAACCAGCTGTGAAGTGATTTTCTTCTCTATATCACAATTTTCATCCATGAAATGTGTGCACTCAAATAGTAGGAGTGGCTGGGAGAGATTATGACGTAGGCCTCTGAGCAGACTCCGCAGTGTCGCAGACGACTGTAATTCAAATAGACCAGAAAAACTACATCAAAGGTACCAGATTTTTTTTTTCAAAATATGCACTCAATTTCTACTCTATTCGTAATATGTTCTTGAAAAAATGAAAAAAATTAAGAAAATCGTTTCTAATTGAAATTCACCGCGCTCAATTAAGAAACAGTTTTGATAAGCTCTCCAAAAGCAAGTGTACCAGTTAAGTGCGCAAGCGCACCAAGGTAAGTTACTATGTATTATGTAGGAGTTTAATAATAAAAGAACATATCCGTTACTTACTATACATTTATTGATATCATCGCTTAACTCTACTTATCAGCTAATGTACCGAACTCTGAAGCTGAGACTGAACTGATCAGTACCATCATCCTGATATGCCAGATGTACTCGACTTCATCTTTTATTTTTTTTTTTTTATAAGAATTTAAATTTGCTTATCAATTCATAAATTCCTACTCTAATAACAATGTTCTCATACTTTAAAATTTGAGTTCCTGTTAAACTTTCTGACCTTGTTGTTGGTTTTATGTATCTAACTTTAGCTAAAGCATCGTCTTTCTTTTGAAATCTATTATTCTTATCAAAACCAAGTAATTCATCTTCTGCACTAACAAATTCATCTGACTCATCCTCTGAGCTTCCTAACACTCTCTTTTCCTCCTGATTTTTTCCTACTTTATTATCCTTTTTATTTTTATTTGTATTGTTTTCTCCATTTATAGCTTTCGTAAATGGACTTAAATGTAGTTCTTTTAATCCTTTCTTTAATTGATTCTTGTGAACTTTTCTTTTTACTCCGTTTACGATTACATCATATACATTTTTTGATAATCTTTTTATTACTTTTCCTGGTATCCATTTTACATGTGTCTTAAAATTATTTTGGTAAAATATTTTTTCACCATCTTTAAATTCATTTCTCTTACTTTTGACATTTAGATTTGTTTCTACACAGGTTTTGGTAGACTGAAACGGTTCTTGCTGTCGTAAATTTTTATAGATTTTTTTTAACTTTAATCATATCTAGAAGTGTTTTTGGTTTATATTTAAAGATTATCTCTGATGGGGGCTTATCAGTTGTTGTTGTGGGAGTATTCCTATATCTTAGAAGGAAGCTATTTATTTTATAATTAAATTGTCTTTTATTACCTCTTGTTTCTATCAAAAACGTTTTAAATGCTTGCTTGACCGTTTTTACTGCTCCCTTAGCGAAACCGTTTGATTGCAGATTATACGGAGGGCTTTTAAATACTTCAATATTATTATCATGGCAAAACTCAATAAATTCATTCGAATAAAAGGGAGGACCATTATCTGAAACAATTTTGGTAGGAATACCCCATATTGAAAACCAGCTTCTTAACCTTTCAATAACTTTTTGTGCACTAGTGCCATTCATTTCTGAAATTTCTAACCACTTAGAATAACTGTCTACCATCAATAAGAACTCAGATCCTTCGAAATGGAAAAAGTTCATAGAATATGAATATGGGATCCAATTAGACCATGTTTTGGTTCTAGAAACCTGCTGCACTTGAGTACAGCTGCTACATGATTTCACAAACTTTTCAGTAACCCTAATAATTCCCTAAAGTGAGTGGCAACAATTTGTGCCACACAGGTTAGGCATTTGTCGATAAAATTAGGGAAAGCTCCACCTTAGGAAACTAAGATTAGCTTTTTATCCCTAAAATGTAGGTAGGTTTTTCTCCCTCGAATGTAGGGAATTTTGGTTTCCCCTCCTAAAATTTATGGAATAGTCCCTAAAATGTAGGGAATTTTCTTCTCCCTACATTTTAGGGAATATTCTTTAAAATGTAGGGAACATTCCCTCAAATATAGGGAATTTTGAATTGTTGTTTTGTCCCCCCCCCCTAAAATGTAGGGACTATTCCCTAAAATGTAGGGAATAGGTGATAGCACCGCACCACTCTACACCATAACGAAGGTGATAGAGACCAAGAAAAAAGCATAAGAATGAGCTAAATAGCTCATTTTTTATGGCCCATACTACTAAGTAGTAAAGCTTATATTGGTGCACTGGGCACGCTCAAACAAAATATTGAAAAACAATATGTATATGACTTGTTTTCAAGAACAATGTGTGAATTATATAAACGAAAATAGAGTTTAACATATCGGGAATTTTTCGTTCTTTACGAGGTTTTCTGGCGCCAGATACCTAAATTCATTGAATGTACCATTAATTTGGAGAAATTAAACTGATTTTCCCTTTCTATCAGAAAAAATTATACATTTATTTTTAGGGAAAAACGTGTCTTAAATTTAGAGAATAGTCCTAATATTTTTTACATCTGGATAACTTTTTGATTCTAACGATTCTTATATGAGAATCATGCAATAATTGCAAGAAACTGATATTTTAGATCCTGTGGGACCACTAACCTGCTTCCATAATAAATACATCTGTTTTCGCAATTAAAGATATCTTGTCTTTTTATATAATACCTTAAATCGAAATCATCTATTTGCTTAGTTCAATTAATTAACGCATGTATCACTAGATCTAATAACTTATCCTTTTGAGTTTCTATTTTTTAATTTTCATGTTTAAGTGACTGACATAACCCTGACGATGTAGAACAAAAGTTAGTTGTATACTCTGCTACCTCTGTGGTTTCAGCAAGTGGTAATCTAGATAAAGCATCTGCCTGACTTACTCCAGAGCCCTTTTTGGACCTGATTTCATAATTACACATGGACAATTGTACTAGCCATCTTTGCAATCTGGTTTCTGCCACTGACAAATTACCTTTTTTTTTCATTAAAAATTTCGCGAAGGGGTTGATGATCAGCATAGATTACGAACTTCCGTCCATACTTATAAATATTCTTTGACCTTGAATATTATCGCCAATGCTTCCCTGTGAGTTTGGAAGTATTTTTTCTCTGTTTCACTTAATGTACTGGAAGCGAATAGTACTGATTTCTCTACACCATCAACCATATGAGCTAAAACAGCCCCCACGCCATATGGACTCCCATCACATGTTACTACAATTTCTTTAGAGGGTTAGAGGGATCAAAATGCTCCAAAAGATTATTATTTACAGCTCTTTGGAAAACTTTATCTTTTCATCCCCCAAATGAACTTCGCATTGTTCTTTAATAATTGATATAATATTCTTAATTCTCAAGCTAATTTGGAATAAATCGATTATAAAAATTGAGAATGCGAAAAAACTTTTTAATTGGCTGACATTTTTGGGGCTAGGCGCATCTAATATTGCCTTAATTTTCTTTTGGATTGTTTGAATGCCTACTTCACTTATTACATGCCCTAAATAAGAAACTTTATCTTCGAGAAAACTAGATTTATCGAAATTTACGCGAATATAATGATTATCTAATCTTCTTACTACTTCTTCTAAGTTGAAGTCACATTCTTTTTGAGTTACACTACCAATCAATAAATCATCTAAGTAACAGCCTATACTCTCTTCACACTTTTGTGAATTTCACTCATAACCCGTTGGAATTCCGCAGGAGCTACTGCGTCACCAAATGGTAACCTAGTATAAGTAAAAAGACCCTTGTGTGTATGTACTGTTAATAAGTGTTGGGAACTTTCACCCACTGCCAATTGTTGGTAAGCTCTCGCTAGATCTAACACACAAAATAGGGGAAATCTGATTCTCAATTGACTTATTAATTGTTACTTTACTGTTTATACACAACCGCAAATCTCCATTTTTCGTTGGAACAAGTACTACTGGCGATGCCCAATCGCTGTATTTAACAGGCACGAGTATACTTCGATTTACAAGTCTATCAATTTCAATTTCAACTTTTTCTCTTACCTCATGGAATAGTATATAGTATACAAAATATAGGGGTAGCGCCCTCTTTTAATCGTAAATTAACCTCTTAACATTTAATAGGTTTTTGTAAATTTGTTGAAAGCACCTGAGGAAATTCACATATATAACGCTGAAAGTTATTGAGTTTGTTGACATTTTGACTCGAAATTAAAAATATATCCTCCATGCGGAAAAAATTGATCTAACCATGAACGGCCTAAGAGCGGTACAAATAGTTCATTCGTCTTTATCATAATTAGCTCTAAAGAATGCACAATGCCTAATTTCTGTAAACTCTTACCTGAACATACCTGAATATAAGCTTTTCCCACAACATCAATTTCCTCACCAGTTATCACTTTCAATGTTTTGCACAATGGTTGAATATTTATCGAGTTGAACTTTTCCTTGAATAATTTTAATCCTCTAACGGATAAGCAGCACCACTGTCAATCTCCATATATAATAAGTGATTATTGATCTTTACTGCTATTTTTACAGATTTTTCACTAAAATTAGAAAAATTATTTAAATAGCCTAATGAGTGATTACTTTTACAATTACTTTCCTTTGTGTATTTAACTAATTTTGTATTGTAGACAATATCTCTTAATATGTCCTGGTTTCCAGCATCGATGACATATTATTTCCTCTTTAGATGTACTTCCGTTTTGTGTAGCGTTTCTTCTTTTCGATTGACTTCTCTGCCGGTATTGTGATATGCTATTGTCCGAATTCCTCTTATTTCTACTGTATGAAATGTTGTTTGTTGCCTCCGGCCGCAATATTCTCATCTGGCTTTGAGTTAGCTCCATGCTTTTTACAACTTCACAAAACGTATCTAAATGGAGCTCTGTCTCATTTAATAATTTATGCTTTCATTAAACAATCCGCACACTAGCTTGTCTCGTAAAGCATCTTTCAAAAATCTATCGAGCTTTGCACGTTTTCGACAAAGTTTTAATTTCTACTATATAATCAGAAATTAATTCGTGTGATTTCTGATTTCGTTTGTAGAATCGAAATCTTTCAGCAATTACATTAATACTTAAGTAAAGTATTTTTTAAATATGGCCATGAGATCTTTGAATGGTTTAGTGTCTGGTTTTCGGGTGCCGTTAGAGATTTTAGAATTTTATACGATTACGGCCCGATTAATGTAATTAAATATGAAACTTTTATTGTGTCTTCTCTTACATTGTTAATTAATAACAAATGTTCTAATCTTTCTTTATACTAGCCAAAGTCCTCGTTTGGAGGGAAGTATTCAATTGTTCCTATGAAACTCATTGCACTTTTTTTGTCACTTAATAATTGAGCAATTTAACAAAATATTTATTTCTTGTTTTTTTCACGAGTTCTATTTGCAATTTACATTCGATTTTAATGCCAATTACAGACCCGTTATATTTACTATACATTTATTGACATAATCGCTTAGCTCTACTTATCAGCTAATGTTCCGAACTCGGAGGCTGACTCTGAACTGATCTGTACTGATCATGCTGATATGCCAGAGACAATAGTTCATGTGTATTTCAGTGTGTACGGCATTAGCTATGCTAATACATATCACTGTGAAGATCAAAATTGTGCAAAAACCTGCACTAAGTGCCCTTGCTGTTTGTAATAACCAAACTCAAGAAATTATAATCTATTCGATACTCTTGATTTCAGAATTAAAAGTTTTTCGTTTGATCCGCCGTAAGGTAGGGGAAATAATTTTAATTATTGGACCACAAATTACTCAGCGAACTGGCACAACGCGTTCGAATGTGCATAATATCCATAGTCGTGGGAAACGGTATCTGGTACCGACTATTCCTTCTTCAATGCATATGTATGCATGATGCAAGAATTGCGTAGATGTCCACTTTTTCAGAATTTGAAAATGAGTTTCGACCTTTTCCTTATTCAGTACCTACTACTTAGGGATACTGCATATTATTTAAAAGACTGGTTAATTACACTTATTTAAAGAGCTCAACTCCAGATAGTGATTGGTTTTACCAAGCATATATATAATGGAAAATAACATTGGAGTTACAAGGAAAAATTTCCATGCCTTAAAAATTTACGTGTTATACCTCGTGAGGCAATAAATATAATTAAATGCTGCTTGTTTTAACTTAATTCAAGGAAAGATCAGACTGTAATTTTGAATTACTTTCTACCACAGAGGTCGAAAGATTGCCATGATGAGGATTTGGATAATTTTAGATGGAATTATATTGAATTCTTTTCTTAATTATGTGATCGAAATGAATTTAATGATTTTCGTCTTCTATTTCAGCTTGCTTCTTCAGCGACTTCTCCTTAATCCCAGAACGCGTGCCTTTTTTATGACCTCAAGTAACAGATTGTAAACTTCAAGCTGCAATTATTATTTTTTTTAGAGAAAGCATTCCAATATCCTCACACCTTTCCGTCCTCATTTTTTATTGGTAGTCTAATAAAAAGGAGCAAGACATTCCAAAAATAAAATTAAAAATAAAATGCTGTTATATTACCTTGTTTCTTTTCAATTCTTTTGATTTTCTTCAACTTTTACTTTTCAATCAATCCTTTCGCTTGTCTTCTGATCTATTCTTTCGGATATTAAATCCACAAATTTGTGAGAAAAACACTTTCAGTTTATAAACAACACTTCTATAAATTTGTGACAAACAATGTTGTTTATCTTCAATTTTCTTGCTTCTTTCTCACAAATTTATGAAATAGTTATAGTCCAGGAACTTTAGGCACAAAATAGGCTCATCTTGGGAAAAATTCCAACCAAGCTTAAAATTGGTATACACTTACCTTACAGCTCTCCAAATAAGGTGTAAAAAGGCCCCGGCCGGCATTCGGTTGTCCGCATAACTTTTGACAACCCAAAAAATGAGCAAAAAAATGACGTTTTTTTCGGTTTTTTGCGAATATCTTTGTTCCTGTTGGTCTAACGGCTATAAGGCATATACATATAAGTAAAAGAAAGAGCGGGAAATTCTCTACAAAAAAGGTGGAATAAATTTCATTCATAACACTAACAGTTCTCTCGTAATCTGGCATTGAAACTCTAATATCAATTTTGTATTGATATTTAATTGCATGTAATGGTCGACCATTTAACAGACAGCAAACGGAGTCAATTATGTGATCTTTTTTGATTCGCCTGCAAGCCTGATGGTGACATATTTGGGGTCTGTCCCCGAATAGATGTTTGCGAATGAGTTTTGTAGCGTCGGATAATCGAGGCTAGGATCGCTCTTCTAGTTTTTTTTAATCCTTCCTGGGCCAGTTACCTGGGTCCAGGAGAGCTTAGTAATTGTTTGCGGCGAACTTACGTCCATGTTATACAATCATAGTGGCTAAGAAATATTTGCAAATCTAAAAAATGCAAAAACCAAAAGAGAATTCAAATTGACCGGAGAAAACAGAAAACTAAGGATCAGTATTGAATCAAATTAATTAGGTTTACCTCAAAAAGGAAAATTAAGTAAAATCTACCAAACAAAAAAGGTAAAAAGCAGAAAATTCAACTCAAACAGAAAAGGAAAAACTGCTGAAAAGAAAATTCATAGAAAATAAAAACAAAATATATTCAGCTAAGTAAGTTTCATCCAAATCGGAAATGTTGGTAGAACAGGGGCTAAACGAAAATCTCGTTACCGTTTTTACGTCTTCAAATGAAGTATTTTTATGTTGTAAAAGTGCCCTCTTCTTTTTTGACTTTGTTCATGGCTTTCCGGGGGGCATTTTCTCCTTCGAAACAATAAAAAAACAAATTTTTCGGAATTTTCCTGAAAAACGTAAATTATGAAAATTTCCTGAAATTTTTTCCGTTTTTTCCGTTTTTTTCCTAACTAATTAAGTTGTGGAGCACCCTGTGTCAGCACAGCGTGAATGTGGTAAGTGAATTGGCTAATAATTGGAACCAGATTGGTCCGTTGGCGTAAATACAGTGTGCCTCTGCTACAAGAATGATACCTTTCAGCAGTTTAGTTGGTGCCACCTATTGGCAGATAGGATCAGAAAAGACTTCGACTTTTGCTCATAATATTTTCTCTTGTTGTGATTCGTAAAAATGGATTTGTAAAAAACAGGTTTATAACACAGTTTTAAGCCTTCCTAGTCAAAACGATCTCGGCTATATGATCTGAGGTAAACATTTAAAGGTGGGAATTAAGGGCGGCAAAAATCCCACAACAACACTGCAGCCAAAACACTTGGCAACCACAGCTAGGTGGTTGAGGCATCGACATTAATTAGACTATATCGATACTCTTCAGACTAAGGACTGAAGGAATTTTCGAAAAGGATCCACGTTTTCCCGACAAAATGGGAGAAGACGATCCTTGAATTTTTAGTTAATTATACTATAGCCTATTTGCGTCTCTTTCGGAAACCATGAGGTCCTTGTGGAAAATATTTTATATTTATGATCCTTGAATCCTTCCGCTTCTTTTAAGCCATATTTTGTCAAAATCAATTAATTTTTTTTATCAAATTTGATTAAGTCTGTATGTAGGTATCTGTCATGTCATATCCTTTTGAAAAAAATTTTTTTTTGTTACTGAATTAAACGGATTAGGATACTTTAGACGCAGGACCTTCAGACTAAAATATATCTGAAGGAATTTTCGAAAAGGATCCACGTTTTCCCGACAAAATGGGAGAAGACGATCCTTGAATTTTTAGTTAATTATACTATAGCCTATTTGCGTCTCTTTCGGAAACCATGAGGTCCTTGTGGAAAATATTTTATATTTATGATCCTTGAATCCTTCCGCTTCTTTTAAGCCATATTTTGTCAAAATCAATTAATTTTTTTTATCAAATTTGATTAAGTCTGTATGTAGGTATCTGTCATGTCATATCCTTTTGAAAAAAATTTTTTTTTGTTACTGAATTAAACGGATTAGGATACTTTAGACGCAGGACCTTCAGACTAAAATATATCTGAAGGAATTTTCGAAAAGGATCCACGTTTTCCCGACAAAATGGGAGAAGACGATCCTTGAATTTTTAGTTAATTATACTATAGCCTATTTGCGTCTCTTTCGGAAACCATGAGGTCCTTGTGGAAAATATTTTATATTTATGATCCTTGAATCCTTCCGCTTCTTTTAAGCCATATTTTGTCAAAATCAATTAATTTTTTTTATCAAATTTGATTAAGTCTGTATGTAGGTATCTGTCATGTCATATCCTTTTGAAAAAAATTTTTTTTTGTTACTGAATTAAACGGATTAGGATACTTTAGACGCAGGACCTTCAGACTAAAATATATCTGAAGGAATTTTCGAAAAGGATCCACGTTTTCCCGACAAAATGGGAGAAGACGATCCTTGAATTTTTAGTTAATTATACTATAGCCTATTTGCGTCTCTTTCGGAAACCATGAGGTCCTTGTGGAAAATATTTTATATTTATGATCCTTGAATCCTTCCGCTTCTTTTAAGCCATATTTTGTCAAAATCAATTAATTTTTTTTATCAAATTTGATTAAGTCTGTATGTAGGTATCTGTCATGTCATATCCTTTTGAAAAAAATTTTTTTTTGTTACTGAATTAAACGGATTAGGATACTTTAGACGCAGGACCTTCAGACTAAAATATATCTGAAGGAATTTTCGAAAAGGATCCACGTTTTCCCGACAAAATGGGAGAAGACGATCCTTGAATTTTTAGTTAATTATACTATAGCCTATTTGCGTCTCTTTCGGAAACCATGAGGTCCTTGTGGAAAATATTTTATATTTATGATCCTTGAATCCTTCCGCTTCTTTTAAGCCATATTTTGTCAAAATCAATTAATTTTTTTTATCAAATTTGATTAAGTCTGTATGTAGGTATCTGTCATGTCATATCCTTTTGAAAAAAATTTTTTTTTGTTACTGAATTAAACGGATTAGGATACTTTAGACGCAGGACCTTCAGACTAAAATATATCTGAAGGAATTTTCGAAAAGGATCCACGTTTTCCCGACAAAATGGGAGAAGACGATCCTTGAATTTTTAGTTAATTATACTATAGCCTATTTGCGTCTCTTTCGGAAACCATGAGGTCCTTGTGGAAAATATTTTATATTTATGATCCTTGAATCCTTCCGCTTCTTTTAAGCCATATTTTGTCAAAATCAATTAATTTTTTTTATCAAATTTGATTAAGTCTGTATGTAGGTATCTGTCATGTCATATCCTTTTGAAAAAAATTTTTTTTTGTTACTGAATTAAACGGATTAGGATACTTTAGACGCAGGACCTTCAGACTAAAATATATCTGAAGGAATTTTCGAAAAGGATCCACGTTTTCCCGACAAAATGGGAGAAGACGATCCTTGAATTTTTAGTTAATTATACTATAGCCTATTTGCGTCTCTTTCGGAAACCATGAGGTCCTTGTGGAAAATATTTTATATTTATGATCCTTGAATCCTTCCGCTTCTTTTAAGCCATATTTTGTCAAAATCAATTAATTTTTTTTATCAAATTTGATTAAGTCTGTATGTAGGTATCTGTCATGTCATATCCTTTTGAAAAAAATTTTTTTTTGTTACTGAATTAAACGGATTAGGATACTTTAGACGCAGGACCTTCAGACTAAAATATATCTGAAGGAATTTTCGAAAAGGATCCACGTTTTCCCGACAAAATGGGAGAAGACGATCCTTGAATTTTTAGTTAATTATACTATAGCCTATTTGCGTCTCTTTCGGAAACCATGAGGTCCTTGTGGAAAATATTTTATATTTATGATCCTTGAATCCTTCCGCTTCTTTTAAGCCATATTTTGTCAAAATCAATTAATTTTTTTTATCAAATTTGATTAAGTCTGTATGTAGGTATCTGTCATGTCATATCCTTTTGAAAAAAATTTTTTTTTGTTACTGAATTAAACGGATTAGGATACTTTAGACGCAGGACCTTCAGACTAAAATATATCTGAAGGAATTTTCGAAAAGGATCCACGTTTTCCCGACAAAATGGGAGAAGACGATCCTTGAATTTTTAGTTAATTATACTATAGCCTATTTGCGTCTCTTTCGGAAACCATGAGGTCCTTGTGGAAAATATTTTATATTTATGATCCTTGAATCCTTCCGCTTCTTTTAAGCCATATTTTGTCAAAATCAATTAATTTTTTTTATCAAATTTGATTAAGTCTGTATGTAGGTATCTGTCATGTCATATCCTTTTGAAAAAAATTTTTTTTTGTTACTGAATTAAACGGATTAGGATACTTTAGACGCAGGACCTTCAGACTAAAATATATCTGAAGGAATTTTCGAAAAGGATCCACGTTTTCCCGACAAAATGGGAGAAGACGATCCTTGAATTTTTAGTTAATTATACTATAGCCTATTTGCGTCTCTTTCGGAAACCATGAGGTCCTTGTGGAAAATATTTTATATTTATGATCCTTGAATCCTTCCGCTTCTTTTAAGCCATATTTTGTCAAAATCAATTAATTTTTTTTATCAAATTTGATTAAGTCTGTATGTAGGTATCTGTCATGTCATATCCTTTTGAAAAAAATTTTTTTTTGTTACTGAATTAAACGGATTAGGATACTTTAGACGCAGGACCTTCAGACTAAAATATATCTGAAGGAATTTTCGAAAAGGATCCACGTTTTCCCGACAAAATGGGAGAAGACGATCCTTGAATTTTTAGTTAATTATACTATAGCCTATTTGCGTCTCTTTCGGAAACCATGAGGTCCTTGTGGAAAATATTTTATATTTATGATCCTTGAATCCTTCCGCTTCTTTTAAGCCATATTTTGTCAAAATCAATTAATTTTTTTTATCAAATTTGATTAAGTCTGTATGTAGGTATCTGTCATGTCATATCCTTTTGAAAAAAATTTTTTTTTGTTACTGAATTAAACGGATTAGGATACTTTAGACGCAGGACCTTCAGACTAAAATATATCTGAAGGAATTTTCGAAAAGGATCCACGTTTTCCCGACAAAATGGGAGAAGACGATCCTTGAATTTTTAGTTAATTATACTATAGCCTATTTGCGTCTCTTTCGGAAACCATGAGGTCCTTGTGGAAAATATTTTATATTTATGATCCTTGAATCCTTCCGCTTCTTTTAAGCCATATTTTGTCAAAATCAATTAATTTTTTTTATCAAATTTGATTAAGTCTGTATGTAGGTATCTGTCATGTCATATCCTTTTGAAAAAAATTTTTTTTTGTTACTGAATTAAACGGATTAGGATACTTTAGACGCAGGACCTTCAGACTAAAATATATCTGAAGGAATTTTCGAAAAGGATCCACGTTTTCCCGACAAAATGGGAGAAGACGATCCTTGAATTTTTAGTTAATTATACTATAGCCTATTTGCGTCTCTTTCGGAAACCATGAGGTCCTTGTGGAAAATATTTTATATTTATGATCCTTGAATCCTTCCGCTTCTTTTAAGCCATATTTTGTCAAAATCAATTAATTTTTTTTATCAAATTTGATTAAGTCTGTATGTAGGTATCTGTCATGTCATATCCTTTTGAAAAAAATTTTTTTTTGTTACTGAATTAAACGGATTAGGATACTTTAGACGCAGGACCTTCAGACTAAAATATATCTGAAGGAATTTTCGAAAAGGATCCACGTTTTCCCGACAAAATGGGAGAAGACGATCCTTGAATTTTTAGTTAATTATACTATAGCCTATTTGCGTCTCTTTCGGAAACCATGAGGTCCTTGTGGAAAATATTTTATATTTATGATCCTTGAATCCTTCCGCTTCTTTTAAGCCATATTTTGTCAAAATCAATTAATTTTTTTTATCAAATTTGATTAAGTCTGTATGTAGGTATCTGTCATGTCATATCCTTTTGAAAAAAATTTTTTTTTGTTACTGAATTAAACGGATTAGGATACTTTAGACGCAGGACCTTCAGACTAAAATATATCTGAAGGAATTTTCGAAAAGGATCCACGTTTTCCCGACAAAATGGGAGAAGACGATCCTTGAATTTTTAGTTAATTATACTATAGCCTATTTGCGTCTCTTTCGGAAACCATGAGGTCCTTGTGGAAAATATTTTATATTTATGATCCTTGAATCCTTCCGCTTCTTTTAAGCCATATTTTGTCAAAATCAATTAATTTTTTTTATCAAATTTGATTAAGTCTGTATGTAGGTATCTGTCATGTCATATCCTTTTGAAAAAAATTTTTTTTTGTTACTGAATTAAACGGATTAGGATACTTTAGACGCAGGACCTTCAGACTAAAATATATCTGAAGGAATTTTCGAAAAGGATCCACGTTTTCCCGACAAAATGGGAGAAGACGATCCTTGAATTTTTAGTTAATTATACTATAGCCTATTTGCGTCTCTTTCGGAAACCATGAGGTCCTTGTGGAAAATATTTTATATTTATGATCCTTGAATCCTTCCGCTTCTTTTAAGCCATATTTTGTCAAAATCAATTAATTTTTTTTATCAAATTTGATTAAGTCTGTATGTAGGTATCTGTCATGTCATATCCTTTTGAAAAAAATTTTTTTTTGTTACTGAATTAAACGGATTAGGATACTTTAGACGCAGGACCTTCAGACTAAAATATATCTGAAGGAATTTTCGAAAAGGATCCACGTTTTCCCGACAAAATGGGAGAAGACGATCCTTGAATTTTTAGTTAATTATACTATAGCCTATTTGCGTCTCTTTCGGAAACCATGAGGTCCTTGTGGAAAATATTTTATATTTATGATCCTTGAATCCTTCCGCTTCTTTTAAGCCATATTTTGTCAAAATCAATTAATTTTTTTTATCAAATTTGATTAAGTCTGTATGTAGGTATCTGTCATGTCATATCCTTTTGAAAAAAATTTTTTTTTGTTACTGAATTAAACGGATTAGGATACTTTAGACGCAGGACCTTCAGACTAAAATATATCTGAAGGAATTTTCGAAAAGGATCCACGTTTTCCCGACAAAATGGGAGAAGACGATCCTTGAATTTTTAGTTAATTATACTATAGCCTATTTGCGTCTCTTTCGGAAACCATGAGGTCCTTGTGGAAAATATTTTATATTTATGATCCTTGAATCCTTCCGCTTCTTTTAAGCCATATTTTGTCAAAATCAATTAATTTTTTTTATCAAATTTGATTAAGTCTGTATGTAGGTATCTGTCATGTCATATCCTTTTGAAAAAAATTTTTTTTTGTTACTGAATTAAACGGATTAGGATACTTTAGACGCAGGACCTTCAGACTAAAATATATCTGAAGGAATTTTCGAAAAGGATCCACGTTTTCCCGACAAAATGGGAGAAGACGATCCTTGAATTTTTAGTTAATTATACTATAGCCTATTTGCGTCTCTTTCGGAAACCATGAGGTCCTTGTGGAAAATATTTTATATTTATGATCCTTGAATCCTTCCGCTTCTTTTAAGCCATATTTTGTCAAAATCAATTAATTTTTTTTATCAAATTTGATTAAGTCTGTATGTAGGTATCTGTCATGTCATATCCTTTTGAAAAAAATTTTTTTTTGTTACTGAATTAAACGGATTAGGATACTTTAGACGCAGGACCTTCAGACTAAAATATATCTGAAGGAATTTTCGAAAAGGATCCACGTTTTCCCGACAAAATGGGAGAAGACGATCCTTGAATTTTTAGTTAATTATACTATAGCCTATTTGCGTCTCTTTCGGAAACCATGAGGTCCTTGTGGAAAATATTTTATATTTATGATCCTTGAATCCTTCCGCTTCTTTTAAGCCATATTTTGTCAAAATCAATTAATTTTTTTTATCAAATTTGATTAAGTCTGTATGTAGGTATCTGTCATGTCATATCCTTTTGAAAAAAATTTTTTTTTGTTACTGAATTAAACGGATTAGGATACTTTAGACGCAGGACCTTCAGACTAAAATATATCTGAAGGAATTTTCGAAAAGGATCCACGTTTTCCCGACAAAATGGGAGAAGACGATCCTTGAATTTTTAGTTAATTATACTATAGCCTATTTGCGTCTCTTTCGGAAACCATGAGGTCCTTGTGGAAAATATTTTATATTTATGATCCTTGAATCCTTCCGCTTCTTTTAAGCCATATTTTGTCAAAATCAATTAATTTTTTTTATCAAATTTGATTAAGTCTGTATGTAGGTATCTGTCATGTCATATCCTTTTGAAAAAAATTTTTTTTTGTTACTGAATTAAACGGATTAGGATACTTTAGACGCAGGACCTTCAGACTAAAATATATCTGAAGGAATTTTCGAAAAGGATCCACGTTTTCCCGACAAAATGGGAGAAGACGATCCTTGAATTTTTAGTTAATTATACTATAGCCTATTTGCGTCTCTTTCGGAAACCATGAGGTCCTTGTGGAAAATATTTTATATTTATGATCCTTGAATCCTTCCGCTTCTTTTAAGCCATATTTTGTCAAAATCAATTAATTTTTTTTATCAAATTTGATTAAGTCTGTATGTAGGTATCTGTCATGTCATATCCTTTTGAAAAAAATTTTTTTTTGTTACTGAATTAAACGGATTAGGATACTTTAGACGCAGGACCTTCAGACTAAAATATATCTGAAGGAATTTTCGAAAAGGATCCACGTTTTCCCGACAAAATGGGAGAAGACGATCCTTGAATTTTTAGTTAATTATACTATAGCCTATTTGCGTCTCTTTCGGAAACCATGAGGTCCTTGTGGAAAATATTTTATATTTATGATCCTTGAATCCTTCCGCTTCTTTTAAGCCATATTTTGTCAAAATCAATTAATTTTTTTTATCAAATTTGATTAAGTCTGTATGTAGGTATCTGTCATGTCATATCCTTTTGAAAAAAATTTTTTTTTGTTACTGAATTAAACGGATTAGGATACTTTAGACGCAGGACCTTCAGACTAAAATATATCTGAAGGAATTTTCGAAAAGGATCCACGTTTTCCCGACAAAATGGGAGAAGACGATCCTTGAATTTTTAGTTAATTATACTATAGCCTATTTGCGTCTCTTTCGGAAACCATGAGGTCCTTGTGGAAAATATTTTATATTTATGATCCTTGAATCCTTCCGCTTCTTTTAAGCCATATTTTGTCAAAATCAATTAATTTTTTTTATCAAATTTGATTAAGTCTGTATGTAGGTATCTGTCATGTCATATCCTTTTGAAAAAAATTTTTTTTTGTTACTGAATTAAACGGATTAGGATACTTTAGACGCAGGACCTTCAGACTAAAATATATCTGAAGGAATTTTCGAAAAGGATCCACGTTTTCCCGACAAAATGGGAGAAGACGATCCTTGAATTTTTAGTTAATTATACTATAGCCTATTTGCGTCTCTTTCGGAAACCATGAGGTCCTTGTGGAAAATATTTTATATTTATGATCCTTGAATCCTTCCGCTTCTTTTAAGCCATATTTTGTCAAAATCAATTAATTTTTTTTATCAAATTTGATTAAGTCTGTATGTAGGTATCTGTCATGTCATATCCTTTTGAAAAAAATTTTTTTTTGTTACTGAATTAAACGGATTAGGATACTTTAGACGCAGGACCTTCAGACTAAAATATATCTGAAGGAATTTTCGAAAAGGATCCACGTTTTCCCGACAAAATGGGAGAAGACGATCCTTGAATTTTTAGTTAATTATACTATAGCCTATTTGCGTCTCTTTCGGAAACCATGAGGTCCTTGTGGAAAATATTTTATATTTATGATCCTTGAATCCTTCCGCTTCTTTTAAGCCATATTTTGTCAAAATCAATTAATTTTTTTTATCAAATTTGATTAAGTCTGTATGTAGGTATCTGTCATGTCATATCCTTTTGAAAAAAATTTTTTTTTGTTACTGAATTAAACGGATTAGGATACTTTAGACGCAGGACCTTCAGACTAAAATATATCTGAAGGAATTTTCGAAAAGGATCCACGTTTTCCCGACAAAATGGGAGAAGACGATCCTTGAATTTTTAGTTAATTATACTATAGCCTATTTGCGTCTCTTTCGGAAACCATGAGGTCCTTGTGGAAAATATTTTATATTTATGATCCTTGAATCCTTCCGCTTCTTTTAAGCCATATTTTGTCAAAATCAATTAATTTTTTTTATCAAATTTGATTAAGTCTGTATGTAGGTATCTGTCATGTCATATCCTTTTGAAAAAAATTTTTTTTTGTTACTGAATTAAACGGATTAGGATACTTTAGACGCAGGACCTTCAGACTAAAATATATCTGAAGGAATTTTCGAAAAGGATCCACGTTTTCCCGACAAAATGGGAGAAGACGATCCTTGAATTTTTAGTTAATTATACTATAGCCTATTTGCGTCTCTTTCGGAAACCATGAGGTCCTTGTGGAAAATATTTTATATTTATGATCCTTGAATCCTTCCGCTTCTTTTAAGCCATATTTTGTCAAAATCAATTAATTTTTTTTATCAAATTTGATTAAGTCTGTATGTAGGTATCTGTCATGTCATATCCTTTTGAAAAAAATTTTTTTTTGTTACTGAATTAAACGGATTAGGATACTTTAGACGCAGGACCTTCAGACTAAAATATATCTGAAGGAATTTTCGAAAAGGATCCACGTTTTCCCGACAAAATGGGAGAAGACGATCCTTGAATTTTTAGTTAATTATACTATAGCCTATTTGCGTCTCTTTCGGAAACCATGAGGTCCTTGTGGAAAATATTTTATATTTATGATCCTTGAATCCTTCCGCTTCTTTTAAGCCATATTTTGTCAAAATCAATTAATTTTTTTTATCAAATTTGATTAAGTCTGTATGTAGGTATCTGTCATGTCATATCCTTTTGAAAAAAATTTTTTTTTGTTACTGAATTAAACGGATTAGGATACTTTAGACGCAGGACCTTCAGACTAAAATATATCTGAAGGAATTTTCGAAAAGGATCCACGTTTTCCCGACAAAATGGGAGAAGACGATCCTTGAATTTTTAGTTAATTATACTATAGCCTATTTGCGTCTCTTTCGGAAACCATGAGGTCCTTGTGGAAAATATTTTATATTTATGATCCTTGAATCCTTCCGCTTCTTTTAAGCCATATTTTGTCAAAATCAATTAATTTTTTTTATCAAATTTGATTAAGTCTGTATGTAGGTATCTGTCATGTCATATCCTTTTGAAAAAAATTTTTTTTTGTTACTGAATTAAACGGATTAGGATACTTTAGACGCAGGACCTTCAGACTAAAATATATCTGAAGGAATTTTCGAAAAGGATCCACGTTTTCCCGACAAAATGGGAGAAGACGATCCTTGAATTTTTAGTTAATTATACTATAGCCTATTTGCGTCTCTTTCGGAAACCATGAGGTCCTTGTGGAAAATATTTTATATTTATGATCCTTGAATCCTTCCGCTTCTTTTAAGCCATATTTTGTCAAAATCAATTAATTTTTTTTATCAAATTTGATTAAGTCTGTATGTAGGTATCTGTCATGTCATATCCTTTTGAAAAAAATTTTTTTTTGTTACTGAATTAAACGGATTAGGATACTTTAGACGCAGGACCTTCAGACTAAAATATATCTGAAGGAATTTTCGAAAAGGATCCACGTTTTCCCGACAAAATGGGAGAAGACGATCCTTGAATTTTTAGTTAATTATACTATAGCCTATTTGCGTCTCTTTCGGAAACCATGAGGTCCTTGTGGAAAATATTTTATATTTATGATCCTTGAATCCTTCCGCTTCTTTTAAGCCATATTTTGTCAAAATCAATTAATTTTTTTTATCAAATTTGATTAAGTCTGTATGTAGGTATCTGTCATGTCATATCCTTTTGAAAAAAATTTTTTTTTGTTACTGAATTAAACGGATTAGGATACTTTAGACGCAGGACCTTCAGACTAAAATATATCTGAAGGAATTTTCGAAAAGGATCCACGTTTTCCCGACAAAATGGGAGAAGACGATCCTTGAATTTTTAGTTAATTATACTATAGCCTATTTGCGTCTCTTTCGGAAACCATGAGGTCCTTGTGGAAAATATTTTATATTTATGATCCTTGAATCCTTCCGCTTCTTTTAAGCCATATTTTGTCAAAATCAATTAATTTTTTTTATCAAATTTGATTAAGTCTGTATGTAGGTATCTGTCATGTCATATCCTTTTGAAAAAAATTTTTTTTTGTTACTGAATTAAACGGATTAGGATACTTTAGACGCAGGACCTTCAGACTAAAATATATCTGAAGGAATTTTCGAAAAGGATCCACGTTTTCCCGACAAAATGGGAGAAGACGATCCTTGAATTTTTAGTTAATTATACTATAGCCTATTTGCGTCTCTTTCGGAAACCATGAGGTCCTTGTGGAAAATATTTTATATTTATGATCCTTGAATCCTTCCGCTTCTTTTAAGCCATATTTTGTCAAAATCAATTAATTTTTTTTATCAAATTTGATTAAGTCTGTATGTAGGTATCTGTCATGTCATATCCTTTTGAAAAAAATTTTTTTTTGTTACTGAATTAAACGGATTAGGATACTTTAGACGCAGGACCTTCAGACTAAAATATATCTGAAGGAATTTTCGAAAAGGATCCACGTTTTCCCGACAAAATGGGAGAAGACGATCCTTGAATTTTTAGTTAATTATACTATAGCCTATTTGCGTCTCTTTCGGAAACCATGAGGTCCTTGTGGAAAATATTTTATATTTATGATCCTTGAATCCTTCCGCTTCTTTTAAGCCATATTTTGTCAAAATCAATTAATTTTTTTTATCAAATTTGATTAAGTCTGTATGTAGGTATCTGTCATGTCATATCCTTTTGAAAAAAATTTTTTTTTGTTACTGAATTAAACGGATTAGGATACTTTAGACGCAGGACCTTCAGACTAAAATATATCTGAAGGAATTTTCGAAAAGGATCCACGTTTTCCCGACAAAATGGGAGAAGACGATCCTTGAATTTTTAGTTAATTATACTATAGCCTATTTGCGTCTCTTTCGGAAACCATGAGGTCCTTGTGGAAAATATTTTATATTTATGATCCTTGAATCCTTCCGCTTCTTTTAAGCCATATTTTGTCAAAATCAATTAATTTTTTTTATCAAATTTGATTAAGTCTGTATGTAGGTATCTGTCATGTCATATCCTTTTGAAAAAAATTTTTTTTTGTTACTGAATTAAACGGATTAGGATACTTTAGACGCAGGACCTTCAGACTAAAATATATCTGAAGGAATTTTCGAAAAGGATCCACGTTTTCCCGACAAAATGGGAGAAGACGATCCTTGAATTTTTAGTTAATTATACTATAGCCTATTTGCGTCTCTTTCGGAAACCATGAGGTCCTTGTGGAAAATATTTTATATTTATGATCCTTGAATCCTTCCGCTTCTTTTAAGCCATATTTTGTCAAAATCAATTAATTTTTTTTATCAAATTTGATTAAGTCTGTATGTAGGTATCTGTCATGTCATATCCTTTTGAAAAAAATTTTTTTTTGTTACTGAATTAAACGGATTAGGATACTTTAGACGCAGGACCTTCAGACTAAAATATATCTGAAGGAATTTTCGAAAAGGATCCACGTTTTCCCGACAAAATGGGAGAAGACGATCCTTGAATTTTTAGTTAATTATACTATAGCCTATTTGCGTCTCTTTCGGAAACCATGAGGTCCTTGTGGAAAATATTTTATATTTATGATCCTTGAATCCTTCCGCTTCTTT
The DNA here is from genome assembly GCA_963930735.1 of Dioctria linearis. NCBI lineage: Eukaryota > Metazoa > Arthropoda > Insecta > Diptera > Asilidae > Dioctria > Dioctria linearis. The sequence goes on along the minus strand of OZ005741.1, from coordinate 7,358 downwards.
TAAGCCATATTTTGTCAAAATCAATTAATTTTTTTTATCAAATTTGATTAAGTCTGTATGTAGGTATCTGTCATGTCATATCCTTTTGAAAAAAATTTTTTTTTGTTACTGAATTAAACGGATTAGGATACTTTAGACGCAGGACCTTCAGACTAAAATATATCTGAAGGAATTTTCGAAAAGGATCCACGTTTTCCCGACAAAATGGGAGAAGACGATCCTTGAATTTTTAGTTAATTATACTATAGCCTATTTGCGTCTCTTTCGGAAACCATGAGGTCCTTGTGGAAAATATTTTATATTTATGATCCTTGAATCCTTCCGCTTCTTTTAAGCCATATTTTGTCAAAATCAATTAATTTTTTTTATCAAATTTGATTAAGTCTGTATGTAGGTATCTGTCATGTCATATCCTTTTGAAAAAAATTTTTTTTTGTTACTGAATTAAACGGATTAGGATACTTTAGACGCAGGACCTTCAGACTAAAATATATCTGAAGGAATTTTCGAAAAGGATCCACGTTTTCCCGACAAAATGGGAGAAGACGATCCTTGAATTTTTAGTTAATTATACTATAGCCTATTTGCGTCTCTTTCGGAAACCATGAGGTCCTTGTGGAAAATATTTTATATTTATGATCCTTGAATCCTTCCGCTTCTTTTAAGCCATATTTTGTCAAAATCAATTAATTTTTTTTATCAAATTTGATTAAGTCTGTATGTAGGTATCTGTCATGTCATATCCTTTTGAAAAAAATTTTTTTTTGTTACTGAATTAAACGGATTAGGATACTTTAGACGCAGGACCTTCAGACTAAAATATATCTGAAGGAATTTTCGAAAAGGATCCACGTTTTCCCGACAAAATGGGAGAAGACGATCCTTGAATTTTTAGTTAATTATACTATAGCCTATTTGCGTCTCTTTCGGAAACCATGAGGTCCTTGTGGAAAATATTTTATATTTATGATCCTTGAATCCTTCCGCTTCTTTTAAGCCATATTTTGTCAAAATCAATTAATTTTTTTTATCAAATTTGATTAAGTCTGTATGTAGGTATCTGTCATGTCATATCCTTTTGAAAAAAATTTTTTTTTGTTACTGAATTAAACGGATTAGGATACTTTAGACGCAGGACCTTCAGACTAAAATATATCTGAAGGAATTTTCGAAAAGGATCCACGTTTTCCCGACAAAATGGGAGAAGACGATCCTTGAATTTTTAGTTAATTATACTATAGCCTATTTGCGTCTCTTTCGGAAACCATGAGGTCCTTGTGGAAAATATTTTATATTTATGATCCTTGAATCCTTCCGCTTCTTTTAAGCCATATTTTGTCAAAATCAATTAATTTTTTTTATCAAATTTGATTAAGTCTGTATGTAGGTATCTGTCATGTCATATCCTTTTGAAAAAAATTTTTTTTTGTTACTGAATTAAACGGATTAGGATACTTTAGACGCAGGACCTTCAGACTAAAATATATCTGAAGGAATTTTCGAAAAGGATCCACGTTTTCCCGACAAAATGGGAGAAGACGATCCTTGAATTTTTAGTTAATTATACTATAGCCTATTTGCGTCTCTTTCGGAAACCATGAGGTCCTTGTGGAAAATATTTTATATTTATGATCCTTGAATCCTTCCGCTTCTTTTAAGCCATATTTTGTCAAAATCAATTAATTTTTTTTATCAAATTTGATTAAGTCTGTATGTAGGTATCTGTCATGTCATATCCTTTTGAAAAAAATTTTTTTTTGTTACTGAATTAAACGGATTAGGATACTTTAGACGCAGGACCTTCAGACTAAAATATATCTGAAGGAATTTTCGAAAAGGATCCACGTTTTCCCGACAAAATGGGAGAAGACGATCCTTGAATTTTTAGTTAATTATACTATAGCCTATTTGCGTCTCTTTCGGAAACCATGAGGTCCTTGTGGAAAATATTTTATATTTATGATCCTTGAATCCTTCCGCTTCTTTTAAGCCATATTTTGTCAAAATCAATTAATTTTTTTTATCAAATTTGATTAAGTCTGTATGTAGGTATCTGTCATGTCATATCCTTTTGAAAAAAATTTTTTTTTGTTACTGAATTAAACGGATTAGGATACTTTAGACGCAGGACCTTCAGACTAAAATATATCTGAAGGAATTTTCGAAAAGGATCCACGTTTTCCCGACAAAATGGGAGAAGACGATCCTTGAATTTTTAGTTAATTATACTATAGCCTATTTGCGTCTCTTTCGGAAACCATGAGGTCCTTGTGGAAAATATTTTATATTTATGATCCTTGAATCCTTCCGCTTCTTTTAAGCCATATTTTGTCAAAATCAATTAATTTTTTTTATCAAATTTGATTAAGTCTGTATGTAGGTATCTGTCATGTCATATCCTTTTGAAAAAAATTTTTTTTTGTTACTGAATTAAACGGATTAGGATACTTTAGACGCAGGACCTTCAGACTAAAATATATCTGAAGGAATTTTCGAAAAGGATCCACGTTTTCCCGACAAAATGGGAGAAGACGATCCTTGAATTTTTAGTTAATTATACTATAGCCTATTTGCGTCTCTTTCGGAAACCATGAGGTCCTTGTGGAAAATATTTTATATTTATGATCCTTGAATCCTTCCGCTTCTTTTAAGCCATATTTTGTCAAAATCAATTAATTTTTTTTATCAAATTTGATTAAGTCTGTATGTAGGTATCTGTCATGTCATATCCTTTTGAAAAAAATTTTTTTTTGTTACTGAATTAAACGGATTAGGATACTTTAGACGCAGGACCTTCAGACTAAAATATATCTGAAGGAATTTTCGAAAAGGATCCACGTTTTCCCGACAAAATGGGAGAAGACGATCCTTGAATTTTTAGTTAATTATACTATAGCCTATTTGCGTCTCTTTCGGAAACCATGAGGTCCTTGTGGAAAATATTTTATATTTATGATCCTTGAATCCTTCCGCTTCTTTTAAGCCATATTTTGTCAAAATCAATTAATTTTTTTTATCAAATTTGATTAAGTCTGTATGTAGGTATCTGTCATGTCATATCCTTTTGAAAAAAATTTTTTTTTGTTACTGAATTAAACGGATTAGGATACTTTAGACGCAGGACCTTCAGACTAAAATATATCTGAAGGAATTTTCGAAAAGGATCCACGTTTTCCCGACAAAATGGGAGAAGACGATCCTTGAATTTTTAGTTAATTATACTATAGCCTATTTGCGTCTCTTTCGGAAACCATGAGGTCCTTGTGGAAAATATTTTATATTTATGATCCTTGAATCCTTCCGCTTCTTTTAAGCCATATTTTGTCAAAATCAATTAATTTTTTTTATCAAATTTGATTAAGTCTGTATGTAGGTATCTGTCATGTCATATCCTTTTGAAAAAAATTTTTTTTTGTTACTGAATTAAACGGATTAGGATACTTTAGACGCAGGACCTTCAGACTAAAATATATCTGAAGGAATTTTCGAAAAGGATCCACGTTTTCCCGACAAAATGGGAGAAGACGATCCTTGAATTTTTAGTTAATTATACTATAGCCTATTTGCGTCTCTTTCGGAAACCATGAGGTCCTTGTGGAAAATATTTTATATTTATGATCCTTGAATCCTTCCGCTTCTTTTAAGCCATATTTTGTCAAAATCAATTAATTTTTTTTATCAAATTTGATTAAGTCTGTATGTAGGTATCTGTCATGTCATATCCTTTTGAAAAAAATTTTTTTTTGTTACTGAATTAAACGGATTAGGATACTTTAGACGCAGGACCTTCAGACTAAAATATATCTGAAGGAATTTTCGAAAAGGATCCACGTTTTCCCGACAAAATGGGAGAAGACGATCCTTGAATTTTTAGTTAATTATACTATAGCCTATTTGCGTCTCTTTCGGAAACCATGAGGTCCTTGTGGAAAATATTTTATATTTATGATCCTTGAATCCTTCCGCTTCTTTTAAGCCATATTTTGTCAAAATCAATTAATTTTTTTTATCAAATTTGATTAAGTCTGTATGTAGGTATCTGTCATGTCATATCCTTTTGAAAAAAATTTTTTTTTGTTACTGAATTAAACGGATTAGGATACTTTAGACGCAGGACCTTCAGACTAAAATATATCTGAAGGAATTTTCGAAAAGGATCCACGTTTTCCCGACAAAATGGGAGAAGACGATCCTTGAATTTTTAGTTAATTATACTATAGCCTATTTGCGTCTCTTTCGGAAACCATGAGGTCCTTGTGGAAAATATTTTATATTTATGATCCTTGAATCCTTCCGCTTCTTTTAAGCCATATTTTGTCAAAATCAATTAATTTTTTTTATCAAATTTGATTAAGTCTGTATGTAGGTATCTGTCATGTCATATCCTTTTGAAAAAAATTTTTTTTTGTTACTGAATTAAACGGATTAGGATACTTTAGACGCAGGACCTTCAGACTAAAATATATCTGAAGGAATTTTCGAAAAGGATCCACGTTTTCCCGACAAAATGGGAGAAGACGATCCTTGAATTTTTAGTTAATTATACTATAGCCTATTTGCGTCTCTTTCGGAAACCATGAGGTCCTTGTGGAAAATATTTTATATTTATGATCCTTGAATCCTTCCGCTTCTTTTAAGCCATATTTTGTCAAAATCAATTAATTTTTTTTATCAAATTTGATTAAGTCTGTATGTAGGTATCTGTCATGTCATATCCTTTTGAAAAAAATTTTTTTTTGTTACTGAATTAAACGGATTAGGATACTTTAGACGCAGGACCTTCAGACTAAAATATATCTGAAGGAATTTTCGAAAAGGATCCACGTTTTCCCGACAAAATGGGAGAAGACGATCCTTGAATTTTTAGTTAATTATACTATAGCCTATTTGCGTCTCTTTCGGAAACCATGAGGTCCTTGTGGAAAATATTTTATATTTATGATCCTTGAATCCTTCCGCTTCTTTTAAGCCATATTTTGTCAAAATCAATTAATTTTTTTTATCAAATTTGATTAAGTCTGTATGTAGGTATCTGTCATGTCATATCCTTTTGAAAAAAATTTTTTTTTGTTACTGAATTAAACGGATTAGGATACTTTAGACGCAGGACCTTCAGACTAAAATATATCTGAAGGAATTTTCGAAAAGGATCCACGTTTTCCCGACAAAATGGGAGAAGACGATCCTTGAATTTTTAGTTAATTATACTATAGCCTATTTGCGTCTCTTTCGGAAACCATGAGGTCCTTGTGGAAAATATTTTATATTTATGATCCTTGAATCCTTCCGCTTCTTTTAAGCCATATTTTGTCAAAATCAATTAATTTTTTTTATCAAATTTGATTAAGTCTGTATGTAGGTATCTGTCATGTCATATCCTTTTGAAAAAAATTTTTTTTTGTTACTGAATTAAACGGATTAGGATACTTTAGACGCAGGACCTTCAGACTAAAATATATCTGAAGGAATTTTCGAAAAGGATCCACGTTTTCCCGACAAAATGGGAGAAGACGATCCTTGAATTTTTAGTTAATTATACTATAGCCTATTTGCGTCTCTTTCGGAAACCATGAGGTCCTTGTGGAAAATATTTTATATTTATGATCCTTGAATCCTTCCGCTTCTTTTAAGCCATATTTTGTCAAAATCAATTAATTTTTTTTATCAAATTTGATTAAGTCTGTATGTAGGTATCTGTCATGTCATATCCTTTTGAAAAAAATTTTTTTTTGTTACTGAATTAAACGGATTAGGATACTTTAGACGCAGGACCTTCAGACTAAAATATATCTGAAGGAATTTTCGAAAAGGATCCACGTTTTCCCGACAAAATGGGAGAAGACGATCCTTGAATTTTTAGTTAATTATACTATAGCCTATTTGCGTCTCTTTCGGAAACCATGAGGTCCTTGTGGAAAATATTTTATATTTATGATCCTTGAATCCTTCCGCTTCTTTTAAGCCATATTTTGTCAAAATCAATTAATTTTTTTTATCAAATTTGATTAAGTCTGTATGTAGGTATCTGTCATGTCATATCCTTTTGAAAAAAATTTTTTTTTGTTACTGAATTAAACGGATTAGGATACTTTAGACGCAGGACCTTCAGACTAAAATATATCTGAAGGAATTTTCGAAAAGGATCCACGTTTTCCCGACAAAATGGGAGAAGACGATCCTTGAATTTTTAGTTAATTATACTATAGCCTATTTGCGTCTCTTTCGGAAACCATGAGGTCCTTGTGGAAAATATTTTATATTTATGATCCTTGAATCCTTCCGCTTCTTTTAAGCCATATTTTGTCAAAATCAATTAATTTTTTTTATCAAATTTGATTAAGTCTGTATGTAGGTATCTGTCATGTCATATCCTTTTGAAAAAAATTTTTTTTTGTTACTGAATTAAACGGATTAGGATACTTTAGACGCAGGACCTTCAGACTAAAATATATCTGAAGGAATTTTCGAAAAGGATCCACGTTTTCCCGACAAAATGGGAGAAGACGATCCTTGAATTTTTAGTTAATTATACTATAGCCTATTTGCGTCTCTTTCGGAAACCATGAGGTCCTTGTGGAAAATATTTTATATTTATGATCCTTGAATCCTTCCGCTTCTTTTAAGCCATATTTTGTCAAAATCAATTAATTTTTTTTATCAAATTTGATTAAGTCTGTATGTAGGTATCTGTCATGTCATATCCTTTTGAAAAAAATTTTTTTTTGTTACTGAATTAAACGGATTAGGATACTTTAGACGCAGGACCTTCAGACTAAAATATATCTGAAGGAATTTTCGAAAAGGATCCACGTTTTCCCGACAAAATGGGAGAAGACGATCCTTGAATTTTTAGTTAATTATACTATAGCCTATTTGCGTCTCTTTCGGAAACCATGAGGTCCTTGTGGAAAATATTTTATATTTATGATCCTTGAATCCTTCCGCTTCTTTTAAGCCATATTTTGTCAAAATCAATTAATTTTTTTTATCAAATTTGATTAAGTCTGTATGTAGGTATCTGTCATGTCATATCCTTTTGAAAAAAATTTTTTTTTGTTACTGAATTAAACGGATTAGGATACTTTAGACGCAGGACCTTCAGACTAAAATATATCTGAAGGAATTTTCGAAAAGGATCCACGTTTTCCCGACAAAATGGGAGAAGACGATCCTTGAATTTTTAGTTAATTATACTATAGCCTATTTGCGTCTCTTTCGGAAACCATGAGGTCCTTGTGGAAAATATTTTATATTTATGATCCTTGAATCCTTCCGCTTCTTTTAAGCCATATTTTGTCAAAATCAATTAATTTTTTTTATCAAATTTGATTAAGTCTGTATGTAGGTATCTGTCATGT